>CM072812.1:24822500-25277500 GCA_037013495.1 Hippophae tibetana
TACAAAATTAAATAATGTAAACATTTCTCTCATTGATATACTTTCATGACCTTGGTACCAATAATTTTGGGTTAGAGGTATTTGTGTCAGTAGTCATCATAATGAAAAAATAGTGATAATATTTATTTTAAGAAGAGTTGTATCTCAAATTAGCTATTTTTAAAGAAAAATAATATTTGTTTGGGTTAGAGGTATTTGTGTTACTTATCATCATAGATGAAAAAACTATTGATATTTTAAATATATATATATATATATTGTTCAAGTTCAATATCTTTAATGAAAATATACTTTAATTTTGTATCTATTAAGTGAATCACTACAAGTTTATAAAGAATAACATAAATTTATCTTTACAAAAATTTAAAAAATACAAATCCATTACTTTTACAAAATAGATTTAATGAACTTATGCAACCCATCTTACAAAATGGGTAGATTTGTGTCGAACCACGTATAAGTCTAAAATACACTTTAATTAAAGATATTTACCCAAACTTCTATAAGATATTTTCAATATTTTTGCCCATGATTATCGTATCGTTATGCAATCATGTTTGTTATGTTCACGTCTAAGTTTTTTAATTTAAGAAAATAAAAACTTCATCCACTCAAATCGGAAGATACCAAAAGAATTAAATCAAGGGAACGAAATACACGAATTATTGCAAGAGTTGATAAACAGGAGTAACATCACATATCATACTAATTTCAATTACAGTTGTTTTATCTACTACACAGTTTATCAACCACAGTTGAATTTTTCAAAAGCTACAGCATAACTAAACCAGACCTTATTCCATGCATATAATGGAAGTCAAACAAATTACAAACTACCACGAACAAAGAGCTTAACCGCACCATGTTTAATGATTGTAACCATTTGCACTTGCAAATTACAATATGCATTATAAAATATGGGCAATCATGCCTCATAATCAATTAAATGGAAGGCAAAAACTAAAAACTTCTATTCTAATTGATAAACTTTAAGCTCACTACCGCCACGAAGAACTAAATTTTCTTCAGTGTCCTGGTAATGATGCCGAAAGGGAACCATTTCCAGACCCATATTCTAGTTCAGATAAATTTCCCTCGAAGAATGATTGGTGGAGAGCCCCAACACATTGTTCTGCTTCGTCATCATTTACTATCAAAGAGATGTTCACCTGGCCAGTAACACAGTAGAAACTGTCAGTTTCGAGAACAGTAAATCGAACGGAAACAACCAGCCAGACTGCTGGGAATTAAATGCATGACTGATTGACTTCAAATTTTCAGCCTTCTACGGGCACCTTATGCATATATGATTAACAATTAGCTCAAAGGAACAACATAAATGCAGGACACAATCAAGGAAATGAATTATGCTTGTAGACCAAATAGAAATTTTTCTTTATCATAAGTGCTTTCAGGGTCCAAAAAAGCACAAATTGTGCTTATGGAAGCACATCACGTTTAACCACTTTTAGTAAAAGCATGAACAAACCCTAATATATATTTTAACCACTGTAAACATTCGATGCACTTGAGATCCTTTCAAATATATAACCCAGATGCAGAGTGCAATAAAAGGAAATAAAACAGTGTGATTAAAACTAACCTTAGATGCACCCTGGGAGATCATCTGAACATTGACTCCGTTTTTTCGAAGAACATGAAATGCCTGCCATTATGCAGAACATGAATAACAAAATCAAATTTAGCTGCACAAGATAACTGATAATAGCTTAACCCTACATACATAGTAGCAATAGCAAGGCTACTGAAAATTTAGTTACATCTAATAAACATTCCATAATTTCAGATTAAATGATTTTTGTTTTTCCATAAAAATTAGTAGATACCAAAATATGGACATAGTCCTGTTTGTCACGTTTCACAAACATTAAATCAATGAATATACGTTCTAGCACTTTAATATCTACACAGAAAAAAACATGAAATCAACCAAAACACCAAAACTATTGCCGAAAGCATTTCGTAAAAGTAAGAAGCAAACACAAGCAGCACCTTTTCAAGTATAAGTGATGATCTCTGCACGTTTCCGATGAGAGATATGATTGATCTGTGCTGAAGAAGATTGACTACAGCAATTTTCTCTAGTTCTTCAACAACATGATCAAGTTCCTGCATAGGAAGCTAAAGCATTAGATAATTAATAGCAAAAAGGGGAAAAAAACAGAAACCTCTCTGTAGAGAACAAGAAGGCTCTCGCTTATAGCATGTTTCGATCATTGTAACAAAGTTGTAAAAATTAACAAAATTAAAATAGAACGATATGAATCTCCAGAGAGCTACTACTCTTTCATTTCAGGCATCACACATATAATATACAATAACACAAATTAAAATCTTCTTCAGACATGAAATCTATAGCTATGCCCCCGAGAATTGAAACTTTAAGAGTAAGAAAAAAAATCAATCAAAGAATGGTATCATACGCTTGCCTGCTGGATTAATTCTCTACTCCAAAGCTTTGAGGGATCCAATGTCAAGGATATACTGACTTCACTAGTGGCTACAACATCCACCGATATGCCCAAATCTTCAAAGATGGAAAACACCTGCATAAAAGATAGAATCATTGTTAGTGTAAACTTGCACCAAGTCCTCTGAAGGCAATGCACAGCAAGAACATAAGTCATCTACTTACTTTGGCAAGGAAGCCAAATTGACCAAGCATACGGGTGCTAACTATATCCAACATGGTTACATTTCGTTTCAAAACTATGCTAGTCAATACTGCCTACAAATGAGAAAACAGGGAATTAGTCTTCAGCTAATATCAAAAATGTTGTGATTTACTTTTGATGACATTCTAGTGTAACAAACCTTACTCATGTCTCTTGTCCTGGTGATGAGGGTACCAGGAGCTTTAGGGTTGTAAGAATTTTTAACCCTAACAGGAATATCACCCTCTCTAGCTGGCCTCATGGATTGTGGATGCAAGACCTGCAACGAGGCCGCAAAATATTCTTTAGATCAATGATTATGTAATGTAGGTAGAAGGTCAAATAGGCATACAAACATATTTTCTATTGTAAGACCTGTGGCCCATTATGCTTTCTATTTTAATAAATAGTTTTTTGCTTGTAATATATGGGAGATTTTGATGAATTAAAATTTGAATGTTAAGACTTTGAGAACATAGTTCTCTCTTTTATCTTCTAACCTCATCCTTGTTATCTCTTCCTTTTTAATATCATTTCTATAATCTCCTACATCATTATGTTTTCTAATTGAATATTAGCAAAGACTAAAACACACTCAAATGGGCAAGAAGAAATAAATAGTGATACCTGAGCACCAAAATATGCAAGTTCAGCAGCCTCATCAAATGTAAGATGGGGGACAGGTTCTGCACGTGGATAAATGTTAGGATCACATGTTAAGACACCATCTACATCCTTCCATACCTGTAAAGGAAGTGATATATTATATAAGTTACTTTAAATAGTAATAAACAAGCCACTTAGGTGTAACTGTATGCATTCACATAAGATTTTGACATAATGACTAAGCATGTTTGTATTTAGACCAAGGAGAATTCTCATACGTGCATCAAGTAATGATCGGAACATCTGAAGAATCAGAAAATTGAAACCGACCTGAATTTCTCGCAACCCCAATGCTTTGCCAATAGTTGTTGCTGTTAAATCACTACCACCCCTACCAAGTGTGGTCACTGCACATGACCTCCAGCCCTACAACAGCAAAAAACACAATTATAACATTGTTAGTATTCACACTCTCTGACTAAAAAACACATGCAGTTAGGTGATGGAAATACCTTTCCAAGGAAGCCGGTGACAATTGGAATTGCAGGGTCACGTATCCAATCGCTATCTAACCTCTTTGCAACAGCTGGAAAAGTTGCTTCCAAAATATCCGCATTTGTAAAGTCATCTGTGGTTATAATACCCATTTCAAAGGCATCATACTGCAAAGCAATAAAGTTTCTTATGATATGATATTATCAAGATTTACAAATAAGCAACAAGAATGGATTTCCAAAAATCATATTGCATTTTGCAGAGGAAGAAAACATCAATCATCACAGCCGAGCTATGGCACCTTAAAAAAGCACAAAAATTTCTCTGGCTAATTGAACACGTGCAAGTAATTAGGAAACAACATACTTGGCGTGCTTTAACCCCAATTGTATTTAAATAAGCAGCAAAAATCCTTGTGGACATGCACTCCCCAAATGAAACCAAATAGTCTTTCGTTCTTAGAGTCAACTCTTTCATCATAGCAACACCTTTAAGAAGTTGCTCCAGTTCTTCCAAGTGTGCTGCAAAAAGAATATTAACAGAACCATCAGAAAATGCAGATATATTATATCTATACATGTAGCAATTGACAAACCTTAATTGGATAAACATGAAAGGAAAAAATAAAAGGAGAGCATTGATACAAGAGATATTTTGACTGTCATACTGAGAATATTACAGTGACAAATAATTGAGTGAAAATGGAAAGGTAAACAACAATAAAACAGAAAAATATGACACAGTCAGCAGTTCCAATCGTTTGTTACTGGTAAAAGGAGAAAAGTTCCAATATGATAGCTAATAAGGATTTTTTTCGAGGGGAGTGTTGTTCTATGAACTGACTATTAGTCAATTACCAAGCTCGAATGGCATGCAGCCCTCTTTATTGAGCGTACCTATATCAATAATATTTTGATATAAATCAAATAAAGAAAACATGCTCTAGAAACTTAAACATAACTAGAGTAATATAGACACAGTATTTCAAGCGCACCTAAATAAAAGTACAACCAACAGCCATGCACTTGAATTCAAACTTTCAAAGGAACCAATAAGCTAGAAAACTAGCTCATAAAGCAACTTAGCCGACTATCTAAAGTAAACCAAAGAAACTGTGAGGTAAAAGAGAAGGTGAAGATCAAAGGGATGAGAAAGAAAGAACTCACATTCAATGACAGACTTATCAACTCCAAGCTCGTTCACAGTCCTGGATGAATTATGAAACATAACAATCTTTGGTAAGACCAAATTTAGAAATATGGGGCAAGACAAGAATTGTTAAAAGGAATCAGTGGCCTTTCCTGTGATGCAATTCTTTGATAAAGTTCAATTCATCAATAGCAGAAACATTAGTAACGCCACAACTTACAGCCTTTTCACCGGCCTGAAAATGAGAATCATTTTTCACCCAAGTTATTACTACTTGACAAAAAGCAATAAGAAATGAATCTAAGGGAAGAGAGAGAGGACGAAGAAAACTATATGTACCAATAAAAGTTTGTTGGTCGTCTTCCCCATTGCAGAAAGAACAATCACAGACGTCTCCTCTGGAAAACTAAGTATAAGTTCAGCAACCTCCCTCATTCTCTCAGCAGAGGCGACTGATGAGCCACCAAACTTCATGACACAAGTGAAGTGTTTCTCATTCTCACCAAAACTTTGCTTTTCACTCTTATTTCTATCCACCGCATCCACCACTCCTCCCTTGCATCTCAGTCTCAAAACTCTATCTCTACGATTTAATTTCCTCACATTTTTACAGAACCCGGCACTATAAGCCACAGAAGTTGCGAAAAGAAGCTGCTGAGAGAACACAGGCAGGGATTGCAAAGATCTTACAGAAGATACAGTGGTGCTGAGATTTTTAACCCCAGAAAATTGCAATGCCATCTCCATATTAATCAGTTCAACCAGAACTAGTGTTGTCGACAAATTTTAAACGCTTCCTGAAAAAAACTCCCTGCAGAAAAATGACTCAGCAGCTTAATCTGCAAATTCCACAAGCATAAGGCGAATTACCATGTAGCCAAAAAAAATATAATTAATAGAGAAAATACACATACGAAATATAGCATGCGAACCATAGTATAATCTCACTTAAACTGAGCTCTGTACATTTTACTCATAATAATACTGTTTAAGAACCACAACAGAGTAAAATATATGGCACAAGTGTGTATGATTCCCCAAATATCACATTCTTCAACACTGCTTAAAACCAAGTATGCATTTTTAATTTTTACAGCAGCAACTTGAACAAACTCAATCTTATGCAGATATAAAAAATTGAAACCAAAATGTCATTAATCTTAAAACCATCAAAATTCAAACAAGAATCAACCAATTTAAGAACATCTAGTTGATGCATTACCAGTATACAATATAAACAAATAAAAACGACAAAGGACCCAGTTATCAAAATCAAACTAGTTCATTTATAGGCAGAGTAATAAAGGGAATGACAGACGAATAATGGAATAGAATCGCCAAAAAAGATAGAACTTTAACTGTGCTATGAAAAACAGATCAATCCCAACTAACTGGAGAGTTGAATTAGCAATAAAAACTAGAACCAAATGAATGCAAGACAAAATCCCAGGTAGAGACTCACAGAGGGTTGAAATGAGGGGAAAAAAATAAGAGACGAGTAGTGAGTATCTGATTTCAAAAGCGGAAAGAAATGCGAGAAAAATATGCGCTTGGGGAAGCAGACTACGAGAGTCGTCAAGGAGACGACACTGCAGCAGCTTCGTGGAAGAAGAAACTCGACTTTGAAGATGAACAATATACGAAAAAACCCAGCTGTTTCTTTTTCTTTATATGTGATTAGGGTTTGTCTTTTTGGCTGCTGTGTCTTCTTATTTAGGTAAAAAAGGGAATATTTTATTATTATTAATAAGGTCAAAAAAGGCTTAAAGCGCAATTTGAAAACTAATTTTTATTCACTAAACAAAATTTGAAATATCAATTCCACGTGCTTGTTTAATTCAATCTAAATATGGAGGTTTTTTTATCAATATAATATAATTTAAAATACATAACATATATTTATTAATTATAAAAATATAAACTTAAATTTAAATTTACATTTAATAAAATTTTCGATATTTATATTTTTTAATGAATAAATAATCTTATAATTTTAAAAAATAGGTATTTTAATTTCATAGTTTTTAATTATAACATTTTAATTTTATAATTTTAAAAAAATTTACATTTTCATCTAAAAAAATTATTTAAATTTCATAACTTTAAATTTTTAAAATTAAAACTCATTTCTATAAAATTATATAATTAAAATACTATAATTAAAAATAACTAGATCACATTAATTAATTTATAAAACTTGTGTAACGTCTGTACCCTCATCCCTTACAATTTTCTCTTTTTATATTTTCTTTTCCATGATCTCCTAACTGTTTCCATTTGAATAAATAAATAAATTACAAATAAAGCATAGCTGGAGTACGAATGGACGTATTATTTATAGATAAGAAGTGATTATTTATTTTCTTTTAAATATTAACTTTTTAAAAAATATTAAAAAAAATTAAAAATAAAGTTTATATAATGATATAAGTGAATTTGAGAGAGTTATTAAAAAGAATAACATAGTAGTTGTATATAAAAATTTGTTAGTTTTTATACTTAATTGTAATTGATTAGGTTTAGGTTGGTAATTTTTAATTAAAATTAAATTGATATTATATTTTTATAAATATATAATTATATAATAAAATATATTTTTAATATTAAATACATAATATTTTGAATGATTGGATTGAATTTTTTTATTTTAACAATAAATTTTTATTAAAATATATAAATAATAAAATATAACATCATATTTTAAATAATTAGGTAGAATTTGTACATAGCCATCCCGTGCCATCCATATGCCTGAGAGGCTGCAAGGCACAAATAGTCCAACTCAAGGAACTTATTATGAAATCTGAGTATTCCTTACAACAAATAAATTATAATAGTAAATAAATTAATCTAATTTAAAATGTTTATTAAATGAGTAAACTTAAATTATATAAATTTTAATCTTTAATATGATTAAAATAATTATTTAAAGATAATTATGTAAAATCAATTTATAATAAAATTATCAAAATAATTATTTAAAAAATATATATTTATTACATATATTTTGATATTTATTGATAAAATACTGAAAAATGAAGAAAAAAAAATCAAGGAGAAAAGATCAAGATCTTATTTCAAAATGAAGAAGAAAATATTTTTAAATAACTCCACTAATATACAATGCGATTTGATGATATATTATTATTATATGCTTAAAATTCATTATTTAATGAATTTAAAAAAGGATTATTGGATTGGATTCCCATCAAGGAAGATTCCAATCATGAGATTGATTTTGACACTATTTTAAATTTGCAATCTCTACCTACCATTTGATGCTTATAAATTCAATTTTAACAAGCTATGATATAATATATTTTTTATTATTAATTTTAACATGTTTAATCTTTATAGATGATTGTGTTTTACCACCAAATCTATATTCCTTTGTTATCTTAACCTTTAAGCTTTAGCTTCTTAACATATTATTCAATATTAAATGAATTTCAAACAACTAAAATTTTATATTAAAGATGACAATAAACAATTCATTGATTATGTGATCTCAATACATAAGTTTTGAAAATTATTTAATCATTTAAAATTATATTCTATTAGTTATCTTAATAATACAATAACTCATAATCTTATATATTGGTAACGTCTTCGCCACCTTGAAAAATCATCTCAATTTGGAAGAGTTATCCATCTACGGTTGAAAGTGTTATTAAACAATAGATTAAAACTCTGGTTTTTCTTTTGCAGTAAAAAAAAATTCTATATAAAATATTAAAAATCAACATAATTTTTAAGTTTGATCGATGAAAAAAAAAACCTTTTAAAGTATTTTATTGGAGAATAATATTAAATTATAAGTTGTCTATTAATCTCTCATTTTGTTATTTCTTATCAAAATTCATAAGAATTATTGTTTTTTAATCCTAGAAAGTTAACCTAATGAGTGAAAACACTCACATTTTTTATAAACTATATCATAACATTGTGTACTTAATTAATGTAAAATATTATTTTTAACATCATCGTTGGCACTTGTAAAACTCATCCCTTTATATTTTTAATCTATTTTATTATAGTATATTATATTTTATAAACTTCTAACATTTTCTAGCAACATCTATCTTCTTTATATTCCTTCCACAAATGGTCACTTTTAAATTAGATTATGTCATCATTAACATATAGACTACAATATTGATTTTGAAGAACAAATAAGAACATTAAATATTATCTTTGAATCATAAAAAAAGAACATCAAATCTTATCTTTGAACCATAAAAATACATAGCAATATTGATCACATATCCCAATAAGGATTTAGTTCGCAATGAATAAGTAACCATGGTTTTTGAAGGACCAAAAACAATGCCAATATTGAAGGATGTTATGTTTGATTCTTTTATAATACTTGTCTTTTCTATGAAACCACCCTTCTTATTAAGGCCAATAGGTGTAAAAGAAACATTAGTTACATATTTGAAAGGCTTAAGAGTATGTTAAGACAATAACATATATACATAAAAGAATTTCTCACACACACACACACATATATATATATATATATATATATATATATATATATAAGTTAACAAGTGTAATACTTTATAGAATTTCTAAAAATATGTAAATGATCACATATAATACAAGATAAAAATACATAAGTAAATTACATTCAACATATCATCGATGACTCCCTTATACTCCAACAACTTCTCATCAAAATAACTGTTTAATTCTTTAAATTTTTCATTAAAATAAAATATCTACTCTCTTGACTTATCGTCAAGATAATCATAAATCTTTTAATACAACTGACCAAAATCAATATTAGGTGAAGACATCTTAACATATTATTGTGAAGATTCTTCGTACTCATCTAATCTCACATTCAAAAAATTTACATCAATATAAGTTTGTTTTTGAGAGAGAACATCAAATGCATTAACTATCATAATACAATATTTCAATATGATGAAGGAGAGACTAAAAACATAGAGCATCTTCATCAGACAAAATAATATTTACATAAAATAAAACAAGAACAAGATACAATAAATGTAAGTCAATACATACTTTTGCATAATAACAACTTTAAGATAATGAGTAAAAACAATTACAAAATCTATAGATGTAACTTCAAGGCCAAACATTGAAGTAACTTTTACATCGATATATAATGTGTTACATCTAAAGATGTAAGTAGTTATATACGTTAATATAATAACAATCAATAAAATCAAAATTGAAATAAATAAATTCTCAAAGTAAATATATTACCAGATAAAATTTGTGAAAAATAATTTGAATGTGTTCAAACTCTAGTAACAAATAAGAAACCACCACAACATTATTGGTTTTAAATCATTCAACACAATGACATATAAAAGACCAATATTCGATATGGCTTTAAAAATCCACATATGAAAAGTTACATTAAGATCAAGAATCTGAAAACGAACCATGTCATCTTCCTTAGAAGAAATCTTCTTTATCTTTTTCCATTTCTTTCCTTTCTTAACATCCAAATCAACAATACATCAATGCATTTTCAAATATCTTTGTTTAAAATCTCAAACAAATAATTGTATACTAAATCATGTCAAATATAATTATTAAAAATCTATCAATTAGAAGCTAACAAAAAAACTTATATAGAATTTAAAACTTTCTTAAACTTCTTCATCAAACCAGACTCTAAGAAATACAACAATATATCAACATCAACAAAATCAAAATTAGTCAAACTCCCAACTAACCTTTATGTTATTTCTTCTTGTCACTTTGCCTACTAAAAACAGGTTTTCCAATGCAATCAACAAAATATTCCAAAAATGCAAGAGAAAAATGCTTAAAAAGGAATCATCCTTACCATATCATCAACATTCGCTTCATTATCATTACACAAGCTTAACCCAGTTACAATTGAAAACTCTATTTTTTGAAAATGAAGGACTTCAGTACCAACACGAAAGCATATCTCCTTCACCTCTTTGCAAGTCAAACATTCTATCAAGAGAACAAAATGAATCAGTTGGCCACTAAACCGAACTACAATAACATTGTAGAACAACTTCAAACATGAGTTATGAAACCTTATTTTTAATCTTCAATCAAAACATTTCTAATTTTTTCACCAATTTTACATGGTCGAACACTATAACTATAATTAATATGATATTTTTTATGCATGCCTAACAAATTTTCAAAAGATAAATTATCATCTAAGCAAGGAACTAATAACAAAAATAATAATTAGATAATACATATATGAGGCAAAAAAATAATAATAGAATCAAACAAATAAGAAAGTAACAAGTAACTAAACATTGAGTTCATCAACATTAAAATACGACTTCTTTGATTTTTCAATTGTTTCATACTCTAATATTTTCTTTTTAGGTAAAATGATTAAAAAATTAAAGATTAAAATGAATTAATAACCATAATTAATTAGGATGAGACAAAAAAACAATAATAGAATCAAACAAATAAGAAAGTAACAAGTAACTAAACATTGACTTCATTAACATTAAAATGCGACTTCTTAAATTTTTCAATTGTTTAATACTCTAATATTTTCTTTTTAGATAAAATGATTAAAAAATTAAAGATTAAAATGAATTAATAATCATAATTAATTAAGACGTTAATTCTAAATAACTAATAAATAAATAAAATAAAAAACACATGTTATATGTAAGAAGTTACATCCAAATAATGAATTATGTGTATATTGTTAATGTTATTATAAAAAGTAATACAATGAATAAATACATACATTATCATCAAACATACAGTATAAACATGCCTCATAAATCAAATAATAAATAATATATACACAAATTCAATAATAACAAAAATTAAACTATTAATCAACTTATATTAAATATATGATGAAAATATTAATCAACAACACCACTAGAAAAAAATGAATATATATATCAAACCCTGATATAAAAAAGGAACAATAAACATCACTAGAAAATATGCAAATGAAAAATCGAACAAAAAACTAAAACAAATCACTACAAACAATATATCAGTGATACATTCATACTAGAGATATTAAGAATACAATAAAAACACAACAACAAATAAACAAAAAATAATAAACACTAATGAATAAAAAGAATGAACTCAGATTATACGAAATGAATAACGAAAAAACATAAATAACAACAATTGAAAGAAAAAATAAAGGAAAAATAGAGCAAGAAATCGCGAAAAATGCTATCAAATGTAAAATTCAAAACATGAAAAAACAACAATGACAAAAAGAATATTAAATGAAAACTACATAAAAATTAGAGCAAAATAGGATTTGATAGTAAATGAGTGGGTTTTGCGAGGGTGGGTTTCATCGTGAGAGCAACGTCTCTAATTGAAAGAAGAGTGATTCATGATGTGAAGAGAGAGAAGTCTTTTGAATAAGCTTGATGAAGGATAACATCGTAATTTACTTCCAAAAATGATTTCACCGAGCGAGAACGGGGAAAAAAATAAAATAAAAAACTAAATTAAGCCCAAAAAAAAAAAACTATCTAGTCGAGGGCAAAGTGCTCATTCGGTTTGCTCTAATATAAGCCCATAATTTTGTATTATAAAAAGCCCACGACATATACATTATTATAATCCAACGTAGTACCATCCAATCTCTAGTCTGGACAATACATTCTCATCAACCAAACAAATCTAAACCCTAGCCATCCAAGTATCAACCGTTCATATAAAATCATATATTCTCATTTAGGGTTTCTCACTCGTCTCTGTGTAGAACAACTTTCTCATCTCATTTTGTTTAGCCGTCACAGCTTAACACTAACAAACAATGGCGGAAAGAGGAGCTGGAGATCGTGGCGGTTTCGGCCGAGGGTTTGGACGCGGTGGACGTGGCGGCGATCGTGGACGTGGTGGCAGACGCCGACCTGGTCGTCGTGAAGAAGAGGAAAAGTGGGTTCCAGTAACCAAGCTCGGCCGTCTTGTCAAAGAAGGCAAAATCACATCCCTCGAGCAGATCTACCTTCATTCACTTCCAATCAAAGAACATCAGATTGTGGACACTCTCGTCGGACCAAGCCTTAAAGACGAGGTCATGAAGATCATGCCAGTTCAGAAACAGACTCGTGCCGGTCAACGTACGAGATTCAAGGCTTTTGTCGTCGTTGGAGATGGTAATGGTCATGTTGGGCTTGGGGTTAAGTGTAGCAAAGAAGTTGCTACTGCTATTCGTGGGGCGATTATTTTGGCTAAGCTGTCTGTGATTCCAGTAAGAAGAGGTTATTGGGGTAACAAAATTGGTAAGCCACACACTGTGCCTTGTAAGGTTACAGGGAAGTGTGGGTCTGTTACTGTGAGAATGGTTCCTGCTCCTCGTGGTGCTGGTATTGTGGCTGCTAGGGTTCCTAAAAAGGTCTTGCAGTTTGCTGGGATCGATGATGTATTTACTTCTTCCAGAGGGTCTACAAAGACTCTTGGTAACTTTGTCAAGGTTTGAATCTTTTCATTCCGTTATCCTTTTTTAATTATTTATTTGCTCTATTACTGCTATTGATTGTTCGGTGTATTTGTATGGTTTTTCTGATTTATGTTGGCTCATGAGGGTTTTTCGGATTATTTTTGGGATATGCTATGTACAGTAATGTAATTGGTTACTGATTCTTATTAAATATTGAATGTTAATTGGGAATTAATTTCAATACCTGATAGGCAAGCCACACCTCCGTGTAATGATGCATCAAATTTGATCATATGTGGTTTATATTAGCTCGTGGATAAAAAAAACCTTTTTTGGGAAATTATAGAAATAACATCTCTAAAACTTGAAAACAACAAAAATAGCAAATGAGTTCAAATCGACGGTGTTCAATGGTCTAAATGGCTGTAGTATAATTTGAATGGTATTTAATTGGATGGCGTTTAATATGAAATGATAGTGAAAATATATTGTTGAAATAATGGATGTTATTTTTGTAGTTACAAGTTTTGAGTGTTTTTTTTGTTTTTGATCCTATTGATGGCATAATTTCAATACCCAATTGATTTAAAATGAATTATTTGTTTGAGAAGGCTCTGGGACTAAATATATACAGCTTGAAATCTATTATGTTTGCCACAGTGTTCTTTTTACTTTTAATGGTTAATATTCGATAAAATTTATTGTGGCGTATGAATTTGATGTAATTTGATGATTTCAGAAATCAAGAAGTATTTATTTGAATGCAGTATTAGTAGTGTCAATTTTGTTAATGTGAAGTTGGTTACATTATTCTTTTTTTGTCAGACATGACATGATGTGAGTGTGTTATAGTGGGGTACTCGACTCTATAATTTGGTGGAAATTTACTCGAAATTGATGCAATAGTCCTGTCCAACACCAGGATATGCATCCACAAAATGTACTAGACCTGGAGTCCTGAAGAGTCTGTAACATAGGGCATCACTGAAAGAAATGTTTTGGTTTTTTATTTTTGCTTTATCATAAGTTTCGTCTTTGAATATGCTAGGTAGATAAGAGTTTGTTGTAAATGCTGCTAGTTCTAACCTGCCATTGCTTTCAGGCCACATTTGACTGTCTGCTGAAGACCTATGGATTCCTAACACCTGAATTCTGGAAGGAGACTCGCTTCATGAAGTCACCATTCCAGGAGCACACAGATTTGTTGGCAAAATCCCATGGTAAATTACTCCTGGAGGCTCCTGAGAGGGTCGAGGCTTGAGCTTCTTTACATTTCAATCAAATCTTAGTTTCAAGTCGAAACTTGTATTTGCTTGGCTAAGGATGTTTCTTTTTCCTATATTTGGCATTGTTTGGTGCACTTTTTTGTTTTAACTTTTTATATTAATGGATTTTATTAAGTTTTGGATTGATTATTGTTTAAATTATTGTCTTATGTAGTTCTTTTTACATATAATTATTCCCAAGATATATCTAAATTCTGCTTGTTTATTATGTTTTCTGGAATGTTTGTTAAAGTGAAATCAAATTTCAATTGCTTTCTCTAGGTGAGTCTCTTGTTCTAATATTTGGTGTGTGGACTTTAGAGACTGAATGACTATGGACAACTATCATAGTTTTGGCAACAAGTAACTAATTTTGCATATAGGCGTGATTTGATTTTCTAGAGATTATACCATTGAGCTTAATGGTTCTTTGTTTGCCCTAGAAATGTACGATGGGCTCATTTTGTTTGTCATCAATGATACCATATTTACTTGTATACATCGTGTTAAATTTTATATGTTTTACTTGTACTAGGAAAATTTAGATGTTTGAATTGGCACGACTTGATTAAAATTTGTCTTAATTTTTCGTTTTCATATTTTCAATTTAGTTAAAGGTTGAAACTAAACAATATCTTCAAATACGATATTTCTATTGAAAAAAGAAAAAGAAAAAGAAAAAAAGAGAGGATGGAATATAAAGGGAAAAATGTAGATTTACTCTAATAATTATTTTATTATGTTTTAGTTTTGAAATTATTGGGTTAGGTTAATTAGGTTATATAATTTAATAAAATAATTAAATTAGTTTAATTAAAATTAATGTCTCATCATATATAATTAAAAATATATTTATTAAATATATATCTAATTAATTTTAAGTAATTTAATAATTTTAAACTATAATAAATAAAAAAATTGAATCTCAAAAATAAACTTTGCTTTAAAAATGTCTAAATATAAGAGTAATTTAGTAATTTGTAGACGTGGAAAAGAAAAACTTTATTTACTTTCTTTTTTATTCTTCAGGTTAATGATGTTGTTTTCAGACTAATACTAATTTAATTCATTTTATGAATAAAATATGAGTAATTAATCAAAAAATAAAACTAATTGTTACTGATCTCCCTATGTAAGATTTATTTTCTTAATATATTTTCACTATCCTTTGGATTAGTTAAAAGAAAATATCCTCATGATCTGATGTAGGATAAGAAAGAAGTGAAAGGGAGGAGGCCATTATCTGATGTAGGATAAGAAAGGAGGAGGAGGAGGAGATAAACTATTAGATTTTAGGGATAATATATAAAAATTGGGGCAGAATATTTATGAAGGAAGTTCCACAATTGCAATGTAGGAGGAGGAGGGGGAGGAGGAGGAGGAGGAGGAGGAGGAGATAAGGTATTAGATTTTAGGGATAATATATAAAATTTGGGGCAGAATATTTATGAAGGAACTTCCACAATTGCAATACCGAGGCCTTCACATATCTACTAAATTTTTTGCCTCCAAGCAATTACCATAATCACTAAGGATATGCAATTTTTAATGGATAGTTCTGGTAATTTACTCTAACATTGTTACTAATGAAATCCTCCTCCTTTGTTTAGTGATTATCTTTAAAATTTATTGAACTTTTAGTCTTTGTTTTATGATTGATTGATCTTGCTTTCATCCAACTATGTTTTTTCAGGGCAAAATATACATGTTTTGTTTTCAATATTAATCAAGCATTTAGATTAAAGAAATGTTATTAAACAACACTGTATATAATCAAGGTTACAACCTCTCTTGCTCAACATGCAAAGGTTGAGCACTCTTTAGCCATACTTGGTGCATTATGTGAAGTAATCACATAACGGCTCTTTGGGGCGCATGGCTCCACAGATTTTTTATAGATTAATATGAAATAATTATTATTTTTCATTTGATATCGTGAATAATATAGAAAGATAAGAAGAAAGAATGATTTAATGTTTATTTTTAATTGATGCGAGACTTAACAATCCTCTTCCACATCGACTGGTGATCCTGGTCAGTACTGGATAGGTGAAGCCCGAGAGTGAGCGCACTGTCAGGCTCTTGGGTGCCAATGAGAGTAAAAAAGCCAAGAGTCCAATTTTGATACCAACTTAGAAATTCATGACTAGTTCAATTAAATAAGATATTATTGAATTAAGGATTGCATAGACTTATAAACTGTCTAAAATCTTTATTCTTGACCGATGTGAAAATTAACAGATATATATTTTTTATTTAACATGTTCCTATAAACTTTTAAAACAACAAAGCAATTGCTCATATATATAACCATGTATTGTCGTTTTCTCTAGCTAAGGTAATTGGGGGATTAATATGACGTGATAATCTAGTGATGGTTTTTACGGTGTTTTTTTTCTTCCACTTAGATAATGATTTGGCTATATCTTCATTCTCATTCATCATATTGCACCGTAATTTCATTGTCGTGCTTAAATGAGCTTTAATAGTATTAGACCATTTATCGTAGTATCCTAACTTTCATGTTCTTTTATAGTTATATTAATTGTATGTTTATGAGTCAAATATTTTTATTAATAGATGCTGGTGAGTCTTTGTAGTCTTTATGAGATTTTACCGAGTTTTGTTGGGTCTACATAAATAAAATTATCTCATAAATCGTTTGTTATTCAATCAAAGAATAAGCACAAGAAAAATCAAATTAAAACCAACCAATAAATATTAACAAATCAGACATAACCACACTAAAAATAATGATAAAGAATAAAACAAGTAAAGAAAACAATAAAACAATACACAAGATTTAACATGGTTCCTATCTTATTTTATAATTTACATCCACAACCTTAAGCTAAGTAATATTATACTATCAATTAAAAAGAATTACAATCTATACTACTCAATAACGTTACAATAATCTACTCTCATCATCTAACCCTTTTATGCTACAAGAATAACTCTAAGTCTCACACTCTTCCAATGAAAACATACTTAGTTTATTTTAATACTTATAATGGATTGAACATAAGAGAACAATACATTCGATGAGCTTACATCCAAAGAGTTGTCCAATAAGCACCAAGTTTAATTCCATACTTTTAATGAAGAAAAACCCTAATCCTCATTTGCCTCTCTCTCTAAGCTCTCCAAGCCTCACAAGCTCTTTCTAAATGAATTCTAGGGTACAAAGGACTACTTATACATGTCCCCAAAATCATTTACCAAAATGTCCTTTCATTTCTATAACTTCATGTGCAGATTTTCGTGTTATTGTTCGTCATTTTTTTAGAAAATTTACAAGTTATATCGATTAATTCTTATTTTGAACGATAGAACTACTCAAAATTCATTAAAAATTGTATATATAATACTCATAATTCAACCTTTGATAAGTTGACATAGACCTTTTAAAGGGATTTATAAAGAGACTTATTTTTACTAATTACATTTGACCCACCACAAATGAGATTGCATATGGCTTATGCAGCTGGTTAGAATCTAAATCATTAAGACATTATTTAGTGCCTTTTATTTTCTTTTCTCTAATTTTTGTTTTCCTTGTGGCAGAATTCCAGTCACGGTGTTCTCGTTCGTAATTTTCAATTGGTATTTACCTTGCGTAACATTTCTGTTAATGGAGTAGGTGATCTTTTATAATAACTGAAACAATTTGATTAGCATAATTCAAATGCTTATTAATGATTTACTTCAACACATGCTTTTGTTAGAAGAAAGAGGGACCCAAAACATTAGCAGAAAAAGAAAGACACAAACGAAAGAAAATAAAAGCACATGATCTTCACTTTTCTAGTGTAGTGCAAACTCTTCTATCTACAAGGCAGAACACAGCCTTCAAAAAATAGCTGAATACGTTTCAATAGAGGTGATAAATGAAATAGTATGTCCCGTTAACTTGTAATATAATTCATAAATTTTACGAATTTATTATATCTTGTCTAATTTATTTTTCGGTGGGTTAAAATGATAATATAATGGTATTATAACGTGATATCCTAATAATTCTAGATAGACTTTAACGATGAATAAAATTACAAAAAAATAAAATAAAATAAAAGATGATTATCTAACATAATTTTGCTTATTTTTAATAACTATGAGCTCATACTAGGGAGTTCAGTTTTCAACTCAGTGTCTCTTTCTTTGATTACTGAAGGGTCTCTGCCACCATCACGCCGGCGGTCACTGTTTACCTTGGTAACTACAATGATTCTCTTCTCTTTGAAGGTATGCATGCAATATTCTCTCCCTCATTCATGGTGCCATGGCAGCACTAAAAAGTCTATACGATCATTTCCTAAAAGCTGCAGGTTGTTAACCTTACGAGTACGCAAATGTATCACATTTTCCAAGATCAATCACAACACAAGTTCTAGCCTCCTTGTTGGCTTCCTAGTATCTTGAGGAAGACTGTTATCATCACAGGTTGCAAGTGTTTGTTACATTTTGCTACCATTTTCGATTCTTTCATTCCTTCTTTTCCTACCCCAAATTGCCAAGGGTAGTCATCTTCGATCGTGCTTCATCTACGGTCACTTGAAGTCGTGTCTATTGTAGATGTGTTCTTTCAATTCTGATTCAAGCCATCACTTGAAGTCCTTGTACTGTTTCATTGTATACAAACTTGTATAAGGAATGTTCTTGGATATTTTTGCCTTAAAAAGCCGTGTTGCGTGCTTTAGATTGAATTTTTCCCCCTTCTTTCTATCGAACTTTGCTATTCTTCATGGTCAATTAGATCATCACGGCTCTAGTCTTTAATTTTGATTAAACATATTAATGATTCTAAAAAAAAAAATATAAGGAAAAAAATTTACAAGTCTAGGAAACACATAACCATGATATTTATAAAGCAATTATTTATGTGGTTTCATTTTTGACGTTAATCTAATATATATATTATATTCATTAAAAAAACATATATGCATTGTATTTTTAAGTATTTCTTAAGCATGAGAAAAAAAATTTAATATTATAAAAACAACAACATATACGCACTAGTGCAAGAGAGTTAAAAATAAATCTTTAATTATAAAAAAAATTATGTAATACAATTAAATCAAAAATATATAAAAGCATATTAGCATACATACTAATTATTTTATTTCATGTTAAATATAAATATTTTACACCTCGTATTATATATAAATATAATGAATTTAAAGTAGAATTTTTCTAGTACTTAATTTTGATCACCCATGATATGTAAATAATGCAATTATTTAAAAGAGCATCCTTACATGAGGTGTCTAAGTGTTGATAGCCGAACAACATAAATCTATTTGTACAAATAAAATGTGTGAACTTAATAAATATATAAAATCAATGATAAGTATTCTTTCAATAGTTTAAATTTTTCAAAAATTTGGATAATTAATAACTTCTAACATAATATCAAGATTATAGGTTTCTTGTGTAATACACGAGTAACCTTAATTGTCAAATGTAAGTATTTAATTTGTATATTACATATGTAAGTATTTAATTTGCATATTACATAGAGTTACTTGTAGAAAAATGATAAATATATAAAAATAATATTAATAATTCTCCTAATAACTTAAATTTTTCTGAGAGTTGATTAATACTTCATAATAATATTAACCGGAAGTTAATTGGCCAAATTTTATCGTATGTGGGACGATGGGCTGTTAGATGCGACGTCATGGCCTTTATTAACTAGACATGATAAGCTTCCAAGCAAACTAATCTATAATAACGAGCGGAGCATGCTTTAGTTTAAACTTTAGTTACTTATGTTATATGTGTTATTTATAACCATAAATAAAATAAACAAAAATAAAATATCATTAATTAGAAAACACATTTTAAAAAAATATATATATTAACTTACAAATAATATTCATTGATTATTAAAACCCTGTAATGAATTTAGAATAATTTTAATCTTTTTAATATATATACATATATACATATATGTTTTTATTTTTTAAACTGTATATTTTAATTATTAATCATGTTAATTTTGTCATTTTTATTTATTAAACATGTTATTTTTATTATTAATTATAAACATCTATTATATTAAACCTTTTATTCATCTGTTCCTAGCTACCTCCTGTGTCTTCACCTCAGGGATTCTTTTTCCAAACAACAACATTTCTCGTTGCAATATATTTACATTAGAAATCCACAACATTTGTGGCAAACGATACAATGTTGCAAAAGTCCTATAAAATATCTCTATACACAAACCATTGTGGTTCAATCTTTCATAAACATCAATGGCTTAGCATGCTCTTCCAACACAACTTAATAAGTCTTCTTCTCTCTATACCCTTTAGCAAAGACTACATAAACTAACATATTCAAAAATCCAAGACCAGCTAAAAGCCAGAAAAAATAATCAAGATGACCTTCATTCAAATTATCAGGTATCCAACCAATCTTCCCATCCTTTGTTGTGATATAAGTCACAATTGTCAAAAGCAAAGAACTCAAATAATTCCCCAAAGAATTTGTCAAAAGTGACAATGCACTACACAAACTTCTCATCGCATCTGGTGCTTGTTCATAAAAGAATTCATGTTGTCCAATGAATGTAAAAACTTCTGAACAACCCAAGAAAAAGTACTGAGGAATTTGCCAAAGTATACTTAATGGTATAGCAACATCAATATCAACTAACCCAAGTTCCTTTGCAATTTGTAATCTCTTCATTTCTACTAACCCAGCAGCTACCATACATAAAACTGATATGAAAAGACCAATTCCCATTCTTTGTAGTTGTGATAAGCCTCTGTTGTGACCTGTGTACTTTTTTGCAATTGGGATAATAACTCTGTCATAAATGGGTACCCAAATTATAACACTAATGTAATCAAAAAATGAGAGGGAAGCTGGAGGAATAGTGAAAGAACCAATAGTTTTGTCCATCATTTTTCCTTGTTCTACAAAAAGTGTAGACATTTGGGCAAAAATAGCAGAGAAGACTATTCCTGTTGCCCAAATTGGAATCATCCTGATCAAAATCTTCACTTCTTCTACTTGTGTTACTGTACAAAGTCTCCATGGATTGAAGAAATCCACAGTTTGAACCTCCGGTTTTGAGACAAAGGCCGCTTTATCAAGGCACCTGAGCAAAATATAGTTATAGTTTGTTGTTCAGAGTAAAGGCAAACAAGTTTCATATGAAAAAACATGATAAGGAATCTGGTTTATAAGTTTTTGACTATTGAGCTTTTTTCTGTTTTGATGAGTAATTTCGACTTATATTGAGGGGAAAGAAGTTTAAGCCAATTGAGTGCATCATTCCACTTATTACATGCCATTTTTTATTTAAAACTCAATAACTTTTAAATTTTCAAGAGTATAGTGCCACGAGAAGTGAATATAGTGGTGCGAGTGCAAATTTGGGTGCAGCTAGCATTCCTCTTCAAGAGAAATTAAGGAAATCTATTTAATTTTTTTCATGTCCATAGTTTAGTAGTTACCCTCAATACACATCAAAACAATTCCAGCTAGGTCATGTTGTAGAACAAAATAAGTTTTGTTTTCATTTGTAAAGACTCATACACCTGTTGTATCTGTCTACATGACACCATCTCTTCTTTCTACGTCATTTTTATCAATGAAAAATGCTAGCAACATACAAATTTACACCCACACCACTTATATCGTGACACTTGGTAAAATTATCTCGAAAAAGAGAGAAGTTATTAATTTTTCTAAATAGTTATGTCATGTGGGTGCAAAAATGTATGGCCATAGCATTCCTCTTTTATCAATTCATTTCCTTTGCCAATAGCATAATAGAATAGAGGTACCAGCTTTCCAAGTAAACTCAACTTATAATCTAATGCCACACTTTGAAACCTATGAAATTAACCACTACATGGACTTTAAGGAAAAAAGGAAGGGCGAGTGATCGTAGAGGTTCACTATCTTTTCAAAATGAATCACTTAAGTCCACTAATTTTTTTGTGACAATTTAGTTCATCAACTTTGAAAAAATGACAACATAGGCACACTAGCTCAATTTTTATGATTCTCTTCATTTTTTTAATTTTTTTGTTAACCTACTTCAACAATTATTCAGGTTAAAACCTTCTTTTTTAATGCAACTAAAACAATATTTAAAAAAAACCTAAAAATTGAGGACTAAGCTATCACAAAAAAAACTAGTGGACCTAAGTGTTTTAACTGCAATAATTAGTGAACTTTTGCGTCATTTGTCCCAAAGAGAAAAATTACTACATGGTATTAAGAGGCAAGAAAAGGCAATATCATGAAATATGAAAAGGTTCATTACCTTAGTTCTTGTGTGTGCTCCAATTTACGACTCCCTTCAATAGCAGAGCTTCTATCTTGTGTTTCATAAAGGAGGTTACCGTCTTCCTTCAGAACTTCTAGATTTCTCTTATAAAATGATGCAGCCAAGACTTGGCATATTCTTGTAAGAGGGCTTCCTCCTGCTTTGTGGAACCTATATAAAGGTGTGCCTAAAATTAAGCTTGCCATAGCAATCCCCATAAGCAATGTTGGGATACCAAATCCTAAACCCCATCCTATGTTGTCTTGTATCCACACCAGTAAACTACTTGCTATTATAGACCCGATGTTTTGAGAAAAGTAAAACCAAGTGAAATAGGATCCCTTTTTTACCCTTTCCCTTGGATTAGTATCATCAAATTGGTCTGCTCCAAAAGGCCATATGCAGGGTTTGATGCCACCAGTTCCTATGGCAACCAAGTAGAGCCCAGAAAAGAATATTGCATACTGTCCCGAGGAAGTGGAAGGGCATATAGAGCCTGTACAATCCTTAGGCTTTAGTGCAGTAATAGAAGCAGAGAGCGTTAGAACACACAATCCCTACACCAAAGCAGTGTCCACTAATCAGAGCAATGAGTAAAGATATATATTTTTTAATATCAAAACATACTTGGTGCAGTCTGAACCGAGCCTTACAATCAAACCACTAGTTGGTCCAAAATAAGTAAAGAGATTAAGATAAAATGAAAAATGAATGGAAGGTATATAAGAAAAAAATGTTTAAATGCAAACTCAGATAGATGTGATGAATGAGATTTCATATGGAGAAAAGGAAAGTACAGAGAAGAAATGTATGGACAAAATTGTTAGGTATGTGAACGTGTCACTCACTGGAAAAACATGATATCAAACTAGGTATATAATTTGGACGGGTTACTATAAGGTTTAACATTTTGAGTTTACACACTAGATCCAACAAGCCAAAGCTAATGGTTGAATCATTATCCGAACAAAAATTGACCTAGATCAACATTGCCAATCAGCTCAACGATCATGCTTCAAAAGTTAACAAATCTTCTGTTAGTTGCCCTGCACTAAAGGACTTCCATTAAATTTAGGCAAACCACAAGCAAACCTAGTACATAAATTAGTGAAAATATGACATATTTGATAGAAAAAAGAGATACAAGTCATCCCTCGTGTGAATATGTCAAGCAATAATAGTTAATGCCTCCATTAGTGAATTAAAATAAGGTTAATTGCAAGAGTCTCTAGCAACGAAAAATATAATTATGTACAACAAGAGAATGAAAAAAAGAAAAAGAATATGAAATGTAGGTGTAATGGTAAGCGTTCCGGAGCATCACACCCAGAAGAAAAATGCAACATAGAGCATTAGCTGCTAGATAAATCAATAAACCACTCAAATAGAGTATAAAAACCAAGAGATAAAGGAGAGAATCTAAAAGCTTAAATCAAAAGATACTTGGTATGGTTCGAATCTATGAAATGAAATGGGGAAAAAAGAGTCTCATCAATCAGATCACAAGATTACCACACGAGCAAAAGTCTGAAATGAATTCACAAATAAAATGATAACTGCAGCCTGCACTTACAATAAGATAAATTATGGTGAATCCAGCAATTGTCCAATATCTACCCCAATAAGTATCAGCTAAGATGGCACCAATTAAGGGAGTAAGGTAACAAGTGCCTTGCCAAGTAGTAACATTTCTAGCAGCAGACACATTTCCTTCATGCAGTTTATCAATAAGATAATTCACAAGATTAACTGAAATTCCATAAAAAGCCAAACGTTCACAGAAAAAAGTACCTGTTTTTCATAGTACAAGTGACAACTGTAAGAAATAAGAATAGAGTTATGACCAAAAAAGAACAAGAAATAAGAACATATTAGTTTTTTTTTTATTTTATCAAATGATATTTTGGGATGAAGGATTTGAACCAGAATATTGCTCGAAGAAATGTCAAACTTTTACCAACTGTACTAGAAAGTGACTGCTTAGAATAGAATAGTTGAAATTTGAAAAGAGGAAAGTAGAATAAAAAACAAAAGAGCACCTAGAATGAAGGTACATGCTTTCCATTTTCCAGTTTTATTTTTCAGGACAGGTTTCCCTCTAACGTCAACTGAGCCATCTCCTGTATAGAGTGCACCTTCTTCGTTCTGAAGTCATGAAGAATATTATTATGTTTAGTATAAATTATGAGATCTGAACTCCATAAGTGGATAAAAAAATTGCAAAACAGAAGCAATAACACTGTAAAAAACCAAAAAGTTTTTGTTATAATTGACATATTAGAATAAAATAAAGTTTGAAAAAACAAAAGAAACTATATATTTTCAATAATTTTCTTGTATTTTAAAGAAGAGTGTACAAATATATATATAAGCACAACCCTTGCAGAAAACAGTCCTAATATATGTAGGAGTACCAATATATGCAGGTAAAGTATTAAAAATAGGACACAAGCATTAGGGGAAAAGTTTAGTAAAAAACCAGAAACTCTAATACCATGTATCAAAACTTGCCCTCAAGCTAAGCTATAGATATCATCTATGTTAGGGTTGCAATCCAGAGTCGACATCTGAACACGACATAAACATGAACACAAATATGACACGAAATGCTATAAAACTCTTGACACGCCCTGACTAACAAACCCAATGGTTTCTCTATGTGGGCTTTGAATGCTTTAATTGTAAAGTTTAGTACAAAGGCAGTAATAGTAGCCTTCATCAGATCTACAAAGCCATGAAAAGCAATATGACAACACTAACAAAAACCCAACGGAGCTAGAGCCAAAGTTTATTCACCCTCATCATAAGAAATAGATTGAACTATATTTCACGGACCTTTTCTCACTCTAGTTTCCTCTATTTCCCCCTTTAGAAATCAGTTTTTAAACAACTTCCGTAAATTACTTAGAACATGAAATATCACTTGGTGTTAAAAAATAACAGTAATAATAATAATAAAAAAAACTCAAACCATAGTTACTTGAAAAGAGCATGAAAAAGATTGTCACTCTTGTAGAAGAGTGTAAACCCAGAACCAGATGTACCTGTACAATGATACCTAACACTCCCCTCCTCCCTCACATGTGCCTGGTAACCCTAAACCCAAAAAAGAGAAGGGGAAAAAGGGGTAGAAACATGTGTCAACCTATCTATCTCTATACAAGGTCATAATTTTAGATCTCATGAGTATATTTTTTTAAGATATAACGGTACTTGTTGGGCTCAAAACTTCGACTTGAAAAATGAAATTGGATTTTTTTAAAATCAAATGATAGTTTGTGTGATTTTAACTTATGACTTGTAATGTAGGCAGAGTCTTATCGACCTCGTTAATTATTGACCAAAACAAATAAGAGGGTTCATCAAAAGCCTACTTAGTAGTTAGTACAACAACATTTGACAGCAAAATTTCATGATCTAGGGCTTTATGTTCAATTTAGGCCAATCAATACTCAGGGAGGAGTGTAGTGGTTTGATCTTCTGTCCTTCTACTAAATTGAAGATGGTTTATGGATCATCCCTTTGAATTTCAAACTAAATATTAAAGAAGTTCCTATTAAGAATTTTTTTTAAAAAAGAGACAGAGAGAGAGAGAGAGAGAGTATAAATGCACTTCTCTTTCTACACTCTTAGACTATGTTGTGCCTCCAAACGCCCCCTAACCAATAGGTGGTAAATGAGAGTGACCAACATTTAAAGGATCGTTGGTTCTAGCCTCAATACAGGCAAATTTTTTCAGCTGCTTCAATAAAGTAGTATGAGTAGACGCTTAAAAACCCCCTTCTCAAATTCCTTAGATATTAGACTTCACTTTGAATGAAAAAAATGTTAAGCCTCCAAACTCTTTCTATCAAATAATACAAAAGTACAAAAAAAAAAAAAACAAAGCTAAAGATCCACAAACATATAAAGGAAATAAATAAATAGTAACAGAACCTGTGAAAGATTATCCTCTAAGAGTAATCTATCATCTTCTTGAGAAGCCATAACAGGGATTGCTTTATTCCAATTCTTTTTGGGTTCCGTCTTCCAATAACCATGACTACAAATAAAGATGGCAAGTAAATATAAAAAAAACCCGACACGCTACGTCACTAAATTCAACTTGCTTATTACAAACTTAATAGTTAAAATTTTAACGAGCCCATCCGACTAGTGATTCCATATAAATTACTCGTAAATATATCGCTGTCGTTGCATAATACAGAGCGTAGGCTCGATGCCATTGGCTAATGAATCGAAGAAGTTGCAAGCAACAACGATGGGAATGGTAGGTTAGGACCATCAGTTATGCATCCAACTGGCGAATGAAAATAAAATAAGCTAAAAGAAAATAGTGATGTCAACATTGGCAAGATTAATAAAATGACTAATATTCAATTAAGAAAATGAATCAATAATATAGAACGACGATCTGCTGTCCCATCCCCTGTCTCTCCAATACATTAATGCCACATCATTGAAAATTGCTAACTCAAATAAATTAGATAATTTCTATATATTTGCAAAATAATATCTAATATAAAAATAATGGAATCCATCTTCTTATTATATGCTACATAAATTATTATTAATAATAAGTTAATATAAATAATTTTTTTACATAAATTCTGAAATTAAATTAAGCTCATATTAATTTTTTTTTTAAATTACTCAAATATTAATCATTTTTATTTTAAAAATAATAACACTTAATAACCCTCTTAAAATTTATAATAATAAAAATTAAATTTTTATTTTAATTTAAAATAATTATAAGTTAATTTAAATAATATTATTAATCTTTTTATTTTCTAAAAATAATATTTAATTAGATTTGAATTGTATCTTGAAATATATAAGATGTTAAATAACTAAATAAATAATATATAAAAGAGAGTATTAAAAAGCAAAAATACATCTTTTCTCCTTTTATATCTCTCTTATTATCCGTTTATTTTATTTCAAGCAAAATATTAACCTAACAAAAAACTTTAATAATTTTTCTTAAATAATTATGTGTTTGATACTATTAATTAATATTTAAATACTAATCATTATATTTATTTAAATAAATTATACATAAATGGATCACACTCGTTAATTGTATTGTTTTTTAATAAATTACAAAAAATAACATTTATAAAACTTTTAACAACAAAAGTAACATTTTAATAATATTGAAGAGTATTTGTAATTTAATGTAAACGATATACAACTAAATTAATACGTTAAATTTTTTTAATAATAAAAATATATGAATTATACATAATATATACTATTTTTAAAATTATTATTTTTGTTATTTTTTAATTTTTTTCATTCTCTTTTCTCTTTTGATGTCATATACTCTTTAATATATGATAATGTTTGTTAATATGTTTGATCTCATCGACTTGGTTGTTATGCAGCAATAGTGTTTTCTAACGGGCAACTAATTTAACTATCAAATGTACAAAATTTTGATAAGACGTATATTTTTTGTTCAACTTAAAATTACATTGGTGTGTCTATTGTAACATTCATATTTAGTGATAAAAAATCAAAATTTTCAAAGATACCAATATAAGAAGTCTTTTATAATTTAATGATTTTTTAATAAATCCATAATTTTATCTTTATCTATTTAATTTTCATTCATATGCATAACAAGTGAATTTTTTTTCAATTAATTCATAATACTAGATCACTAGTTACAATAAATTAGATATAATGACTAATAATATACTACTATAAGAATATATTTTTACATATACACATTTTGTTGAGTGAAATTACTATTAAATTTTCAAACACTAAATTCTTCACTTCTTTTAGTATTTGTATTTTCTCATCTTTGTTAGTAGAAAATAAAAAAAAATGCTTTCTTTTAGATCTGTTCTTCTTCACGAGAGAAACCAATATTTCTATCCATCTTTTAATAACAAATGAACTTTCATGATTATTTATATTTTATTTTACTCATATTCTATATATAAATACTTGATTTAAATTGTAAACAACTAAATCATAAACAACTAAGAAAGTTTCAATCACAATGTGAAAACTTTATAAGTTTTAAGATTAAATAGCTAAAAATAACGAAGAAACAAGAAAACATTTCAAAAAAAGAATAATTTAACTTACATCTTAGATAAGTTATATCTACCTCCATTAATGACCCATAAATATGTTTTAGAGAGCTAGACTGTATAGTTATATTTTTACTATTTTTAAATAGTATAGGAATATTTTTATACATTCATAAAAACTCTTAATAACTTGTATTAGGATTAGTAAAATAACCGACAAATCAATCAATCTGAATGAAATTGAGATGAATTGAAAGAATTTTATATTTTATAGATTTAAATATGTTGGTTTTGATTTTGAAAATGTAAAATCTGAATTGTATCGAATTGATTAAGGTTTCAAAATTTGTAAACAAACAATTAACCGAACCAACCTACATATGTGAATTAAAAATGTAAAACAATTTTTATTACTTTTATCTAATATTTATTTTTGTAAGTATTTACTATAATTTATAAAAAAAAATTATATTATTTTCTCAAATTCTTAATAATTTGTTCATTTTTAAGATTTATTCTCTATTTAAAAACTGGTGCATAATTTTAATTTAAATGTCAATATAAAAATTTTATGAATTAAATCGTTGATTAAAAGTTAAATCTTATTTATTAATTTAACATTAACATAAAATCAAAAATAATTTAAATTTACTTTTAAAGTAAGTGTGTATAAATCACAAATCGATATAAATAAATTGGTCTATTATCTAACCAATATTTTATAAGTCGATTTCGATTAGCATTTTAAACAAAAAATGATCAAATTTAAACTGGTCCTACCCTTAACTTACTCGACTCTTGATGTGCACCAACTACTTGTGTGCCATGTTGAAAGTTAAACTTGATGTTAGGAGTAATTTTTTATATGAAAAATATCATGTTTTTAGATTATGTTAGACTTTATTCTTATTGTACTTATAAATGTTACCAGTATTAGAAGATGATTAAGTAATAGTGAAATTATAAATGCAAATAGATATGGGTGGTGATTTATTTAAGCGTGTGATTAATTAATATAATTAGTTGATTAAGTAATTTAATAAATGATTGTGAAATGTAGAGAAATACTTTTAAAAGCCTATAAATAAAGTTTTTCTAACACCATTTGTAATCAAGTTAAACCAAAAGTTCAAGTGAGAGAACTCAAGAATAAGAGACATACATGAGCTTTACAAGGTAACACAATCTTGATGTAATTTTTTTTGGTATTTTTATCAAATGTGAACTAATAGGTTTTGAAGAAATAATTCAAAACAAGAAGTGGAGAGATGCCAATAATGAAAAAATAAAATCAATCGTAAAGAATTATATATGAGAGCTTTTTAATATTTCAAAAGGTTAAAGAACAATAGAAGTTAAGTGGGTGTACAGAATAAGAAAAAAAGGTCTTGATTGTAAGATACAAGGTAAGATTGGTAGTTAAAAGTTATAGTCAAAGGTAAACATTAATTATGATGAGATATTTTCTCTCGTAACTCATTTAGAAACTATAAGATTAATTCTTATTTTAACAACCCAAAATAAAATGGAGTATTTATGACATGAATGTAAAGTATGCATTTTTAAATGAATATCTTGAAGAAGCGATTTATGTTGAACAACCTCTAGGTTACGTGGCGAAAGGATATGAAGATAATGTCTTAAAGTTGAAGAAGATCTTTTATGGGTTAAAGGAAGCACCAAAAGTATAAAATAACATGATTGATAAATATTTTCAAAAAAATGATTTTACAAAATGTTCTCATGAATATACGTTATTTATATAAAAGTTAAAAATAAAGATATTATAATTGTTTGTTTGTATGTAGATGATGTAATCTTTAAAAGTAATAATCTAAAATTGTTTGAAGAATTTAAGAAAACTATGACCAAATAATTATCTTGACATTGAAGTCAAGCAAGAAGGATGGAATTTTCATTTTCCATGAAGCATATGGAAAAAAAGTTCTCAAGAAATTCATCATGAACAATTCCAAGCCCATAAACACACCAATAGAATGTAGAGCCAAATTATCAAATTTTGATGAAAAAGAAAGAGTAGAAATATACACTATTTAACATGTAAAAAACTAGATATTCTCTATGCTATTGAAAATGGTAGTTGTTAAATAGAGTCTCCAATAATTAATTACTTGAAAGTTGCGTAAAGAATTCTTTGATATATCAAATGTGTCATCAATTTTGACCTATTTTACTCTTTTTCTAATATTTCAAAGCTTGATAGTTACATTGATAGCAACTCGACCGAGACTATAATGATAGAAAAAGTACAAGCGAATTTATGTTTTTCATGGGAGATATTACTTTCATATAGATTTCAAAGAAACAATCAATTTATAACATTATTTACTCGTAAAATAGAAAATATAACTATTATATCTTATATTTATCATGTAATATGATTAAGAAGTTGACTGAAATAATTGAAGATGCCACTACAAAGTGCAACAAATATCGGTTGATAATAAATGTTTTGCTTGGCAAAGAATCTAATATTTGATGATAAAAACAAGCACATAGACAAGAGATTCCACTTATAAGATAATACATCTCAAAGAAAGAAATTAAAGTTAAATATGTGAGCATTCAAGAACAAATTGCATACATCTTTACCAAGCCACTAAAATAAGAAGATTTCTTAAAGTTTCACCATAAGAAGTTTAGGGAGTTTTGAAAGTTAAACTTCATATTAAGAATAATTTGTTATTTAAAAAATATAATGTTTCTAGATTATGTTAATCTTTGTTCTTGTTATACTAAGTAGTTAAAAAATATGATTTATTAATAATACGATCTTAAAATAAAAGTAGTTATGAGTAACGATTTTGTAAATGTAAGATTAATTAATATAAGTAATTGAGAAATAAATTTAATAAATTGTTCTAAGGTATAAAGAAGTACTTTTGGGAGTTTATAAGTAGATCTTCTTTAGTACAATTTGTAATCAAGTTATTAAACAAGTTTAAGAAAAATAATTATTTGAATAATTTTCTCCAAAATCTCTTCCCATTTAACTTGTTCACATATTTTCCTCCTATAAAATCATCTCTTCTAAAATCCCATCAACATGGCTATCAAAATTTGTTATTTAATTTTCCCAATAAAATTTAAATTGATTTAATAAAATTACATCCATACTGAAAGTTATTATATTTTAATTTATTGATGTTCTATTCAAACTCTTCCTTGTTTTTATTTTTCATATAATTCAAAAAATAAAATGAATAAATTATAATTAAAAATTAAAAATTAAAAAATAAACTAACCATGTTATAAGAAATAATAAGAAAATTGAATAGTAAAATATGGAAAAAAATATAAATAATTAATAATTACAATCAACTCATAAATTATAACTTAAAGGGATTGCGCTGCATAACATGCATTGATCAATTTGAGTGTAAATCCCTGCATAAAAAAAAATTATCAATTAATGCTTCATTTTCAGTACTAAAAAATGTGCTTTGTATGAATGAAAATAAGAGCAAAAAAATTTCGCTTGTCAAGCAACGTGTTAGTGAGAAATCAGTAACTTGTATAATTTTGCTTAAAGAAAAAAGGTTCGAGTATTATAAATATTTTTAAAAAATTTATAATAAATAAATATAATTTAAGATTAATTTATAATTTTATTGGTATAATTTCTCACCTCATCACTTTGAATTCAAGTAAAAATTATATGATAATTTTTACTTATTTAATAAAAAATAAAATTTTAGTACATTTTTTAAAAACAAAAATATTAGTGAAAAATTAATGATTGAATTAATAATCTGATAATAAGATTCAATTACCTTTCCTTTTAAATTAAACATTTAAATCATATAAAATTAATTTTAAATTAAACATTTTAATCATACAAAATTATATGCGGTTAACCGTACAAATTTTGAGGATGATTTCGATTTTGGGTAAAACTTAAACATGAAGCAACATATTCGGTTTGATTATAATTATATTGATAATCGTATTCGTACGTACTAAAAAATAATTATATTTATTAAATTAAATTATATATTATTTTATTAATTAGGTTTTTCTGTTGATGTAGATATATAAACAAAACTATTAGAAATTAGATTCAGAAATCAAAAATCTGCCATTTTCATCTCGGCTCTACCACTCTAGTCTCCGCTTTGCCGCTCTCGTCTTCGCTTTGCAACTTTTGTCTCCGCTATGCTACTCTTGTCTCCACTCTACAGCTCTCGTCTCCGCTCTACCCTCTGTTGCTCTACGTGTGTCGTCGGCTCGTTGTCTTCGTCTTTGTGTATGTCGTATACATCTGCGTCTCTTGCTCTTCCATCTCTCATCTTCAGAAAATACATCTTTGTTCCCTCAATTGCTCGATACTTTTAAGGTTATCAAGTAGATCGGTGTAAGGTTGGGGTTCTCACTTCTCAGATTAATTTTCTCTGTCTTTGTCTCTCTGTGTGTGTATGTTCAGAGAAGACTTTCAATTTTTATATTCACCTTTTTTTTCTCTATATATATTAGTGTTATTTGTGTTTTGCTAAATCCTGATGACAAACTTTAGCCAATTATTTGTGCAGGGACCTGCACAAGCTCATAATTTAAGAGATTCTATTGATGAAGCAAAATCTGATATAGTGGTTATCTCTCTGTGTGTGCGTGCAGAGAAACCTTTCAATTTTTGTATTCACCTTTTTATTCTCTATCTATAATTGTATATTAGTACTCACTGTTTGAAAATTGATTTTTTTCGGGAATTTTTTAATAACTGATCCAAACTGTTATCGTGCGGATAAAAAACAATTCTCAAACCATAACGATTTTTGAATGATTTCGAGTACAAATTTTATAATTCGATTTGAAAACAGTTATAATAAAAACATTTCCCACCCGTTCCCGTGCCATCGCTAGAATCAACTAATGGTTAAAATTGGTTTGTCATTGAGAGCACAACTGAATTAATCCTAGAAAAAGGATAAACATCTTAGTGGCATATGGAAACTTACACAAGATATACCTAACAGTACTATTAGTTTCTTTACTTTTATATATTTTGTATTTTAATATCTTAATTTTTCTTAAGAATTAGTCTTTAACTTTACATATTCTTCACTTTAATTTCTTAACTTTTTATAGATTCTATATTCTACTCTCCAATTTTTTTAAAGATTTAATCTCTAACTTTTTAATTTTAACAATCTCAATTATATTAAAACAAATTTTATTTAATCTAACTTTAACGTTAATTACATTAAAATCAAGTTTTATCATTAATTTAGTTGTTTCTTTTCTTTCTTCTACTTCAAAATATACTCTAAAACTACACGTGCATGTATTATCAAATATAATATCGTGTAAATGTAATATTATTGGAGATAAAATTAAGGAGTAAATTAAGGAGTATTAACTTATTAATTTAAGGAGTAAATCAAGAACCTTAATTCAAGGAGTAAATCAAGATTAAGGAGTAATTTAAGGAGTAAATTAAGGAGTGTTAACTTCTTAATTTAAGGAGTAAATCAAGAACCTTAATTCAAGGAGTAAATTAAGGAATAAATCAAGGAGTTATCGTCCTTAATTTAAGGATTAATTTAAGGATTAATTCAAGGAGAAAAACAAGGAATCTTTAATTCAAGGAGAAAAACAAGGAATCCTAAATTCAAGGAGTAAAACAAGGAATCCTAAATTCAAGGAGTAAAACAAGGAATCCTAAATTCAAGGAGTAAAACAAGGAATCCTAAATTCAAGGAGTAAAACAAGGAATCCTAAATTCAAGGAGTAAAACAAGGAATCCTTAATTCAAGGAGTAAAACAAGGAATCCTTAATTCAAGGAGTAAAACAAGGAATCCTTAATTCAATAAGTAAATCAAGGAATGTTTAATTCAAATAGTAAATCTCCTTATATATAGCTATAAAATTGTAATGAAAATATGAAAGAAAGAATACAACTTTGAGAGAGCTTGTTTTATTTAAGGCCTTGGCCTTTGGCCTTGACGTTTCCAACACCAATTTTTCAACATGGTATCAGAGCAAGTCGATCTTCTTAAAAAAAAAATTTGTTATTCCTTTGCTCAAAGTGCGTTTGACACTCTATCAGAGCGATTTCTTATTCTATTTTTTTTTTCAAACCAAGCTCTTGGTGATGATGGATTAAATCTCTCCTGCAGCTTCTACCGACTTGATGTGGAGGAGGAGTATTGTGGTAAAAGGAAAGGTCCCACATTGAAACCAAGCTCTTGGCGATGATGAATTAAATCTCTTCTGCAGCTTCTACCGACTTGATGTGGAGGAGGAGTATTGTGGTAAAAGGAAAGGTCCCACATTGAAACCAAGCTCTTGGCGATGATGGATTAAATCTCTCCTGTAGCTTCTACCTACCTGATGTAGAGGAGGAGTATTATGGTAAAAGGAAAGGTCCCACATTGAAACTAAGCTTTTGGCGATGATGGATTAAATCTCTCCTGTAGCTCCTACCTACCCAATGTAGAGGGGAAGTAATGTGGTAAAAGGAAAGGTCACATATCAACAACAATAATATTTTTTTTTGCTATTGTAATCAGCATTTTTTTATTAGTTTTACATTTGCTGCCTTGACTTCTCATCAGTTTCAACAACTTCTGTGCAAGCTTAGATCCATAAACCTTATGGATCCAGCTTGAGGGGGAGTATTGGAGATAAAATTAAGGAGTAATTTAAGGAGTAAATTAAAGAGTGTTAACTTCTTAATTTAAGGAGTAAATCAAGAACCTTAATTCAAGGAGTAAATTAAGGAGTAAATCAAGGAGTTATCATCCTTAATTTAAGGATTAATTCAAGGAGAAAAACAAGGAATCCTTAATTCAAGGAGAAAAACAAGGAATCCTTAATTCAAGGAGAAAAACAAGGAATCCTTAATTCAAAGAGTAAAACAAGGAATCCTTAATTCAATGAGTAAATCAAGGAATGTTTAATTCAAATAGTAATTCAATTAGTAAATCTCCTTATATATAACTATAAAATTGTAATGAAAATATGAAAGAAAAAATACAACTTTGAGAGAGCTTATTTTATTTAGAAATGCCTTTAGGCCTTGGCCTTTGGCCTTATGTTTCCAACACTAATTTTTCAAATTTTTCAACAAATATATATTTGCTTCATCATTTAAAGCTCTTTGTTTTACAGATTTAGAATTAAGGATTCTAAATTTAAAATTCATTAGAAGAAAAAATGTTAAAATATGATCAGATTTATATTAAATACGGGTTTAATTTAATAGTAAAGTTATATTAATTTTTTTTTCAAAGTAGGTTGGTTTTTTTAAATTAAAAAATTATATTTTAAGAAAAAAATTAAGAGATTAAAATATAAATTTATAAAATTTAAATGATTAAATTTTGAGAAAAAAGTTTTAAAAAATAAATTACTAACTATCTGTAAAATTTAAAAAATTAATAGGATTGTTAAGTCAAAATAATTTATATCTTTTTAAATGTCTCAATATACACACACGAACAAAAATTTATGACGCGAACGCAACCTGACACCACACAATAATAACCGATAAGTATAGGAAAAGTGTCACTTTTGTCCAAATAACTTTATTTTTAAGTTGCTTTTCAAACGTTTATTATTATTATGCGATAATATTTTTATAATTGGACAGTTAAGATTAGAACACTATAAAATTCTTACAATTGAACGGTTTAAGATTAGAACACTTCGAGGTAGAGCTGGGTAATGGGATGACGACGGTGTCACTGCATAATTTTTTTATTAATATATAATTTTTAATACTTTTAAAGATAAAAATAAAATTATTATTATATATAAATAAATAAAATTATTATTATATCACAAAGTTTACATAATAATTAATATGATTAATAATTATTTATTAAAATAATATGATATTTTTAAAATTTTATAACTTGCATATTTAACCTATCATAAATCTATATTGAATACATTCTTCCCCGTAGTTGGAGCATTCATGCAAAATAAAACATTTTTTTATTTTGCAGGTAATTGTACAGAATAACTTTTTATATATATAAAATTTTATTTTTAATTTTTTTTTAAATATGTATTTATTTTTCTTGTAATATAAATAACCATATATTTTTAATATTATTTAAAAATAAATATATTTTTTTATTTAAAAGAATTGAATATAAAATTATATCAAATCGAATTAATATTTTGTGAGCGACGAAAACTAACTATTGAGAGCCACATGGCAGTTGAGGGGAGAGAGATATCACATTCTGAGAGCTTTGATAAGAGTAGTGTTATAACATTTAAGTGTTGAGTCAATAAATGAAATTAGGTTAATTTAGTAAGAAAAAATAAAATTTATGAAATTTTGATATTTAATAGTATTGATTAGTGTAATTAGTAGATAATTTTTTTTTCCCCGTTAGTATAAGGACCATCGCTGAGAGCTTGGCGAATTTTTGACTTTGGAACTTCGAGAATCGCCCGACGGGAAGTTCATAACGGCTTCGGCTTGGTACCTGTGTTGGGCTGATGCGTCTATAGCTCGTGTACCGACTTGGCGTGCTTGAAATCGAGCTGCTAGAAGTATTACTGCTTGAAAAGGACGAAGTCACTGTGGATACCGATCTGGTGGTGTAAGTCGAAGTAAGCTTACCGGAGCTAATTTTCAGGTGAACCTTCGAGCGACTATTTGTGAAACCTACTATATGAACAATTAGATTTGAATGATATTATATAAAATCAATAGAATCGATCAGGACTAGTGGTTTTAGGAACATGAAGAAGAAACTCACTGGTACAAAAATATTCATTAAAATCGATTAAAAATTAACTTTAAATAAATTTAAAGTCGGTTCGTTGAATCGACTTTAAATTGAGTAACTTAAAATATAAAGTCGGTTCACGCGTTGAAATGACTTTACATGTATATTTTATGAATTTTTTTATTTTTATTCTCATTTTTCCTATTATTCAATATATATATATATAGCATAAAAAAAATTAAAATATAAATAATAATACAAATACTTAAAAATTTAAAGATAATTAATTACTTGATAATTAAATTTATTACAAAAAAAATAATGTATATACAATATATATAGTTAACTTAAATTACAAATAAAATAATGTCATCAAAGTGTAATTGGATGCGAGTAAGCTTGGTTGACTTAGAATCTTGGTTGGTATAGAATCACCAGCATTATGACAAGAAAAGACAAAAAACAACTGATCCATATAACAATTCATATTCTCCTACATACATGAGCACGTAAATATCTATCAAACAAACAGTTTAAACTTCAGAGACATACAAATAAAGAAATGAAATCATTATAAATATTACCATAAAAAAAGGATTACCATAGCGACATCCGGTTGATATAACCCTTCGACGAACTCATATTAGCACTTAATTAATCATTTGTCTATAAATATGAAGTTATCTGGAATCTCTACTAGTATTTTTTAATGCTATAATGAACTCTAAATATGAAATCAAGTGTAACTTCGATTTCTTACTTGGCTTGTGTGAGTTTTGGTGCCCTTAAACATATGGAACACGTTCATGGGCACCAAAACTCATACAAACCAAGAAACAAATCGGAGTTACGTACACCTGATTTCATATTTAGAGTTCATTATAACATTAAAAATACTAGCAGAGATTCTAGATAAATTTATATTTATAAATAAATGATTAATAAAGTGCTAATATGAGTTCGTAAGGAAAGTATGAAAGAGAGATGAGATGTAGTTTGGGCCAAAAATAGGTCCATAAAACAATGCATTCCCCTAAATACATGAGCATATAATCATCCATCAAACAAGTGACTTCATACACAAGAATAGATAGAGAAATTAAATCATTAATTAAAAAAATTTACTATTATGTTGTCATATGCTATTCAAGATCATCAGAATCTTCTTGTGATGATATAATTTGAACCATATGTTCTGCTCATTCCTCTCATAAATCATTAAAAATTTGCTGGTCATAACCCGTCTTGTTCCAATCAAAAAACTACATGTATTTAAAATCAAAATAAGAATGTAATTTCATTTATTTACAAAAAATAACTCAAATATGTTAAATTTTTTGATATATATGGGTAAAAGTGTTTCCAAACTTGAGGTGTAATCTAGGGGTGTCCTTAAGGGATTTTATAGAGCTTTAACTCATCAAGTGGTTTCAAATATGGAAACACATAATTTCTTGCCAATCTGGAAGTTTTGTATTCCTTCCACGCCTTATTTGTAATCTTATAACACTTGCTCTTCCAATTGTCATCGACTTTGTAACGATTCTGTAAAAACACAGTACAAAAGATTAGATATAATACACACATAATATAATATATATTGATTATAAAATATAAGAGACTTACACAAATGATTATCCATATTTTGAAATTTTCTGCATCGTCAACCTCAGACCAATCATTTATATTGATTGGTATACTGGACTTCGCAAGTCGATCAATAGAGCATTTCAATTGATGACCATTTTCCTCGATTGGATTACCAGTAGCATCAAATAGAACAAGTATTCTATCATCTGGGTTAAGTGAAGCATCATGTATATTCGTCCAACCCATTCTTTTCAAATATCCCAATGGATCATTTGGATCTACAAGCTCTGTTATCCGAAGATCCATGAAATATCTACAAACAATGAAGAAATATAAATTAATTGACAATTTTAGGAACATAGATATATATAAGATTTATTACAACAATATAGAACATACGTTATGTTTAATTAGGATCTTAATCGTATACATATATTCCTTCACAATCACTTCGAGCCCATGACGAAGAATCATCATCATCAATTAGATCATCACATACATTAGGCAATTTATTTGAGAAATTACTAATATTGGTTAATGTATCAAGCATAGAGTCATCATCTTCTACAACATCACAATGGTAAAACTCTTTTTGTGGAGGCGTTAACACAACAGATCATATTGGATCAATTTGATCGCTCATGTAAAATACTTGTTTTGCATGAAATGCTAACGTGAAAGGATCATTAGTGTGACTTATCCTGGATAAATTTACAAGGGTAAATCCAAAATCATCTATTTTATATCCAACATTGATAACATCTTCGACCCAATCACACAAGAAAACTGTTTCATGGAAGACCTCATAATCCAATTTCAAAATCTCTTGTATTATACCATAATATGTTCTATCAGAAAGTATATGATTAGCATCTTTTGAACTGGCAAATTGCATAGTTTGTGTAACCATCTTCACACCATTATTTTGATTTACTCGGACTTTGTCCCTAGCTTGGGTTGTAAACCTCGATCCATTTATTGTGAAACTATAAAATGTTTTGAAATCGAATTTTGGCCCATGTGTAAGCCATTGTAAACTTTCTGATATTTTATGATTGACTTTCTTGAGTTCATCTCAAATCTATGTATACAAAAACACAAAATGTGGTTAGAGCAAAGTTTTAAAACATTGAATAGATCTAGGGAGATACATGCATGGATTTTTGTTTGTGACACTTACATGGTTGCGAAACCAATTAATAAGCTCTCGCTTATGTTCATCATACAACCATTTTTCTCCTCTCTTTTTTATAATGAGGATCGATCTTCAATAAGTTTAAATGCATCCTGTAATGTTATTAAATATATATTAAGTTATATATCATCATTAATAGTTAAATAAAAAATGATTTTTGCAATCATGAAACAATGAACATCACTTACTCTATGTATGATTGTGTCTCATTATTATTTACCAAAATGATTCGGTGTGCTTTTTCCCATAGACTGCGATCAATAAATAATTTCTTACTTCCACCAAGCATAGGGTTACCTACTTGGATCATGTGACGTTCTAAGAACAACTTGTGCGTATGATTCCCAATTTCAGTACAACCACTAAAGTATTCAGAACAAAACTCAATGACTTCTTCAGCAATGTAGCGTTCCACCATGCATCCTTCAGGTCGATTTCTATTATTTACATATCCTTTAAGGACTTGCATATATCTCTCAAAAGGATACATCCATCTTAAGTTAGTAGGACCACACAATTAAACCTCTCGAACTAAATGAACACACAAGTGAATCATTATATCGAAGAAAGGAGGAAAATATTTTTCAATTAGACACAAAGTCTCTACAAGATCTTTCTGTAAAGAATTTAACTCGCCAATTGATATAGATTTCTTGCATATTGTATTGAGAAATGAACAAAGCCGAATTATTGATAATCGAACATGTTTTGGAATAATTGATCTAATAGTAATTGGTAATAACTGTTGCATTAAGATATGACAGTCATGTGATTTCAATCCATACAGTCTCTTATCGGTGATAGACACAAAATTTCTTAAGTTGGATGAGTAACCATCAGGAACTTTCACACCCTCCAAACATTTACAAAACACTTTCTTCTCTTTTGTTGACATTGTATATGATGTTGGTGGTAAGTGTGTTCGATTCTTATCATTTCCACCCTTGGTTCCAATTCAGGTCGTATGCTTAGTTTCTTTAAATCCAATCTTGCTTTAATTCCATCTTTTGTTTTTCCAGGTATATTAAGTAAAGTACCAATCAAGCTCTCACATACATTATTCTCAATGTGCATGACATCTAAGATGTGACGAGTGTAGGTCTTTCCAATAAGGTAATTCCCAAAATATTGATTTTTTTTCCAACAACCATGGTAAGTCGGTTCAAACTCTTTTTCATTTTCACCCATTTCATTAGTTGACCTCCTTCGTTTCCCTACCTTAGTGATTTTTTTTCATCTTTTCATATCGTTTGAATGTCATACCATTCAATTGCCTTAATATCTCAACACCTCGCAAAGGTCGAGTTGCATGATCATGATCTTCTTCACCATCGAACGGTTTCTTTTGGTATCTAAACTTGTGTCAAGATGGCAAAAATCTTCTATGTCTTCTATAAGACATCTTTTGTCCGTGAACAAGATAAGTTGCAGAAGTTCCATCACTACTTATAGGGCATCTCTTGTAACATTTTGTTGCATATCCTGATAAGTTTCCATAGGCAGGAAAATCATTAATTGTCCATAACGTCTTTAAAATGTGCATCGTAAACATTTACACCATCATTCCATAACGTCTTTAAATCATCTATCAGAGATTGCAAATATACATCAATATCAACACTGGGTTGTTTCAGTCCTGAGATCAATAATGTTAACATCATGAATTTTCTTTTCATACACAACCAGGGAGGAAGGTTGTATGTTACCATAATTACTGGCCAACATCTATATCTACTACTGAGGGAACTATGTGGATTAATTCCATCAGCAGCAATGGCAAGACGAAGATTGCGCGGATCAAATGAAAATTGAGGAGATAAATTATCTACTAGTTTCCAATTTGGAGAATCACAAGGATGACGTAGCACCCTATCATCAGATCGATTTGTTTTTCTGTTTGTAAGTTAAGATTTGTGTGTCAAAACAAAATCTCATCTTACGAGAAAATTGAAAAATAAATTAAGAAACAATAACCATAATTTATTTTATTTTTATTTTTTTTGTGTTTTTTTTATGAATTAAGATTTGTGTATCAAACAAAACCTCAACCCACGAGAAAATTGCAAATTAAAATAAACAACAAACAATAAGCAAAAATTAAAAAAAAATTTATTTTTCTTGTTGTGAGGTAAGATTTGTGTGTCAAACAAAATCTCAATCCACGAGAAAATTGAAAAATAAATTAAACAACAAACAATAAGCAAAAAATATTTATTTTTCTTTTTGTTAGATAAGATTTGTGTGTCAAACAAAATCTTAACCCACGAGAAAATTGAAAAATAAATTAAACAACAATAAACAAATAAACAATTTATTTTTCTTTTTGTGAGGTAAGATTTGTGTGTCAAACAAAATCTCAACCCACAAGAAAATTGAAAAATAAATTAAACAACAAACAATAAGCAAAAAAAAATATATTTATTTTTCTTTATGTGAGATAAGATTTGTGTGTCAAACAAAATCTCGACCCACGAGAAAATTGAAAAATAAATTAAACACGCAACAATAAAAAAAAACAAGAATTTTTTTTTTACTTTTTTTTTGAATTAAAATCAGATTGATTGTTATTAATATCAACAATGAAAATAGTAAACAAATCCCCGGCAACGGCGCCAAAAAATTGTTGTGTGTTTTACAACACATAAAAACGTGCAAGCATACACGGTCACAAGTAATAAAGATTTGTAAGTAAAGTATCATTCCCACGGAGATTTGTACTATAGTTTGTTGAGTACTAAAATTATTTCGCACTGATTTTATTCAAAACAATCGTTGATTAAGAACAAAAAGAAAATAAAAGAGTTAACAAAAATAAAAGAAATCTAGGATTGTAAGTTTTCACCAAATTAATCCACTCTAATCATATTATTTTCTTTTGATTTATATTTTTTAGTACATTTAATTTGTCAACCGAAAACTTCTATTTTTATTCATATATCTCTTCCGAGCTCCGTATAAACACACCCCGTTAAATTAATTCACTATATCTCTATGAGAATTAAATTTAATAAGATTCATTAAGTTCTAAGTTTTCAAAAGGCCACACATACAATTAGGGTATATTCCTATCGTTCATCATACATGTCATTCTATTTACGAGCAATGCACACACAAATACCTTTCTCAAGTTTATTTATGTGTCACAGATCGTTTTGATAAGATTCGTAAATAACCAAAAAGCATTAAGCACAAAATAGAATGAACAAATCGAACGTCATATAAATCTATGAAAAATAACTAAAATAAAAGCTTCATAAATTTAGATCAAATGCAACTCTAAAAAAATTAAATTACTTCATAAATTTAAAATAAAAATTACAATAGAATCAAAAAATTAAGATGAAGAAGAAGGAAAATTAAAACATCAATTAGAACAAATATTTGGCACACACAGAACACAACAAAAGCCAAAAAATGGCTTCTGCGTGTTCTACAGTCCAAAACCGAGCAACACAAAATAATTTCCAAAACTAAACTCTCCAAAAAAACTTTTTTGCTCTATCATCTTATTCCCTATTTATAGCAAAAAAATACATTCAAAATAATACATTTTTTAAACACGCGAAAAATATTTGTATCGAAATTAAAACCAGACATTTTTCTTAAATTCCACGTACACGCGTACGAATTAGAATATTATTTTTTTTACGCGTGCACGACAGAAACAGAGGGCGCCGTGCTGCTTTGTTTTAATTTTAATGCGCATGCCACGTGTCAATCTATGATTGGCTGAATAATTAATAGGGACAGGTGGCGGCATTTCATTGGATTGACAAACCGGCACAACGCAGGCACGACGCACGGGAAAATGGCACGCCGAACGTGGGAGACAACGGCTAAAACGCGGGCTTAATCCTGTGCTTTCGGGCTCATTGTAACCTGCCACGTGTCAGCTAATTATTAGGGGATATATAGTGTGGGACACGTGGCTGATTCTGGTTCATGGAATAACCCAGTGCACGTGGATTGTCCGCACGGGAAAACATACACGCGGAGGTGGGGGACAGGGCTGCAACGCGTCAGACACGTGGGTCCCACTTACACGTCGGCCTGCGCGACAGGTAGGCCCCACTCGACGCACCGAGCCGCGTGATAACTAGAATCCTGCACCCACTCGCGTTGGTTGGGTGTGTTTGCAACGCGCGCATCTGGCCATTTGTTCTTTGATCTGATGGTCCACGTTGCACACGTGTGATCCTACGCCTGGAATTTGTCTTTCCTGCGCGAAAATTAAACTTTAATTAATTGTATTTTGAATCACAAATTTAATTCATATTACATTTTAAACTTTGTTTAATTACAGTTAAACCCTTGGCTAAATTTAAATTAAATTTTTAAACTTTTAATAATTAAAATTAAGCCCAAATTTAATTTAAATTATATTTTCAACTTTTATAAATTGTAATTAAGAACTCTATTATTTGAAATTGTATTTGTGGACATAAATTTGAAATTAAGTACAATTTTGATTCAAATTGTTTAATTTTATTAAAAATGTATTTCTTAACACATAAAAGGAAAATATTTATTTATTTAACTAAAATTAAACAAAAATGAAAAGAACATAGCAATTATCATTAATAAAATTGACGAAAATAACTATATAAAATACAGTTATCAGATACAACAGTTTTTCGGGATCATCGTTGCGTAATTCATCTTCAATACCATGAAACATATTTTCTGTCTGTACATTATGATAAGATATATGTAATCCACTCACATTCTTATTTATCTTTTCCCCATGAGTATTATCAATATTTTTTCCATGATAATACCAACATTTATAGCTCAAAAGAATACCATTACGGATAAGGTGATACTTAGCCTAATCAAATTCATGAAATTGCTCATTTTTATATTTAACATATGGGCATCGAATCATACTAGTTCCAATATTACTATTTCTACAAGCAAATTCCATGAAACTTTCAACTCCAGAAATATAGTCTTGCTCAATTCTACACTTTGACATCCAAGATTTGTCCATTTTCTATTAATGACATTAATTAAACATATTACTTAATTATATATCCAATGAAATATTTCAAGTAGTATTATATATAAATTTCCTAATTATTAGAATATTATATATATATCAAAACATACATAATACAAAACAGTTATCATTTTAATCATTTTACAAAACCATTTCTATACAAATTAAAAAATAAGCAACATGCCAGCATGAATATATAAAAACCAATCACTTTGGTTGATTCTAATTTCTAAACATGTTACTATATCATAATTAAAAAGTAATATTAATTATACGTATATAACATTCTATAAAAGTATATAGGGACTACTATAGTAACATATTTAACATTTTAATACATAAGTAGCATATATAAATAAAAATAATAATACTACTTAGTTTTTAGTTATTATTTGATTTTTATTAATATATATATATATATAATATTTAAATTATTGAGTTTATAAATATATATTTATAATTTTTTTAAGAGTCAATAGATAGCACGTATAACTCTTATATCAATATAATTTTTTTCTAATTAAAAAAAATATATATTATTTTTCCTCTATTCACTACTTAATAAAATATAATTATTTATCCATGCATAGTAAACCCACAACATTATTTCAGATATTATTTCCACATAAAATAATATGTATATAAATTTATCCACGCATAGTAAACCCAAAACATTATTTCAGATATTATTTCCATATAAAATAAGTCAAACATAATAACAAGAAAAATAAAAAACATACATAAATAAAAAAATTATATAAAAAATAAAACAAACTGAATAATAAGCTGCAAAATTAATAGAAATACTTACAAGAATGTTATGAAGTGACTAAAATGAAGGAAAGAAGAAGAAAATGGTGTTTTGTAAGTGAGAATAAGTGAAAAAATGGGTATAACAAATTTGAGTATTTCGCTAAAAAAATAGTAGATATGAAAGATAATGAGAAGAGGAATATAGCTCACAAAATGACGTTGCAAATGGTGGTCGGAAATTGAGAAAGAAGGTTGATGTAACTCGGTTTTGGGAGAAAATGGAGAAGGGAAATGAAGAAAATGGGATTCTGCGTAAAAATGAGTCAAATTGGGATATATTAGGTGGATAGCGTCAGTTGACGTGGAGAATCGATGCTATCCACGTGGGTAGCGTTGGTTCGTCACGTCAACCGACGCTATCCATGTATTTTTTTGTCAATTATTATTTTATTTAGACTATGTATATATGAATTATGGAAATAGAAAAAATAATAACTTTAGAATAATATTTAATTAAAACATATAAATAAAATTAAATAAAGATATATTATAGGTACATATATAAATTTAAATATCCAAACAAATAAACAAAATTATATAATTTTTAAAACTAATTGTCTAAAAAAAAGGAAAAATTATACTATTTTTATCCAACTGAAATTCTAAAGAGTTAAATAAAATAATATTTTAATTGTATTTACTTTATCTATTTTTTAATTTAAAAAATAGGACGTAGCGTCGGTTTACGTGGCAAACCAACGCTATCCATGTTGGACATAGCGTTGGTTCTCCACGTGAACTGACGCTACGTCCAACGTGGATAACTCGGTTTACACAACAATTCGACTACATTTTGTAGTAGTGACTAGAATTTGCCTTCAATCAATTCGACTACACTACTCAATGTATGGTGAGTAGCGACTAATGAAATTAAACGACAAAGTTGATCATCTTCTAAAATCATAAATCTATAGTCGAGTTTTTCAGTATCTGAAACAAATGAACTATGAAATTCTATGAAAACTGATCAACGATGATCTCGAATAACTTCAAGAGCTTGTAAATCGCGGTGAAAAAAAAAGAACCGCAAACTCAGAACCAGAGAACTGAAATTGGATATAAAACTGAAGCGAAATCGATTAAACATCAGAAAGAATAACCCATAGCTAATATCCTAAAACTGTTAAACAACGTTTGAAACAAATGACAGTACATAACCAGATCGAGCAATGTTCAACAACTCTAGTGTCAATGCAATCCGTTTGGAGAATAATTAATTACTATAGGATTTTTAGAGAAAATTAGAGAGAAAAACATATACCTTTGGTGATGTTTGTTTCACAGAATGAAATCAGAATCAGAATGAGAATGGAATGGAATGGAAAGGAAACAATGTTGTTTGGTTTGACCATTAGAATTAAAGAAAGAATCAATATTACAGTGTTTGGTTTCCCACTTGAACGAAATGAAAAAAACTATAAATTATCTTAATACCCCTATATTCAGTAAAGTTTAACTAATATTATTTAATTATTATTTTTTCGTTAGACAAAATATATTGTTGAAATCATTATTTTTTTAAATAATTATTACTTAAAAAAATATTATTAAAATTATTATTTTTCTATATAGGGTTTAGGGTTTTGAGGTTTAAGATTTGAGATTTAGAGATTTAGGGTTTAGGGATTTGGGGTTTAGGATTTAAGGTTATATTTGTGAGTTAGGGATTTGGGATTTGGGATTTAAGATTTAGGATTTTTGATTTGAGGTTTAGGGTTTAGGGTTTTAGGATTTTGGATTTAGGGTTTAGGATTTATGGATTTAAGGTTTGGGGTTTAGGGTTTAAGGATTTGGGATTTAGGTTTTAGGATTTAGGGTTATATTTGGAGTGGGGATAAAATTGAAAAAAAATTGAGATGAGAATGAAATCATGATTCCTAAAGGGAGGAGAAGGAATTGTGATTCCTTCTCCTTTAGGAATCGATTTCATTCCTGACTCATTTTAGCCCAACAAAATACACAAATGGAAAGAATCAATTTAGATTCCTTTCCATTCCATCCAACCAAACACAACATTAATGAGTTACTGATAAATTTATAAAATTAGACTTTTGAGTTAATATTTATACGTTTTATTCAATAAGTAGTATTTTTATGGTTAAATATATTAAAATATGAAATTTATAGTGAAAGTGAATGAAAATATATTTTTCAAAATTTTTATAGATTTTTTAATGCAAGACCAATCGAAGCACGTCATATGTACAACTCACCAGTCGTTATCAAGTGGTTTCCACGCAAGCAAAGATGATCCAATCAGAGCATGCCACATGTACTAGGTGATGTAGGCATTGTCACGTGTCGCCACAATGTTCATTCCGAGTTTTTCCACGCAGTCAACAAGAGTGCCATACATCATCACGAGATTCGTCTTTTCATTCCACTAGGATGCCACACAATCTGGATCAGCGTATTGCAGCATGCCATATGTTACTGACTCAACACTCGTTGACTAGTACCAGTCTGCCTTGCCATGCATTGCATGCTAATTCGTCCTGTATTTCTCCCTTGTCACGTGTCGCGATCCCCTTGGCCAGTACCATTTAATTTTTTTTTTCATTTTAGCCTTTGATTTGAAGCCGATTTGACAGTCCAGATTCTATCTGAGCCTAATTTAACTCCTTAATTGCACAAAAAACCTTATATGGTTGAATTTTACAAATTTTTCTATCAATTTTTGGTGTCAAAAAGGGAGAGATAAGTTCACTAAGAGATACAATTTTGGTGGAGATTCAAAAGGAGATTGGTGCTACAATTCAAGAGATTGATTGTATTTGTTCTTATTCTCATTTCTTTATTAATTTGTATGTCTATTTTATTGAAAAATATGATATTTATGAACAAAATCATGTCTAACTAATTTATTAATCTAGGGACCTTATAAACCCAATTTTCTACATGTGATAATCTAATATTTTTACACCAATTATGAGTTCAATTCAATTATATTATTTAATTTGATTTTTATGTTATTAATTGTTTGACCAACAATTAGAGGCAATTAAATAGATTTGAGAGAGTTATTTAATTGTTTATATTGATTAAATAACATGCATAATTTTTAAGAAGAAATGTATGATTCTTATATATGTGATTCATAATTAATGAACTTAATGAGTCGTATGTAATTTAATTGACATAAGAATGTGATTAGGTTAATTACTATATAATATGTAGTTTATTTGAGAGAGAAATATATGGTAGATAAGATTTAATTGATCATGTAATTGATTGATAATTATATTCTAAGGATTTAGTGATTCAAATGCTTAGAAAATTAGAAAATTAAGTTTTCTTAGATATTTTCTCATATCTTCTTTACTGTTAATTTTGAGTTAATTAATTACTGCTATTTATTTTTAGTTCCTTTAGTTTTGCTTTCTCAAAACATAAAAAAATTGATAATTACATTTTAGTTTTAAAATTAATTTTTAATAACATAATCTATGTGAGAAATATATTTTCTTATTATTATATTACCTATTTGTGATACATATACTTGCGTAGCCATTGTATGCAATTCGTTTCGATCAAGTTTTTGATACCGTTGTCAAAAATTATAACATTAAAAATTAATTTTTAGTTTATTTTAGTTATTTTTATTTATTTAGCTATTTATTTTTAATTTTGACATCTTCTTTAGTGTTATTAGAAACATATTTAGCTCTATTACATGAATAGAGTCTATAAGAGAGAAACTTACCTTTAGATTCAGAAATCAAGCTTGCTTTTAGATCAATAAGAAAATAAGTTGTCATTAAAGTAAAAGAAATGACTAATCCATTAAAAATAAATAATTAATGAGCTAAATTTGAACAACCGAATACCTTTAATGGAGATCAGGAATAGAGTTATGAATGAATATGTAATACCTATGTTGGAAGAGCTGAATCAAAGCATTACAAGACCAAACATTCAAGCTAATTAATTTGAACTAAAACTAGTGATGTTTCAAATATTACAAACAATTTGACTATTCAATGGACTACTAACAGAAGATTATCATTTACATCTCTAATTGTTTATTGAAGTTGGATACTCATTTAAATTAAGTGGTGTGACCGAGGAGGCGTTAGACTTAGATTGTTCCCTTACTCTTTGTGAGACTGTGTTCGAGCTTGGTTAAATTTTTTGACACTTGATTCCATTACAACTTGGAATGATTTAGCGGAGAAATTTTTGATGAAATATTTCTCACCAAACAGAGAATACCAAGTTTAGGAATAATATTACCTCTTACCAACAGATTGAAAGAAAATATTTATTTGAAGAATGAGAAAGATTCAAAGAATTACTAAGAAAGTATTCTTACCATAATATCTCTTATTGTATCTAAATAGAGACTTTATACAACGGTCTTAATATTAAAACAAGAATTATTGTTGATGTATTGCTAATGGGGCTTTGCTAGCCAAATTTTACAATTAAGTTTATGATTTACTTAAAAAAAATGGCTAGCAATAATTATCAATGGTCAATGGACAAAATGGCAGCCACAAGAAGAGTAGTTAGAGTGTATGAGGTAAATGATATCATGACACTTACAACTCAAGTTCATCTTTGGTCAATCTGTTGAAGGCTCAAAACTTACTAACAAGTATAAACCAGGCCCAAGATTCAAGGGTGTCCTATGCCTTTTATGGTGGATTTGTTTGATAATTATCCTAATAATCTTGAACCAGCATTCTATGTGGGTAATGTGAACTGAAACAATAATCCATACTCAAACACATATAACATAAGATGGGGATAATATCTAAATTTCCCTTGGAATAATAACAACAAACAAGGTAGTAATCAATTCAAGTGTCAGTCATTTCCACCACCTAGTTTTCAACAACCACAATAATCATAAGCTCAAGAAAAGAAGCCATATATTGAGAACAATACAAATACTTTAGTGGGGATAATGAAAAATTTCATCCAGTCAATAAATACAAAAGGCTTCAATTCGGAATTTAGAGACCTAAATAGGGCAACTTGCCCATGTCATAAGTCAAAAACCTCTAGGTAACCTTCTAAGTTACACAATTATAAACCCAAGAAGAAAAAGGTAAGGAGTATTGCAATACCATAGTTTTGAAGAGTGGTAAAATTTTAGAAGAGAAACATAGGACTCAATAGTATGAGAAGGAACAAGAAGTTAAAAAGGATGAGGAGAAATAAAGTGAATAAACACAGTAGTAGAAAGGAAATAATTTATCAAAAAACAAAGAAACCTTTACAAACTCTTTATTCCTTTCTCTCAAAGATTGCAAAAGTAAAAGTTAGATATGTGGTTTTCAAATTTTATGGATGTCTTTGAGAAGCTATAAATAAATATATCATTTACATATACATTTGAATAGATGTCTTCTTATGCCAAATTTCTGAAGGACATTCTGTCTAAGAAAAAGAGGCTTAGGGATAATGAAATAATAACCTTAACTAATATTTATAGTGCCATCCTTGCTAGAAAACTATCTCAAAAATTGAAAGATTCAGGTAGCTTTGACATTCCTTGCACAATTGGGACCATGAACTTTGCTAAAGCACTATGTGACTTAAGTTCAAATATTAACCTTACATCATTATCGGTCTTCAAGAGATTGAAGGTTAGTAAAACCAAACCCACTTCAATAACATTACAAATGGGAGATAGTTCAATTAAACGACCATAAGGTATGGTAGAAGATATGCTAGTAAAAATAGTCAAGTTCATCTTTCTGAGGGATTTCATTGTACTAGACATGGAAGAGGATCATAACATTCATATCATACTTGGTCATCCATTCTTAGCAACTTAAAGAGCACTCATTGATGCATAAAAATGTAACCTTATAATGAGAATGCAAGATGAACAAATAATATTTAAATTTTTAAAGCATCTGAACCCCTTAATATTGGTAATGTTAATGAATGATTTAGGATAGATGTTACTGATCATGTTGATAACTTAGAAAAATATGTTGAGTCATAAACACTTAAAACTATTACACATGATGCTATGAACAGTGAAGTAAACTATTAAGAAATAACTCTATCTATTTTAATTTTGAAAGTATGGAATTGATGATTGATATTATTGATTGTGTGAACTATTTGGAGGCTACTACTCTCATGTGTATACCTAATGTGGTTGTGGAGAGTTTTGAGATAGAATATAAGCTCAAACCATATATTGAAGAGCCACCAGGGTTAGACCTCACACTTTTATCCTACCATCCTCAATCAAGTGGGCAAGCAGAAGAGTCTGAAAGAGAGGTGAAAATGATGCTGTAAATACATAAATTAGACGAGTTACAGTGGAATGCTTATAAGATTTCCAAAAAGTGTAAAAAGAACAAAAATATGGCATGATAATAGAATTATACATTGTGTTCTTAAACTGGGACTAAAGTATTATTGAACAATTTGAGATTCAAACTATTTTCAGGAAAATTTAATAGTAAATAAATACAAAGCAATGCACCTCAGAAGTTAATATATCTGCCTAGCTAAGGACATTAAATGTGACACCGATTAGGAGGCAAGCCAACGTTATTTTACTTATATTGTTTATTGTTTTTATTTTATAGGCGAATAAATATGGAGAGAAGGGTGCAACAAGATTGAGTAGTTTCAATTACAGATGTAGTGTGTCAAGACCAAGGGAGTTTTCTTTCCTTTTACTTTTTTATATTTATATGTACACATTGGGAACAATGTGCAATTTAAGTTTGAAGGAGCAAACTTCATTCTCTACTTTAGTATTTAGTACGTATTTTCAATTTTCAGGAAATTTTTATTTTTAGAATATTTTTAATCATGATTTGAATAGAAATTGATAAATACATGGAAACTAAATGCATGCATGCTTGATATGAAACGTGTGAATCCAATGAACATATTGGTTATGACTAGAATAAGGAATGAAACATGTTCATTAAGATACTTATATTAATTATGTGATATGCTTGTTAGTTTTGATTGGATTGATTCAAATTTTTATGCACATGTTCATGATTAATTTTAGAGGTTTTAATGGGAGAAAATTTGTAGTGAGTTATGCGAGTTGATGAGATCTACCATATTTTAGAATTTATTTGATCATCCCTTGAGGTGAAATCCTAAATAGTATTTAGTATAAAAAATAATATAGACTTTATTTGGATCGATTGAGTCTTTTAAATTAACTATTGTTAATATTTTTAATTACTCATTTAGGCACAATTAAGAATTTTTCATATCTTTAAGTCATATTTTATGTCTAAGCAATAAGTATTACCGTTACCTTTACACTCCTAACTTATACAAAAAGAAAATATAATCATATGTTATGCTATTGAGTGAGGGTAATTATAATGTACCTTATTTAAAAGAAAAAAGGAAAAAAAACTCTCACAACATAATGACCCATTTCTAAACAAAAAAAAAAGTTTGGGGATGTTGTGAAGTGACAAAAAAAGGATATGAAATAAAATAATATGAAAAGAATGATAAGATAAGATGCACTAAAATATCAAGTAAAAATTCAATTGTTGTTAAAAAGTGCATGATAAATAAAAAGAAAACCAAGGTGTGAAAAGAGCCTAAATGTCTTCATTTGTCAACCCCTACTTAAGCCTTACATTATAAACATATAAAGTTCTTATTGATCTTTAACTAAGTGTATATTTACATTATTGAAGAGGAATGTGAAAAATAGAATTATGTGATTTGTTCTAAAATTTAATTGATTAGTATGTTTATATAAGTTGATTTTATGAGTACATTGAATTATATCATATGTAATACATACACGAATCAGTTTTTCAAAAACCTTGCATATCCGTTTATTGATGGAATGTTGATTGATGATTATGTGAACCTCTTTATTATAGAATTATACAACTTTTGAGAGAGATAATTTTCTCTAATTATGCATGTATTAATATATATATTTATAAATATACTATCTATGTCATTATATCTAGTTAGACTTAGTTTTATTTGAGGGCAAATAAAGAGTTAAGTTTAGGGTTGTGATAACTCTAAGAAATTAGAGTCATTAATGCACTTTTCGGCTTAATATTTATTTATTTTATTTAATAAGTAGTACTTTTGAGGTTAAAATATTAAAATATAAACTTTATAGTGAAAAGAGATGAAAATATATAATTTCAATTTTTTTTGAAACTTTTATGATTTTTTAATGCATGACCAATCAAAACAGGACATATGGATACCATGCAAGCAAGGGGAGCCAATCAGAGCTCGCCCCATGTACAACTGACCAATAGTTGCCACGTGAATGCTACGCAAGCAAAGGGAAGCCAAGTGAAGCACATTGCATGTACCATGTGATGTAGGTATTGCAAATTGTTGCCATAACGTTCACTTTGAGTTTTTTCATGCAGTTAACGAGCATGTCACACAGCGTCACAGAATTCGTCCATTCATTCCACTAGGGCACCACGTAATTTGGATTAATGAATCGCAACATGCCATGTGTTGTTGAATCAACATGTGTTGACCAACACTAGTCTTCCCTACCTTGCATCACATGTTGATTCTTTCCGTATTTCTCCTTTGCCACGTTCCACGATCCCATTGGTTATTATTATTTAATTTTTCTTTTTTCATCTCAACCTTTGATCTAAAGCTTATCTGACAATCTATATTTTAACAGAGTCTAATTTAACCCCTTAATTGCACCAAAAATCCTATATGGTCGAATTTTACAAATTTTTTTTATCAATTTTTGGTGTTAAAAAAGGAGGAAGAAGTTCAAGAAAAGATACAATTTTGATGGAGATTAGTGCTACAATTAAAGAGATTGATTTTATTTATTCTTATTCTTCTTTCTTTATTAATTTGTATGTATTTTTTATTGAAAAATATGGTATTTTTCAATAAGATCATGTCTAACTGATTTATTAATATAGGGATTTTTTAAACCAAATTTTTTACATGCGATGTTCTAATATTTTTACCACAATTATGATTTCAATTCAATTATATTATTTAATTTAATTTTTATGTTATTAATTGTTTGATCAATAATTGATCTATACAAGCAATTAAATAGATTCGAGAGAATTATTTAATTGTTTATCTTGATTAAATAACATGCATAGTTTCTAAGCAGAGGTATATGATCTTTATGTATGTGATCTATAATTGATGAACTTAATGAGTATTGTGTAATTTAATTGAAATGATAGTGTGATTATGTTAATTACTATATGGTGTGTAGTTTACTTGAGAGAGAAATACATGCTAAATTAGATTCAATTGATCATGTAATTGATTGTTAATTATATTGGAGGGATTTTAGTAATTCATATGCTTAAAAAAATTGAAAGATTAAATATTCTTAGATATTTTCTCATATATCTTCTTAGCTACTAATTTTGAAATAATTAACTACCCTATTTATTTTTAATTTTTTAATTTTGCTTTCTCAAAACACAAAAAAAAAATGATCTTTATATTTTAGTTTTAAAATTAGTTTATAATGAATTGAGATTTTTCACAGTTTCTTCCACAAGGGGGAAGGGTTATACTATGGTTTTGATTAAGAGATAATTGTTGGGCACAACGGGTAAAATAAAATGAATTCAACAGAGTAGAATAATGAAACCGAAAATTTAACGTGGTTCACCCTTTAATTTGGGCTAAGTCCACAGGAAAAACTCCGAAAAATATTTCTTCCACTAATAAAATTAATGGGTACAAAGTGAGAGGCAATACAACAAATTGAGATAAATCCAAAATAGTGTCACACAAGTGTTTCCCAAACTCACTATTTTGTCACTCCCATTTTAGAAAATATCCCAATATTTTTCTAAGATATTCTCTCCCACTTTCTTACACACAATACTATTTTTCTTCAAAGGAAATCGTTCCTTTGGCTTTGCTTTGCTTTGATTCTCTTCTTGTTTTTGGTGTGTTGATGTATCTCTAAGGTAAAGACATTGCCTATTTATAGGCAAAATTTCACATCAATGTTAGTTGCACCTACCATTTGTGGTTGCACCTAACATTTGTGGTTACACCTACCATTTATGGTTGCACCTACCAATTTTGGTTGCACTTACCAATTATGGTTGCACCTACCATTTATGTTTTCTTCCTCTTAAATGTAGGAGGGACTTACAAATCTCCCCCTCCCGACTACATAGAGGGCTCCACCAATCCAGCAAGTAAACAACAGTATTCAAAATTTTGTCTTGGGAGAATTTTCGTCAACATGTCTGATCCATTTTCTTCTGTATGGATATTCTCAAGTTGTAATAGCTTCTTCTCCATTACATCCCTAATCCAGTGATATCTCACATCAATATTTTTTGATCTCGAATGAAAAGAGGCATTCTTTTCAAGATGAATAGCACTCTGACTATCACAAAATAACTGATAACTGTCTTGTTGCAACCCAAGTTCTTTCAAGAACTTTTTTATCCATAGCAACTCTTTACATGCTTCCGTTGTTGCTATAAACTCTGCTTCGGTAGTGGACAATGCAACACATTTTTGTAACTTTGACTGCCATGACACAACTCCCCCTACAAATGTAATCAAGTAACTTGAAGTAGAATTTTTGGAATCCACATCACCAGCCATATCTGCATTTGTGTATCCAACTAACAAAGGTTTGTCATTTCCAAAACATAGGCATATTTTGGAAGAACCTCGAAGATACCTGAAAATCCATTTCACTGCAACTCAATGTTCCTTTCCAGGATTTGAAAGGAATCTACTCACAATTCCAACTACATGAGTGATATCTGGTCATGTACAAACCATGACATACATTAGACTTCCAACTGCTGAAGCATATGGAACCGCTTCCATCTCTTCCTTCTCTTTGTCTGTAGAAGGGCTTTGCTTAGAACTTAGCTTAAAGTGATTAGCAAGAGGACAACTAATTGCTTTAGCCTTATCCATATGAAATCTTTGAAGTACTTTCTCAATGTACTTCTCTTGTGACAACCATAATTTCTTGGCGCCTCTGTCTCTAATAATAGTCATGCCAAGAATCTGCTTTGTTGGCCCCAAGTCTTTCATGGCAAAAGACTTACTCAACTGCTTTTTCAAGTTGTTGATTCTGGAAATATTTCGGCCAACAATCAACATATCATCCACATAAAGTAAAAGAATAATGAAATCATCATCAGAGAATTTCTGCACAAAAACACAATGGTCTGAAGTAGTCTTTTTGTAGCCTTGCTTCCCCATAACAGACTCAAACTTCTTGTACCATTGTCTTGGTGCCTGTTTTAAGCCATAGAGACTTTTCTTCAATTTGTAGACATAATCTTCTTTTCCCTTTTGCTGAAAACTCTCTGATTGCTCCATGTATATCTCTTCTTCCAAGTCACCATGTAGGAAGGCAGTTTTGACATCCATTTGCTCAACCTCCAAGTCAAGATTTGATGCTAACCCTAGCATAGTACAAATGGATGTCATTTTCACAACTGGAGAGAAAATCTCATCAAAGTCAACACCTTTTCTTTGGCTAAATCCTTTGACAACCAGTCTGGCTTTGTGTCGCGGACTGGAATTGTGTCCTTCATGCTTCACCCTGAACACCCATTTATTTTTCAAGGCCTTCTTCCCTTTGGGAAATTTCATTAGCTCAAAGGTTTTGTTCTCATGCAAGGACTTTATCTCATCTTGCATGGCTTCAATTCATTTTTGTTTGGATTCATCATCCATGGCCTCTTCATAATTTTCAGGTTCTCCCTCATTAGTGAAAGTTACATACTCATCTGGAGGATATGAGATAGAGGGTCATCTCACTCTATCACTTCTTCTCAGTGGAACATGAGAAGCCGCATATGTTGGCACTTGATAACGAACATCATCATTTCCCTCATATTCAGAACCAACTTCTATGGGAGCATCATCTTCATCAGGTGGATAAACCTGGTCTTCATCTCCAACTTGTCTTGGCACTGATGTTGGAGGAATTAATTCCAAATCTGATAAGTCACCATTGGAATTAGGAACATATTTCTTCATTTTGATAATATCTTCAATGGTCTCATCTTCAACAAATACAACATCACGGCTCCTGACAAGTTTCTTTGCAACCGGATCGTAAAATCTATAACCAAATTGATCTTGACCATAGCCAATAAAAATACACTATCTTATTTTGGCATCAAGTTTGGATCTCTCATCCTTGGGGATATGAACAAATGCTTTGCAACCAAACACTCGTAGATGATAATAGGAAACATCTTTTCCTGACCACACTTTATTTGGAACATCCATCTTGAGAGGAGTACAAGGTGAAAGGTTCAACACATGTGGAACTGTGAGTAAGGTTTCACCCCAAAAAGTTTTAGGCAACTTTGCATGTGAGAGTAGACATCTGACTCTCTCCATCAAAGTTCTGTTCATCCTCTCAGCTAAGCCATTCAACTGCGGTGTCTTTGGAGGTGTCATCTGATGCCGAATACCATACTTTTTGCAATAAGCATGGAAAGGTCCTGTGTATTCTCCACCATTGTCTGTCCGGATGCACTTTAGCTTCTTTCCAGTCTGTCTTTCAACCGAGGCATGAAATTCTTTGAAGACATCTAGCACCTGATCCTTTATCTTTAGAAGATATACCCACGTCTTCCTTGAATGATCATCAATGAAAGTCACAAAGTATTGAGCACCACCAAGTGACTTTGGCATTGGTCCACACAAATTTGAATGAATCAGATCTAAAATATTATTCATTCTGGAAGGAGGGAAGCTCTTGAAAGCAATCCTGTTTTGCTTTCCTGCTAGACAATGAACACATTTCTCCAAATGTACTTCATCCATTCCAGACAATATCTTCTTTTTGGCTAGACTTGTCAAACCTTTTTCACCTATGTGATTGAGTCTCTTATGCCATAACTCAGCTGCACTATCTTTCTCTATGGCATTTACTATGTCAGTAGAGAGCTTCGCTTGTATTATATACAAAGTTGTATGCTTCTCACCTCTAGCCACTACTAAGGAGCCTTTTGTAAGTTCCCATTTGTGATAAATGAAGGAGCTGTAATATCCTTCATTTGCAAGTTTGCGCACAGAGATCAAATTCAGGCGCATATCTGGAATATGCCTGACATCCTTCAGAAATAGTCTGGTTCCGTTCTCTGTTTCCAAGCAAACGTCTCCTCTGCCTACTACCTTTGACAGGCCTTCATTTCCCATTCTAACAATACCAAAACTTCTAGGTGTGTATGATGAGAAAAATTCTCTACGCGATGTAGCGTGAATTGTAGCACCACTGTCAATCACCCAACTGGTATCGTGTGATGCAAGATTGACAAAATCTTCATCATAAACGATATTGAACTCGTTTATGGTATTTGTTTGCTCATCATCACTACTGTCGTCTTTCTTCATTACTTTGACTTTGTTCGTTTCTTGTTCCTTCTTGAACACTCGGCAAAATTTCTTAATGTGACCCTTCCTCTTGTAGTGATGGCATTCAACATTGGCAAATTTGTTTGATTTGCCTCTGCTCTTGCTTCTGGGTTTTTGTTCTTTGTACAATCTCCTTTCTCTAGACTCTGTGATAAGGGCTTGTGCTTTTGAATCTCTTTCCTTGTTTTGTTTCTCATATGAGAACAAGACTTCTACAACAACTTCAAACTCCATATTGTCTTTTGCATAAGTCAGAGTTGTTGTGATATGATTATATGATGAGGGTAGTGATGCAAATAACATCACAGTCTCTTCATCGCCAAAACTCACATTAAATCTTGCTAAGTGAGAAAGCTTGCTGTTGAAATTGCTAACATGTTGCATCATGCTCACATTATCTTCCTTCCTCATCTGATATAACTCCTTACACAAATAAAATTTATTGACAAGGTTCTTTGACATGTACACGTTTTCTAGAGTCTCCCATGTTTCTTTAACAGTCTTGCAATTTTTTGATTCAATATTTTGCAAGACACTGTCTGAGAGATTTAGACGGATTGTACTAGCTGCAATCTCATCTATTTCCTCCCATTGTTCCTCGGTGACGGTTGCTACCTTCTTTTCTTTTCCCAGCAATGCCTTATGGACCTTCTGTTGAATGAGAATATCCTTCATCCTCCTTAGCCATAAAGAGAAATTATTATTGCCATTAAATTTCTCAATATCTACCTTTTGGCTTGACATTTTTTTTTCGTTGTGTTTCTTTTTCTATAAATAAATGTGCCCTGGACCTAATAAAATCTTTTCTGATGTGGCAGATCAATCTATGCTGCAACCACAAAGCATATTAAGAATTTTACTAGACTAACTCTGATACCAATTGTTAGGCACAACGGGTAAAATAAAATGAATTCAACAAAGTAGAATAATGACACCAAAAATTTAACGTGGTTCACCCTTTAATTTGGGCTAAGTCCACGGGACAAACTCTGAAAAATATTTCTTCTACTAATAAAATTAATGGGTACAAAGTGGGAGACAATACAACAAATTGAGATAAACCCAAAATAGTGTCACACAAGTGTTTCCCAAACTCACTATTTTGTCACTCCCCTTTTAGAAAAATATCCCAATATTTTTCTAAGATATTCTCTCCCACTTTCTTACACACAATACTATTTTTCTTCAAAGAAAATTGTTCCTTTGGCTTTACTTTGATTCTCTTCTTGTTTTTGGTGTGTTGATGTATCTCTAAGGCAAAGACATTGCCTATTTATAGGCAAAATTGCACATCAATGTTAGTTGCACCTAACATTTGTGGTTGCACCTAACATTTGTGGTTGCACCTAACATTTGTGGTTGTACGTACCAATTGTGGTTGCACTTACCAATTGTGATTGCACCTACCATTTATGTTTTCTTCCTCTTAAATGTAGGAGGGACTTATTTCTAGGCCAAAGTTTTTTTGTATCTTTGGAATGTCCCAATGCCATTGATTCGTAAGGGTGCAAAGATAAGATAATTGATGGATGCCGTGTGGATTTTATCAGTTACCCTATGCTCAAGAATGCTTGGGGTTAATTTATGAGATGTTAGGCCTGGAATCCAAGGGCCATTCCGAATGTTAATTTGAGATCCATGTCCAATTTTCCAGTAGATCCATTTTTCTATTAAATCTCTTGTTAAAAGTAGTCATTTCCAAATGAAAGAATCACCTAGCTTCTTTTGAACTTTAACGAAAGGTAGCTCCTTCAAATATTTGGCATTTAGGATTTTGATCAAAGGTTTTTCTTCACGTGTATTCAAATCCCAAATTGCTTTTGAAAGCATTGCCTTATTAAAATCTTCTATTTTCTTGAAACTTAGACCTCCTTCAGTCTTTGGTCTACATATTGTGTCCCAAGCAATATTAGAATAATAATGTGAGACTGTGATCTTATTTGTCCACTAGAATCTTTTATTGAAGGAGGATGCTTTATCACAAATTTTTGTGGGGAGTTTGAATGTGATAATTAAGTAAACTGGTAAATTTTGCAGTACAAAAGTAATCAAAGTCATTCTACTTGGGATAAAAGCTTTGACTTGCAACTGTCAAATTTGGGTTGCAGTTAATCAATAACTATTTGAAACTATCTTTTTCAGTGGTTGCTCATGGGTAGAGAATGCCCCAAGTATTTAACTGAATTATCTGCATGCTCTATTTGTACAGTTTAACTGAGTTGATTTTTCGTATTGCTATTCAAGTTTTTAGAGAAGAAAACTGCTTATTTATGAAAATTTGTTCTTTGGCCAGACCAACTACAGTAAGTATCTAGGTTGGTCTTGATATTTTGTGCTTGATTTTCATGAACAGTTAAGAATTAAAGTACATCATCAGCATAAAGTAAGTACGAGATATTAGGGGCATTTGCTATTTTAAGTCCATGTAGCAAATTTCTTATTTCTGCTTAGGGTATCATACAAGAGAGGCATTCAGAGACTAGAAGAAATATTTATAGTGACAGATGATCTCATTGCCTTAATCCTCTCTTAGGTTTAAAATTGTCATAAGGTGAACCATTGAGGAGAATGGAGAAAGATACAATTAAAATGTATTGAAGAATTAAGTTGCAAACTTTTTCAGAAAATCACATGTATTACATGACGTGCAAAAGAAAATTTCATTATACTATATCATAGGCTTTCTTCATGTCTAACTTAATGCCTATATAATCCTTCTTACCCCTGGTCTTCTTTGAAAGAGTTGAGGCCAATTTCCTGAGGGTGTTTTATGCTATTCATATGCTAGGGATGAAGGCTGCTTAGAAAGAAGATGTATGTTCCTTTAAGTATAGTCTTAATCTTTTAAATACGATTCTAGCTATTATTTTGTAGTTGACATTACAAAGACTTATAGATCTAAAATCAGAAACCTCAGATGAGTTAGCAACCTTAGAAATTAGTACTATAAAAGTGTGGTTTCAGTGTGAATTTAGTTTCCCTGTTAAGAAGAAGTTTGGAATTTTTTTGAACACATCAGCTTTTATCACATCTTAACTTTGCTTGTAGAAGAGAGCAAAGAAACCATCTAACCCTGGAGCTTTTTAGAGCCTGCATATCTCAGAATGCTTGCTTTATTTCAAAGGGGTTGGAATGCTTACAATATGATTATTTTGATGGGTGTTGATCACCTCATAGAAAAGGGTCTTTACGTTTTGATTCAATGAAGGTGCATTGGAGGTTAAATGTTCTTTAAAGAAGTGGAAAAATTCTTTCCCAATGTCTTGTATATTCCAAAACAGATTGTCATAAGAATTTTTAATAAATGGAAGAAAGTTGGACTTTCTTCTAACTAAGGTAAATGTATGGAAAATTTTGGTATTTTTATCTCCCTCAATTAATCAAAGTTCTTTAGATTTTTGCTTTCACATTGAATCTTGTCTATTTTGTTACTCATCCAATTGGTTTTGAAGATATTGTTCGATGGATTTTATTCTTTCTTGAAATATGACAAAATGAGATTGGTTTATTTGAATGAGGCTTTTAGTTAACATATTCAATTTTGAATGCAAGCTGTGGTTAGAGTTTTTAGTATTTCATTTATTTTTTGAGTTATTTGCCAGAAGAATCTCTAAATCACATTAACATGAAACAAAAAGGCCTTTTTTTGTGAAAGAAGGCCTCAGGTGGATTCTGTCTTAATCTTTTCTATTATTGCACTAAGTGAAAAAGTTGCTGGAGCTGCTAATGTTCAAAGCTCCCATTTTCATAATGAAATTTAGTATGCCATTATTTTCATTATACCATAAAGGTAGAACTCCTCCTTCTAATTTAAAGTTTAAATAACATTTTTTTCTTCATAATCTTTTAATTTTTTAAGAAATCAGTATTTTATTAAAGATTAAAAGATACAATTCAAATAAAAAATTATTAATCTAAATATATTAATAATTAAAATTAAAATTAAAATATTATTAAACATATGAAAAAAATCTTAAGCTTTTTTTAATATATAAAATCAAATATTTAATTACTTCAAATAATATATTAATAAAAAATTGAAACAAATTGACTCTAATGATTAGGGGAATTAAAAAAACTCCAACGATCCAAACTCTCATAGGTCCTCCAATATCTTTACTATAATAACATGCTACTTATTTAATGACAACATCCATCAAAGCTAATTCAGTTACATGAAACCAAAATTCCAAATATTAATCTAGATGAAAATGTTAATATATAATTTTTTTATAAAATTATCAAAGATGCTACCGTTGTTAGTAAAAAAATTAATTTTTTTTTATGAAAATTATGAAAATTCTATAAAAGATATGTAATTTTTTTTTATAAAATTTTAGAAAAATTAAAACAACCAATTACTTATATTTTAAATTAATTTTGTATTTAATAAAAATATTTATATTAATTAATAATTAATTAATTAATTAAAATATTATATAATCAAATATTTTTTTTATTAAATATTATAAAATAAATGTTTAAAAAATTTGAAAAAATTAAATAGATTATCTAATTACATTAAATATTATAAATATATAAATTTTGATATTATGAAAATAAATTTAATCGAAAAACATACGTTATAAAATAAAACATGACGTGTATTTGAGAATTTGATTGAATGCTAAGCACACACTCACAGTTGCATGAAACAAATAAAGAAATGTATACGCAAATGGGAAGATAGCTAAATAGAAACAAGAAAAAGACACCTCCTCTACCAAACCACGGCAACAGTAAGTAGTTGTTACATCAGATTCAAGCCTAAGCAACCCAATCCAACTAATATCCTCAATCCATTTCTCTTTGCTAGACCTGTCGGCACAGCAAAGGGAAACAAAATGTTATTGATTAAACAAATGAAACAGAACCCTCTCCAACTTGCCTAAATCAGAAAAACTGAGAGAAACAAAGCATACTCTTGATCATAAACTTAGCACATCTTGGACTGTGTGTGAAACAATCATAAACTCATAGCACTCTCTGTTTGGATGTGTCAGAACTCAGAAGCTTAGTGTCACTCACAGATTCCAAAATTGAATACCCACAAAAGGGGGAAAATTGAGTCTTTTAGTTAAGTTTCTTCTGGGGTTTGAACTCTGAGTCAAGCTTCAAAGAGTGATTGAAAGAAAAAGAGAGTTATTGGGGTTTCAGTTTCAATGTTGGTCCAAGAACGCACAAGACCCAAGTCCCCAAAACGAACCCAGGCCAGAAACTTGCCTACTTTGCACCCAAGTCGATTCTCTGAATCTAAAAACCTCGATTTCCCCACATGGGTTTCGGAAAATCTGTCCAAAATCGTCACTGTCTTGCTCGGGATTGCTACAATAGTTGCTTTCTATTTTCTTCGCGACGTGGGTGATATTGCAGCTCTCCGTTGTTTTCAAAATGAAGCCCAAACCCTCGAGAAGATTCGATTTCCCCAAGTAAATTGGAACTCGATTCCACCCATTTCAGACAAATCCACACCTTACTCCAATTTCCGATCCGAGAAGTGGATCTTGGTCTCAGTGTCGAATTACCCGACAGATTCGCTACGAAAGCTTGTGAAGCTCAAAGGGTGGCAGGTCTTAGCGATTGGAAACTCCAATACGCCGTCGGATTGGAGTCTCAAAGGTGCAATCTTTTTATCTTTAGAACATCAATCTAAATTAGGTTTTCGTGTTTTGGACTACCTTCCTTATGATTCATATGTTAGGAAGACTGTTGGGTATTTGTTTGCTATACAACATGGGGCAAAAAAGATCTTTGATTCTGATGATCGTGGGGATGTGATTGATGGTGATTTGGGTAAGCATTTTGATGTAGAATTGATAGGAGAAAGTGCTAGGCAAGAGACCCTTTTGCAGTATAGCCATGAAAATCCAAACAGGACTGTTGTGAACCCATATATTCATTTTGGGCAAAGATCAGTTTGGCCTAGAGGTCTTCCCTTGGAAAATGTTGGTGAGCTTGAGCATGAACAGTTTTACACCGAAGTGTTCGGTGGAAAACAGTTTATAGAACAGGGTATCTCAAATGGGCTTCCTGACGTTGATTCGGTTTTCTATTTCACCAGAAAATCGGGCTTAGAAGCCTTTGATATTAGGTTCGATGAGCATGCTCCTAAAGTGGCGTTGCCACAAGGTATGATGGTCCCTGTTAACTCTTTCAATACAATTTATCATTCTTCAGCATTTTGGGGTTTGATGCTTCCTATTTCTATTAGCTCAATGGCATCTGATGTATTGAGGGGTTATTGGGGACAGAGACTGTTGTGGGAATTAGGTGGATATGTTGTAGTTTATCCCCCTACAGTTCATAGATATGATAGAATTGAGGCTTATCCGTTTTCAGAAGAGAAAGATCTTCATGTAAATGTAGGTCGTTTAATTAAGTTTTTGGTTGCTTGGAGATCAAACAAGCATAGGTTATTTGAGAAGATTCTTGAATTAAGTTTCACTATGGCGGAAGAGGGATTCTGGACTGAGAAGGATGTAACATTTACTGCTGCTTGGCTTCAGGACTTGCTTGCTGTTGGCTATCAGCAGCCAAGACTAATGTCCCTTGAGTTGGATAGGCCTCGGGCAAGCATTGGTCACGGGGATCGAAAAGAGTTTGTTCCCAGAAAGTTGCCCTCTGTTCATCTTGGGGTTGAGGAAACAGGAACTATTAATTTTGAAATTGGAAATTTGATTCGATGGAGAAAGAATTTTGGGAATGTTGTGCTTATTATGTTCTGTAGTAACCCTGTAGAGCGTACGGCTCTAGAATGGAGATTGCTTTATGGGCGGATATTCAAAACTGTGGTCATTTTGTCAGAGCAGAAGAACCCAGATCTTGCTGTTGAAGAAGGACAATTGGACCAACTATACAAGTAAGTTGATTACTGTGCATTTTACCTTATCTTGATTCTTGACCTATTTGTTGTTTATATACTGTTTGTTTGGCTTCATATCTGTGCTTCTTTTACCGTTTTACTTAGTGTTAAGTTGGGTTTCTGAGTATCAACAATCTTGAAAATGGCGGATAATGTGTTCCAAAATCTGGGCCCTATATTTTTTTGCACTTCTATGTGTTCATGGCATGTTGAAATAATCTGGCAACTTCTAGATTGTGACACCACTATGCCAAAAAAAGGTTTTAAGAACAGTCATTAAAAGTAATTGTAAGGCTATTATGAGGCTCCAAAAAAATAAAGCGATCGTCATCAATCCAGATGTCATGATAAATTTGAAAAATCCCAACAACCATCATAGAAAATATTTTCTGTGACGCCTGTTTGACTAAGACTGTCCTAGAAAACTAGAAACGATTGTCCTGAAAAGTTACCAATAAAAAAGATAATTCATTTTGCTACGGTTGTTTTTTAATGACCATCATTGTAATATATTATAAACAATAACAATTCAACCACACAACAAATCTCAATAATTAACCAAGCAAAGTTAATCAATATTTTTGCTCCAAGGTATCACAAAAAAGGCATAAATATCAATAAACTTCTAAAAGTAACAAAATGGTTTCTAACCTAAGACTTTACCTCTTAAGGAACTATAAACCATCAAATTATGCTAAAACTTAAAATTACATCTTTAGATAGTTAAAAAGAAATAAATATTCACTACTAAATAAGGACTAAATGTGAACATAAAGGAGAAAATTAAGATCTAAATCCATTGGATAATGTCTTAAAGTTGAAATAATAGTCTCATCATGACAGACACTTGTTTGTATCTATTTAAAAGCATGGAAAAAAAATTATGGTTGCAAGGGAGGTTAAAGTTATCAAGGTTATTGTATGACAAATAATTTACCACCAAATTATTTGAATTGGATGAAAGTAAACTGAGAGGAGAAATTGTGACCTTTCCATTATCCTCAATTACATTAGCCTTTTTGTCTTCCGCAACTTCATTTAACCAACCATACTATGGCAATCACATCAGTTAAATGAATCACAGTTAAAGAAACAAAAGAATAAGTAACTCAAAAACAAAATTATATTTTAGAAGGTCTTTCTCTTATGTGATATGAGGATAGCGTTATAATTTCCTTTGGGAAGAAGGATATTGCACCGTAGCAAGTTGGGAAAAAGAAAAATAATTTCTAATCCCTTGGAACGATTGAATTGCATATCAACTTCCCTCCTTTCTGTTTCTCTCGCCCAGCTTCCTTGTCATCTGCTCCATCAACAAAATCTGAATGTAGGTACAAAAAAAAAAGATTTTAGGTGGACAAAAGACAATAAAACCAATACCTTACCAAACTCCTTTTCCATATATCTACTAAATGCTTCACATTGCTTCGGCACTGCTACCCCAACATTGTTAAAAACTTCAATTTTCCACCAAGATTTTTTTTAAACAGTATTTTACCGTCTTTCATAATGTGCCTTGTATTTTCTCAGCCAGCCTACACCTTCTCACCAATTTCTTGAAGGATATACACAAAAGCAACCTCCAAAATATTTACACCAAACACAACCAATTAATAACATAATTAAAACAAAAAATAACCTATTAAACTTCTTATAATTACTTGGTACTGGACTAAGTTGATGTAGTTGTTATGTTCGATCAACATTAGAAAGAGAATGATAAGAGGTATAAAGTAATGCATTTATTTTCTCTTTTGTACCTCCCACCATCCCCTCGCATTTAGTATTAGCTTATTATAGTGAGTCCTTGGTTAACATATCCCTTGACTATAGATTTTAGTACATAAGTTCTCTAACTCCTTTTCCTTTTCATATATATAGTCAGGAAGGAGGATCAAAACAAGGAAAACAACAATTAGAATATAACAAACACGTCTATCCAAGTAATCTTAATTAAAGTAAAGAGTATCGGTGAGCCCAGACCTTTTAGCTATATATAAATAGTGAGTCTGATTAATCAAAGAATTCGTTCTTCCTAATTTTTATTCAAAACATAGATAGATATATTACACAAAGAAAATGTTTAAGCAAAGGATTTTCGGCTAAAACCAGAGGTCTCAAAACCAATTTATCGACTGCAGTAATTGTCACCCAATATTTCAATTTTTCCCACCTTTCTTCACTAGCAAAAAGAACATAGAAGGAAAAATTGCTTGAAAACATAGAGATACAAAGGAAAATGAAAATACTGGCACTGCAAGATGCAGGAGGGTCCTTCTGCAAATCCTTGAGCTCCTTCAAGATGCATTTTGAGGATTTTTCCTCCACAAAATCTCAAAAATCAACACTAGATCGTGATCCCAAAACACCAAACCTCCCTTTAAACCAACCAAAAATGTTTTATCAGACTATAAGAAACGAAAACTAAGAACATAAGAAACGAAAGCTACCTGAGTTTAAAACCTAATAGTTTTGAGGATTGAAGAGCAAATGAAGTTTCAATTTTCAAACTTTCCAAAGAGAGATAAGCAGATACAGACCCCCAATTCTAAAATTTGAATTTGTTTAATCGTTAAAAAAAAACATAAAATAAATAATTTTTTCTTATTTTGAACTTTTATGATGGTCGTTATTAAAATGACTGTCCTTAAAACTTTAAAACTTAGAACCATCATTGTAACTTTTTCTTCCTATTTTTCATGACGGTCGAATTAAAAAAAATACACCAGTCAACCGTCCTTCAAGGGAATTTTTGGCGTGCACATACTTGTAACTTTTAAAGAAGAAGAATAATTGCACAAATGATTAATTATCTTCAACTGTTAGGATGAGAGAATGCTAGTACGAGGAAGATAATATTTCTGATGAATTCTGAATGCTTTATTCAATTGAATCTTTGTTCTTTAAATAGGCAACAAATATAACTAGAATTTTCCAAATATTAGGACCCATTACCCATTGCTTAGAGCTACCCATAACTTAAACTGCTAACCACCAACACCATGAACTCATGACTTAAGGAACAAGAGAACATGACTTTTGACTCCTACAATTAAGGACCCATTACTAACAATTAAACTACCATAAAACATGAAAATAAATCCAATAATAATAATAATAATAATATTTTATGCATTAATTTTAACGCTCCCCCTTAATGCAGAAATTTTACCACACCCAATAAGTACCTAAAATGGGGTAGTTTTTTTTTTTAAGACGAAGACTTTGTGAAAATATCTGCAAGTTGGTTGTTTGTGTTGCATCTTGGTGCTGTTTTTCTCTACCAGTTATTTAATAAAATGATGATGAGTCTCTATATGTCTTGTGTGGCTGTAAAACACCGATTTTTTGTCATTGCAATGGTGGACTGATTATCACAGTAAATTATTGTTGGCTCTTCTTGGGATAGTGTGTAGTAACCTTTAATCCAAAATCTGGCCCGTTGTTTATTAATTTGAAGATAATGTATGAGATGCATTGAGGATCTACCCCCCATAAAAGTTATCTTTCATCAAATAGGAGTCAATTCTATATTTTGTTGCACTTCTATATGTTCATGGCATGCTCAATATTTTGATCAATTGAATTGTGCATTTGTCGTTCATTAAAAAAAATTAAAGGAAGACAAAATCCACCATAAAGCATGTTGAAATAATTTGGCAACTTCTAGATTGTTACATTGCATACTAGTAGCTAGCAGAACCAGTGTGTGCACAATTTTTGTTGGCTAGCTTTGGCCATACGTTGGCTGGGTTTTAATTTTAAAGCCTCACCCCTGCCCCTCAGTTGAGTTGGCAAGGCAAAGGGAGTGCCTCAAACCAGGAAGTCATGAGTTTGAGCCTCACTTAAGCCATAATTTGTTATTTGTTCCACCCCGCCAAAAAATGAGATTGTTTGAATGGTTACTTAGAAATTATCCTTGGATAAAAAGAGAGAGATGTTTAATAACTTTGATGCCTTTTGACATAGCTTTGCTATGTTATTCTTGATTCGTGATTTGTTATCAGAAATGGTGGTTGTGAAATTCTAACTGCTTTACCTGTAGTTCTACTAATGCATGTAATTTATAATAGATCAAAGTTTGTTAAGATGGAGACGTCATTCTAATTTTTCATAGAATATTTCAATTGTATTTTGCAGATACCTGCTTAAGATATTTGATCGATATAGCGGTGCTGATGGATTTTTAGTGCTTCAGGACAACACCATTCTTAATTACTGGAACCTGCTTGAAGCTGACAAAACTAAACTGTGGATTACAGACAAGGTAATGTACCCTCTGTGTTTATTTTGCATTTTCTTTTTGAACTAAAATTTTTTATTATCATTTATATCACCAAAGTCCTTTATGATGAAGATAACAACTAGTCATTGCTATCTTCTCTTCCAGCGCAGAAACCTGAATAACTTCAGTATTCTCTTTAATAGCATATTTTCAAATTTGAAATTTAGAAAATCAAATGCAAATTGAAATATAAAAGTTCATTGTCTCGTGTGATTAAATATGCAAAAATTTATGTTCTGTTTGCTTTTGCTTTTGAGAAACTGTAAGAGTGCGACCAAATGAGAAACCTTTTTACTCCTAAAAGCACTTCTATGGTGTCTCAAAGGCATAACTGCAAATGTTGAAATTTACAAAGAGAGCATACAAGAGAAGTTAATGGGTTCTCTCTACTTTTAACAATTTTAATGGGATTCAGGTGTCCAAGTCTTGGACTATTGTGTCAACCAACGAGAACTCGGATTGGTTTTTGAAACAAGAAGACATGGTAAATAAAGTAGTTAAAACAATGCCAGCTCATTTTCAAGTGAGTTATAAAGAAGCGGTAAGAAGTGGCCACATGCTTACTGTATGCAGTTCTGAGGTATTTTACATTCCACGAAATTTCTTATCTGACTTCATTGATCTTGTTAACCTAGTAGGAGATCTAGAAATCCATCACAAGATTGCAATTCCCATGTTCTTTGTATCCATGGATTCGCCTCAAAATTTCGACTCGGTGTTGAGTAAAATGATTTATAAGAAAAAACTTACTACAAATTCTTCTAGGCTTTATTCGGCCAAAGTTCCTGCTGTTCATCCATTGAATGTGTCGACTAAACAAGATTTCATAAAATTAATTAGACTAATGGCAGAAGGTGATCCTCTTCTATTGGAGTTAGTCTGAAGTTAAATTTGTCTTCTGATTAGAAAATATAATCGCAAAAGGGAGGAAGATAAATATACCACTTTGTTAACCATTATACCAAAACCTTAGTTTTCTTTCCGTCTTTAGTCCTTTTTTTTTTGTCTTTTGGTTTTTTTTCTTCTTCTTCTAGGGGGAAGAGGATGATTCTTGATTTTGTTTTCTTGTTTTTTTTTGTCCTCAATTTGTTTCTTTACACCTTTGTAGATTTTCGTTGTATTATTCACTATTGATGAAAAATTCTCCAGAAAGAAGGATGTATTGTTATTCACATTGCCTTTTCCAATTGTATGTATAAAAAGAGAAATCCAACATTCTGCCAATGTTAACTCATTGAAGTAGCTTTATGTTCCTTTGTTTTTATTTTTATTTTTTAAGGGCATTAAAGTCTAATTTTTATTAAATAAAGAAAATATTATAAGATAGGATTCGAATTTGGGTTCATAACAGTGATGGTAAGGAATTATATCATCTGAACCTTAAGTCAATCTTAAGTGATTTTATGTTCTTAAATGTTAATTCAAATGAAGTTTTAATTTCATAGTAGAAGGAATTAAACACCACATATAACAATAAAACAAAAACAAGTTTACACTCGATCTCAAGAAAGCTATACAAATTTGTAAATAGACATGGGGAGGAAGGGGATAGAAATATAAGCCTGAAGTCAGGGGAGTTGGAAGTTTTAGAAGTAATGTCCTATAATATTAAAAGTTATATGTGTATGTATTCACGTGGTTAGCTCAAACAGAATCAAATGCATAAATAACGTTATATTAAATAATATATATTTATTTTTCATATAATTAAAAATAAAAATAATACAATAAAATTATATTAGTTCTAAAAAATATAATATTTTCTTAAAGATACATTTTATGATTTTGGTTAACCTTTAGGCCTTGGGTAGTGGATCCAGGGATGGCTGAGGATATGTCATGGTGAAGTAATTAGAGAATCTCTTGGAAAAATCACTAAGTATGGATGTGTACAATTGTCCAAGATTGAAGAGTCTCCTCATAAAATCTATTCCTATACAACTTAAATACCTTATGGTGAATAATTACGAGGCAATGGAAGCTATAGTCATCCTTAAAAGAGAAGATTTCCACGATTCTAAAAACTTAATTGTCGAAGAAATTAAAAAAAATAAGTTATTTTTTTTAGGTTAATTTTTTTTTGTGTGTAAATCAACCAAGTATAAACATAATACTTTAGATACGTGAATTATGCAAATATCTTTAAAATGTACACCCTAGATTCAAACACTAGCATTCACTAAAATCTTGGACTTATAATTCCAAAATTTAATGAGATTGTACGGTTTTTTTCAAAATTAAAAACTTTCGTATCTCGTTCCAAAGAAGAAAATATGAGAAAGGGTTAAAAATACCCATGCTTTTTATTGATGCAAAGGTACTATCTTAACTATTTTTCTTCTTTTTAGGTTTACTTCACCACCACCACCACCCATTTTACCATTATTTTCCTTCTTATTTTTTTAGTTTTCATTCATTTTTTTATTTAAACTAAGCAATACCATGTGTATTTGCACATTTCATATTCAATTTCTTTAGAAAAATATTATTTAAAATTTCTTAATTTTTGTAACTATATCGAAAAATAAGTGTTATTAAATAATCTTATTAGTATTATATATATATTCTTATCCTATGTGTCATTTTTCATTTTTAGTTATTTTTATTTTAGAAAATTTTATTTAATTATCTTTTAATAAATTCTCTTAAGTGTCCAAATTTTTATCTATTAAAATTTCATTTACTTTCAATTTATAAGTTCGTATTAATTAGCTTTTCATTTACCTTAGAAATATAAATTTGTATTAATGAACATTATAATAATTATTAACTTATTTAATTTATTAAAATTGTTTTTTTTAAATATTAAAGAGTCATCATATTTTTAGGTTTCTTTGTTCTTTTAAGCTAAAAGTACGAAAATTCTTCAAATATTATATTCCATTATAATTTTGTTAAATAAAAAATTGGAAAGTTATTCAAAATGCCATTAGGTTGTCTTATAAAGGAGGAAAGAACACAAACAACTGCATACATAAAGGAGATAAGTTTTGGATGAATAAAATTATACTATTGGAAATAAGAATATAATAAGAATGTTTTAGATTAAAATTGATACATATTATTTGCAATAAAATTTACTTACGAAGAAACCTATAATTAGGCATAATATTCTTTAAACTTCTAAATACTTTGTATAATATTTTTGAGAAATTAATTTAAATTGTAAAATAAATACAAAAAAAAACTTTTATTTTCCCTCTTTAAAAATTTTATGATACAACATAAACATTATTTTTTATTAAAGACAAAATTTTATTATACAAATTTTAAAATTACACATAGGTGAACTACTATAGTTATATGCTATACACAATTTTTATTCTCTTCCTATATAGTTAAAAGTTTTGTACATGCACCTTGAAGTGATCATCATATCTAAATGTGAAGGAATGATCACGAAGGTGTAATAGAAAGCAAGATTGTTTTGGAGCAATAGGATATTATTTACCTCATTAATTTACCCAACTTGAGATGCTTTTATTACGGGAATAATATCATATCATTTCCAACCTTAAAAAGATTAGTTGTTAGTCAATGCTTCAAAATGCAAGCATGTATTCTCTCATAAAGTTGTGAATTTTCTTTCTCTGAATGGTCTAATTACATAACTAGAAGATGATGAATCTTATTATGGGTACGAGGATGACATCGTTAACAAAATTAATGCAACATTGTGTTGAATGTCATACTACTCGGAGGATTACAATTCCATTAATAGTAAAGTCCTAAGGTTAGTAAGGTAAAATAAATGCAACTTTTTTCTTTAATGTTGTTCTCTCTTCTCTATTCATTTATATATGATGAGTTATTTAAACTCAATGTAATAACTATAAAAACTAAAAATATTAATAAAGTTAAATTTTTTGGCTTATTTTCTTGAGTCTTTCAACTTGTGTCAGGCTAGATTAGGTCATGTTAATTAGTCTATACAATATATTATTTATGATACATTGAATAAACTAATTGATAACTGTATTTTATATAGTTATTTTCACCTATTTTATTAATTATAATTGCTATGTTTTCAATGTTTTTAGTTAATTTTAATTTAATAAATTAGTATTTACGGTTTTTTATATATTTTAATAAAATTAAATAATTTGTATCGAAAAACTTAATTAATTGCAAATTTGGGTCCAAAAATATAATTTCAAATAAAATATTATTTAATTACAATTTATAAAAGTCAAAAATATAATTTAAATTAAATTCGGGCTTGATTTTAATTATTAAAAGTTTAAAAATTTAATTTAAATTAGAAAAGGGCTAAACTGTAATTAAAGAAAGTTGAAAATGTAATTTGAAATAAATTTGTGGGCCAAAATCCAATTAATTAAAAAGTTTAAATTTCTGCGCAGGTGAGAAGACCACGCGCCATCATGCACGCGCGAAACGTGGGCCATCCGATCAAAGAAGAAACGGCTGAGATCCGTGCGTGCCATGCACGCCCGACCAGATCGCGTGGGTGCAGGTTCTTTTTACGCGGCTCGGCGCCCGAGTGGGACCCACTTCTCTGACGCGTCAGCCTCTATCCCCCACGTACGCGCGCCTCTGATCCCGTGCGCTGATCTCAGCGTGCGCCCGGATTTTCCTCCAATCAGAATCTGCCACGTGTTCCTTTTGAATCCATTCCTCAAATCAGAAACTGCCACATGTCCCATTCTATTTTTCAGCCAATCATGTAACGACACGTGGCATGTTACGATGAGCGCGAAAGCGCAGGATCGCGCCCGTATGTGGCCGTTTTCGTCCGTTCCTTTTTGTCACTGGCGCCGTTTCCAGCGTCCAATGAGAAGTTGCCACGTGTCCGCGTTAATTCATTTCAACGAATCAGACGCTGACACGTGGCACACATAATGAATTAAAAAATGCAGAATCGGCGCCCCTGTCTCACGCGTGAATTTATTTAATATTTTCGATCCGATTTTCGATACGCGTTATTTAATTTTTCGATAAAAAATTATTACGCGTTTTATTAAAAAAATAAAATAAAAAATGTAATATTTTAGATGTATTATTTTTGGGTATAAATAGGAGATAAGATGAGAGTTTTAAGAAGTTTTTTTGAGTTTGTAATTTTTGGGGTGTTTGTGTGTTGGCTGTGGAACACGCAGAAGCCATTTTTGGCTTTTGTTGTGTTCTGCGTGTGACAAAAATTTGTTCTAAGTGATGTTTTAATTTTCCTTCTTCTTCATCTTAATTTTCTGTAGGTGTTGTAATTTTTATTTTAATTTTATGAAGTAATTTAATTTTTCTAGGGTTGCATTTGATCTAAATTTATGATGCTTTTATTTTAATTATTTTTGATAGATTTATAAGACGTTCGATTTGTTCGTTCTATTTTGTGTTTAATGCTTTTTGATTATTTACGAATCTTATCGAAACGATCCGTGGCACATGAATAAACTTGGAAGAGGCATTCGTGTGTATATTGCTCGTAAATAGAATGACATGTATAATGAAGGATAGGAATATACCCTAATTGTATGTGTGGCCATTTGAAAACTTAAAACGTAATGAATTTCGGTGAATTTAATTCTCATAGAGATATAGTGAATTAATTTGACGAGGTGTGTTTGTATGGAGCTCGGAAGAGATGTATGAATAAAAATAGAAGTTTTCGGTTGACAAATTAAATGTACTAAAAAATATAAATCAAAAGAAAATAAAATGATTTGAGTTGATTAATTTGGTAAAAAATTGCAATCCTAGATTTCTTTTATTTTGTTTTAACTCTTTTCTTACATTTATTCGAATCAACGATCGTTTTAAATAAAATCAGATTGAGATAATTTTAGTAATCAACAAACTATAGTTACAAATCTCCGTGGAAACGATACTTTACTTACAAATTTTATTACTTGTGACCGTGTATACTTGCACGTTTTTGTGTGTTGAAAAACACACAACACTAATTAATATAGAACACATATGTGCATTCCAAATTAGATTCAAAGCATAAGTGTGAGGTTTTTGTTGAGGAAAAAAGAGTAGGTTATCATTTCATTTGATTAAAAGAAACATTGAACCCCTTGACTTAATCCATAATGATCTGTATAATTTGAAATTTCTTCAAGTAAAGGATGACAATAAGTATTTTATTAATTGTGTCAATGATAGAACAAAATATTTTTATATGTATTTGATTAAAATCAAAGATGAAACTATAGAGAAATTTATTTTTATAAAACATAAGTTGAGAATCAATTCACAGGAAAATCTATGTATTGCGTAATGATAGTGGTGTGAGTATGAAACCTTGTTTAGTGAATTATGTGCACAACATGGAATTATACATGAAACCACACCACCTTATTTGCCTTAGCAAAATGAAGTTAATGAACGTAAGAATCATTCTTTTAAAAAATAAAGAATGCAATGTTATTAAGTTCTGAGTTATTACAAAACTTATGGGGAAAACTATTTTGTCAACTAACTACCTTTTAAGTAAGGTATCCTGAAAAAAGGCACATAAGATATCGTATGAATTATTTAAAGAAATAATACTTTTCTATAAATATTTATGAGTGTTAAAGTGTCTTGCTAAAGTTTCTGTACCTACAACTAAGAAGTAAAGATAAGTCCAAAAATGATAGAATGTATCTTCATTGGATATATACATAATAATAGTGCTTATTGATTTCTTATGCATGAGTCAAAAATCTTAGACACACATAAAAACACGATAATAGAATTAAGAAATGCATCGCTTTTTGAACATATATTTTCAAGTAAATCTCAAAGAGAATAAAATTCATATAAACGAATTTTTAAGATTATGAATGAAAATTGTCAAGACAAAATAACCTGAATAAGAGGTTAAAGATGAGGTTAAAGTTGAACCCAAAAGTAACAAGAGGGTTAGGATAGAAATGCCTTATGGTCCATATTGACCTACTTGCTAGAAAGTAAAATTAAGTCTATTATGTTAAATCACACTTGGAAATTATTTGATTTACTTCTAGGTAGTAAAACACTAGGATTCAAGTGGATTTTCACGAGAAAATATAAACCATATGAATCAATTGAAAAGTACAAAGCTAAACTTGTAATCAAGGGATACAAATAATGACATTACCTTGATTACTTTGATACTTATTCTCTTGTGATGAGATCAACATCTATAAGGATTATACTTTCCATTATAATTTTGCAAAATCTTAAAATACATCAAATTTTAGTATTTTATGACATTGTTGGATAATTTTGAAAATATTTTTTTGAATTTAACTAATTAGTTAATTAATTTTTTCATCAATAAATATTAATAATGAGAGAAATTTTGAAAAATAAAAATAAATAAATATATTTATTAAAAAATAATGGTAAGAAAGATGAAGAGACAAGTCTATTTAAATATCAATTATAGTTAATTTAATTTATATTATAATTATTATAAATAATTAAATTTGTATTTTTATATAAAAATAATCATCATGACATGTTATATTTTATGGAATATTAAAACAGAATCTATTAATAATATTGAACATTTGAGACACTAATTTATTAATTGAAGTACATGTGGAGTACGATATCCAAAAATAAATAAATATTTCATTTCAATTGAATTTGAACATTATTGATTTTTTTAACATAAAATATACTCACTTTAAATTGGATATAAAGTCATATATTTTTATTACCACTTAGAGCCGAAATATTTTCACTATAATGCAATCTCCATCAAACATGAATAGGATTTAATGTGTCATTGTACTCAAACAAATTGCCAAAAAATTATGCATTAGTTATAGATTAATGCTTATTTGTTCATCCAAACTAATGAAAATTTTGACATATAATTTTATAGATATAAAATAAAAAAGGTGAGATTATTTTAAAATCTTTTTATTCTCTCAACTCCGTAATTATTGCATGTTATTAGTCTAAATGATTAATCCAAAACTAAGGAATAATTTTTACTAATTTTCAAAACAAGAGTTTGCAGGTCAAATCTAAATGTTATGTTTTTTATTATGTTAAAAAAGGTTAATATACTTTTTTCATGCGAAAAAACATAATAAAAGATTGATTAATAATATTACTTTAATAAATTTTCTATTAAAATATTATTTTTTACTATAAATGATTAATATACAATATTAAAAGTAAAATTTAAGATGTAAGGTCATGTTAGTCATTTTATTTATACAAAATATGTCATTTTGTTTCTTAATTTTCAGAGTGTAATATTTAGTCTCTTTATTTTATAAAATTGGTACCAAAAAGAGAAGTTTAGTAATTTTAAAAAATAAAAATTATTATAGGTTCTAGAATGTAGGTAAAAGATGACAATATATTCTTACTAGTTATGTTTGTAATTTTTTTTGTTTATTAAGGTGAAGATAAATGACGAAAATACTCTCATCAATATTTGTTTCAATTTTTTTATTAATAAAAGTTTTTTAGGGCTCATTTTTTATAAATAAAAAAACTAATAATTTCATTCTTAAAATTAAAGGATTAAACAACATTTTTACTTAAAGAAAAGGGATCTCATGATATTTTTCTTAAAAATTATGTTATTAAATTAAAATATAATTGATATTAACTATTATTTACTATAATCAAATTAATGAACAAGTTTAATCGTATTTTAATCCTTTAATATGAAAAAAAATTAATTGAAAATATCTTCTAAATAATATTATTTATTTTTAATTAAAAAATTTAAAGTTATGTACTAAAAAACATCTTTTATAATATAAAGACTAAATACACAACTTAATTTGAGAGACTTGGCTAACACTTTTCTCAAAATTTTATAATCTATGGTTGAATTGCAATGTGATTTTGTTAAGTCATTTACTGTTATGCTTAATACCTTTGTATCAATCATAATTATCATTTTGCAAGTGATTTTCTCCAAATTACAAGAGTTGACAGTGGATCATTGTGAGATTATAAATGATATATTTAATTTGGAGGGTCAATCTTGTTTTCAAAAGCTATTTTATTTTCAATGCATCTCTTATGATTCCAAATTTCTTGCATTTGTATTATCTATACGTGTTTATGTTGTGTTCGGTGAAAAGTGTTCTTTGCTTATTAGATGTGAAACTAGAACATTGTTAATTATATTTACATTTTTAATGAATAAGTGAAGTAATCAACTGTTTGGGTTATGTCTACAAATATTTTTTGTTTAGCCTATCTTTCAAATTGATTGTTGGGTTTACAACCCAAAAAAGGGGGGTTGTTGGGCTTTGCTAGTGACTCTATTTTGTCAACTTAAAATTACGGGTAAATCTCCCACAAATTTTACTTTACACATCAACTTTTACTTTAATTTTTTAAAATTTTATTCAATCCTCTTAAAATATTAAAAAGACTCCCCATTATAAATGAGCATTGGGACAGATGGAGACGGTTATACTAATAACTATAATCATCTTGTACTAATTTTAGGTATATTTGGTTAATAACTATTGGTTATAAGTCAATAACAATTTCCCAACATTTTAAGCACGTTTCTTATTTTTTAACATTTATTAAAAAATATATTTAATTTTAAAAAAATTAAATATTAACTTAATTCTTATTTTACCATATTATTTGAAATATTGACCTTAATTTTTATTTTTTAACTATTTAGCATATGTTTTTAAGTAAAATAAAAAATACACAGTAAGAATAAATAAAATTTAATTTAATTATACAAAGTATTGTATGTTTTATTATTAAAATTATATTTTCTATTACAATAACTATCATCGTCTCAAACTTTTTCGATTACGGTTATTTTTAAGAAAAAAATATTGATTTTTTATGGATAACTACAGTTTAAATTATCCACAATTAAAATTTTCATCCCTACTTTCATGTCAATTTTCACAAGTGGGTCGTTAGAATACTATTGAACCTCTTCATTCCATACCTTTATCAAAACCTCCATGAAAAGGTTTGTTACCTTTGCATTCTAGAGAAAATGATTACATAGATTTGGTAAAGCGTAATAAATCTTTAAATGTAGATGTTGGTAGTATTTTGAAAGAATTATCAATAAAACATTAAATTAAAAATTAAAAAAATGTATAATGACCAATTATAAAGACCAAATTTTTAATTATTTTTCTTTTGAATTAGTCTGTGGTTCGGATATTAACGAGAGTTTCACATTGTTGAAAAAATTGGGTATATTTTTCCTATTCTAAATAGTTACTATTCACTTATGATTTAAATGAATAGAACTCAAACTAATCAGACAAAATAATACTATTGGAAAATTAATGCTAAAATAAACTAAAACAGATATTGAAACAGAAATATTAAAGCAAATAAATAATAACATCATAAATTTAACGAGTTCGGTATAAATGTTACCTAGGTCCACTATCTCTAAATGGATGAACTCCAAATTACATCTAATTGAGCAAAATTGAGTTAATCAATTACCCTTATGAAAGAGAGAAAGATTTATAAATTTTGGGATGTTTTACAAATGGTGAAAGAGTGTTTTATTTATAGCCCCAAATCCAACATCCATCTTCATTCCTAACCAATGTGGGACTTTCCTAATTTGCTCACCAAGGAGCTATATAACAAATCTCCACCTTAGTGACTTAGTGATTTTTAAATGATTTCTTCAATCACTAGATCAACGACGCTAGTGCCAATTCAGATTTGCAGGATGTTAATCAAGTCCAAACAATGTTTGAACTTGATTGTTGTTACCACCTTAGTCATTATATCTACGGGATTCTCTATCGTTTTGATCTTCTGAACTAGTACTCCACCTTCTTCAATAATCTCTCGCACGAAATGATAACGAACGTCAATGTGCTTTGTACGTGAATGATAGACTTGGTTCTTTACTTAATGAATAGCACTCTGACTATCACAAAACACCTTAATATGTTTTTGCCAACTCCCAAGTCTTCAAGCAAACCTCATAACCAAATAGCTTCCTTCACAACCTCTGTAACTGCCATATACTCTGCCTCTGTAGTAGACAAAGAAACTATGGACTGAAGGTAGACTTCGAACTGACTAGTGCTCTAGTAATAGTAAACAGATAACCAGTAGTTGAACGACGCTTATCTAAATTTCCTGCATATTCGAAATCACAATATCCGACTGCATATTGACAAACGATATTATCCTATTGAAATACTAACCCAACATCTATAGTATTTATAATATACCGTAGAATCCATTTCACAGCCAACCAATGTCCTTTACTAGGATCATGCATGTACCTATTTACAACACCAACCGCATGTGAAATGTCAGGTCTTGTACACACCATTGCATACATCAAGCTACCAACCACATTTTCATATGTTACCTTTTCCATATATTCTCGTTCTGTATCATTCTTAGGAGATAATTGAGCATTAAGCTTGAATTGAGGAACTTGTGGATTACTTACAGGTTTTGTCTGTTCATTCATACCAAAACGTTGTAGTACCCTCTTCAAATATTGACTCTGGGTCAAACTAAGCTTCCCCTTCTTCCTATCTCTGCTTATCTCCATACCGAGAATCTTCTTGGCTTCTCCCAAATCTTTCATCTCGAACTCCTAACTTAGTTGAGCCTTCAACTTTTAAATTTATGCTTGGCTCTTCGATGCAATCAACATATTATCAACGCACAATGATCATGTGTGCTTCTGGTATACTTTTACTACAACATAAACTGATCAAATCATTTGTACCACTGCCTTGGAGATTGTTTCAATCCATACAATGAGTTTTTCAACTTACAAACCCAATTCTCTTTACCAGCAACATAAAACCCTTATGGCTGAGACATATAGATTTCCTCTTCTAAGTCACCGTGTAGAAACACAATTTTTACATCAAGTTGAACTAGTTCCAAATCAAACTATGCTACCAAGGCCAACAAAATTCTAACGGAGGAATGTTTTACAACTTGAGAAAATATCTCATTATAATCGATTCCCTCCTTCTGAGTGTAGCCCTTAGCCACCAACCTTGCCTTGTAGCGAATACCATGTTTGTTAAGAAATCCATCTTTCTTTGCATACACCCATTTACAGCCAATTGCCTTCTTGCCCTTAGGTAGTTGTGTCAACTTCCATGTTTTATTCTTTTGAATGGACAGAAGTTCTTCATCCATGGCTTCCTTCCTTCTTTCAACTTCAAGGCTTCTGATTGCTTCTTTATATATGGAAGGAACATCATCATGCACAACTGAAAGTGCATAGGCTATCGTATTCTTAAACTGAGCAGGTAGATCTTCAAAATCCTTGTATCGAGTAGGTACCTTGACATTTTGTCGTCGTGGCCTATAAACTACAGTTTCTTCTTGTTGTTGTGAAGGTTCTTGGGTTAAAAGCTTTTCATCTAATTCATCTTCTATCAATGGAGGATCAACTTCTGTCTTATCTTCACTAACTGGATTAACAATTATGTTTTCAAACTCCACCTATTCTAAAGTGCCATCAATCTTATTAGTTACCTTTCTCAACAATGCAGATTCATCAAAGGTAACATCTTTGCTAAAGATTATCTTTTTCGTTTCAAGGCACCATAGTCGATATCCCTTAAAACCAGAAGGGATCCCCAAAAAATGGATTTCTTGGCTCTTGGGTCTAATTTTGATTATGTTACATGGTAGTATGCAATTGAATCAAACACATGTAAGAAATTGTAATCTCTAGCAGGTTTTCCAGACCATACCTCCATATGCGTTTTTCCTTCAAGAGTAGACGATGGTAGATAGTTGACGAGATGACATGCATATGTCACAGTCTCAGCCCAATACTACTTGCCAAACCTAGCATTTGACAACATACACCGAACCTTTTCCAACAAAGTTCGGTTCATACGTTCTATAACTCCATTTTATTGTGGTGTTTTTCAAATAGTGAAGTGTCGTACTATCCCTTCTTCTTCACAAACTTTCATAAATGGATCGTTTGTGTACTCAGTGTCATTATCAGACCTCATACGCTTGATATTTTTACCAGTCTGAGTCTCGATCATCTTCTTCCACTTGAGAAAAATTCCCAGCACTTCATCCTTCTTCTTCATGAGATACACCCAAACTCTTCTGGAGAAGTCATCAACGAAAATGACATAATAATGTTTACCACTCATGGATAGAGTTCTTGTTGGCCCTCATACATCAGCATGGATGTAATCCAAAATTCCCTTTGTATTATGGAGAGCAGTGCCAAAGCTTACTCTTTTATGCTTTCCCAATACACAATGTTCACAGAATTCCAACTTGTTGGTTCTCGCACCTTTTAACAGGCCTTGTTTTACTAGAATCTGCAAAGCTTTTTAACCAGCATGTCCCAAACGCATATGTCACAACTTGGTAGTTTCTAAATCTCTTTCTTCCTCTGAAACTGTTGCTGATGCTATCCCAATAATCGTACTACCAAGGTAGTAGTACAAGTTATTCTTCCGAACACCTTTTATCACCACAAGTGCTCCAGAAGTAACCTCCAATGCCCCATTTTGTATGGTCATAGTGAAGCCTTTTGATTCAAAGAATCCCACAACAATGAGATTCTTCTTCATATCTGGAATATAATGAACATTCGTTAAGACCTTGGTTGAACCATCTTAATTCTTCAAACGAATTGTACCGATTCCCAAAACTTTGCATGGATAATCATTACCCATGAAAACAACTCCACCATCTAGTTCTTCAAAGTTAAAGAACCACTCCTTGTTAGGAGACATATGAAAAGTACATACTAAATCAAAAATCCAATCATCAGGATGGGATGCTGTTGATGAACCAACCAATGCAAAATCAGAATTTGAATTGTTTTAAGCTACACATGCATCAGATTGCACAACTTTTCCTTTTTTTGTAGCTTCGGACAATTTTTCTTCCAATGGCCTTTCTCATGAAAAAGCACATTTATCTTTACCAAGCCTTCCTTTTGACAGAGATCTACCTCTCTTTCCTTTCTGTTGTGTTTGCAAACATTCTCTTACAGACAATGCCTCTGCTACTTCATTCCTACTTTATTTTTTATTTTTCTTTCTAATTTCATAACTATACAAAGCAGTACAAACTTCCTCAAAATACACTTTATCCTTCCCAATGAGTAAACTCGTAATAAGGTGATCAAACTCATCAGGAAGGGAAGCTAACAACATCAAGGCTAAATCCTCATCTTTAAAAGTTTCATCCATATTTAACAAATCTACTACTAATCGATTAAAAACAGTAATGTGATCATTTATTGTAGTACCAAGAAGGTATTCAAAACAGAACAACTTTTTCTTCAAATAGAGCCGATTCTGTGCACTCTTTTTCATAAACTTCTTCTCCAATGCCTTCCACAACTTACTTGCGGATGTCTCCTTTATGAACGTGTACTTTTATTCTCTTGAGAGACACGAACGGATTGTACCATATGCCAATCGATTGATATTTTTCCACTCTAATTCATTTGCTCCATTTGGTTTCTCTTTTTCAATGACGATGTCTAGACCTTGTTGAAACAAAGCATCTAAATAATAGTATCACTAAATAATAGTAGAAAAAAATAAAATTAATTTAACAAATAGTTTAAATAATACAAATAATTGAAAAATAAAATATTCATTAATAGTAGAAAAATTACCATGATGTTGTTCTATGTTATTCAAAATCATCATATTCTTCTCCTGATGTTATGATACAAATCTACATATATAATACAAAAATCTATACACATAATAATAAAAATACAAAAAATTATACACATCAATAATAATACATAATAACAGAAAAATATGAATAATAAGTGCGTATGATTAATAGAAATACTTACAAGAGTAAATGAAGTGACAAAATGAAATAAATGAAGAAAAAATCATGTTTGTAAGTGAGAAATGAGTATATATTTTTGAGTATTTTTCTCACAAAATAGGAGATCTAAAAGATTAGTTAGAGAGGAAGAAAACTCACTAACCGGTGCTGGAATTGGTGGTCGTAGGTGGTTACGAAAATGAGAAAGAGTGGAGGAGAAGCGGAAGAGGTTTTGGGTTTTTGAGAGTTATACAATGCTTGGAATAGTTTCTGTCTAGGAAAGAAAGAAGAGAAAAGAATTTATCCACGTGTGTAGTGTCGGTTGACGTGTCGAACCAACGCTACGTCCTCATGTAGCATCGGTTCAACACGTCAACCGATGTTACGTTCTACGTGGATATTATCGATTCTACACCGAACCGATTTTAAATTCATTAAAAGTAGGTTTTTTTCCAAAAGGACTTTACATATCGACTTAAATACCTTTTTTGTAGTAGTGTATAATACTAAAATAAACTAAAACATATATTGAAATAGAAATATTAAAGAAAATAAATAATAATACCAAAAATTTAACGAGGTTCGGTATAAATGTTACCTAGGTTCTCGATCGTCGTTGATTGCTTTCACTATCTCCAAATGGATGAACTCCAAATTACAACTAATTGGGTAAAATTGAACTAATCAATTACTCTTATAAAAGAGAGAAAGATTTACAAATTTTGAGATGTTTTACAAATGATAGAGGGCTTTATTTATAGTCCCAAATTCAACATCTATCTTCATTTCTAATTAATGTGAGATTTTTCTAATTTGTTATTTAAAGAATTATATAACACACATATTAATGAAAAATATGCACATTTTTTTCTCTTATTATTCTTCTCAATAATTTTTTCTTTACTTTCGTCCATGATTTTCTTAGTTTCTCAAACCTCAACAATATTATCATGCATCATCACTTTCTCAATAATGAATAATGATTATCAGTAAGTTAAATTAATTTTGGACGAAAGAAAGTCCTTTTTTTAATATGTTATTAAAGGTGAACATAAGTTTATTAAGGAAACATAAGTTTTATTGTTATTAAATAGAACATAAAAGTCTTGTTGTTTAAAAAAATGTAAAAAAGATTTGGTACTCATATAAACGGAGTTACGTGCTAAAAGTATTTTTGATTTAACCATTCTAATTAGGATTTTTTGGAATTAATTTCACACACAAAAAAGAAAAAATTAACCCAATGTTACCCAACCCTCCATTAACCCACATAAACACAAACATCCCTCGTTAAAAGTAGTTTTATATAAATCCATTTAGGTTAATAGACTTTTTATTATTCATTAATTCATTAAAATATAAATAATTGTTAAAATTTGTGGTATATAAATAATATTAGATCATGGTTTAATAGGGTGGGAAATTTTTCTCCTATTCTTAAAGGTAAAAAAAAGAAAAAGAATTAAGACAAATTTCAAAAATAAAAGTCAAAAGTAAAGCCATGTTTTTCAAAGTAATGAAGAATCATCCCTAATATCTGTTTAAAAAAGTTATCAAATTTTGATTAAACAAGACTAATAATACTCAAAAAGATAAGCCGAATCTTACAAAGCAACGAAGACTTATTGATTAAACAAGAGTGAAGTAATATGGCAGACGCGTAATGACGGGGTCAAGTTCATAAAATTAACTCATTCTCATTGAAGATTGAAAAATGCTAGCTTAAAAACTTGATTTTAGGGTCATATTATGTAAATTTAATAAGTATTTTTACAATTGTTCAATATTTTATATTCTAAATTTAAGTGATATATATATTTGTAATGTATATAATAATTTCATGCATATATATTATCATATTTATTTATATTATTATAACAAAAATGATATTAAATATTCATTTTATTTTTATTATTAATTGTAATTTAGTATCAATATAATTACAAAAAATTGTAAATAAAAGGGTGGGTAGCCATAGAAACCACTAACTATCTAAAATGGAGCATTTTTGTTTAGTATTCTGATAACGTAGTAAACTACTTTTGAAAAAATAACATCGCATTATCCTATTTTTTTTTTAAAGAATGTTTAACAATTTTTCATATTATATATATTTTTTCAAATACAATTGAAAAAATAAAAATTTATTTTTACAAAAACATAAAAATTAACTATCTGTTCTTGTGGTTTACATTTTCAAGATTAATAAACTAAATTATTACAAAAAAAAACAAATTATTAAACTTAAGTGTTCAAATTAAAATAACCGGCTAACTGTTACTTTATTTGTCTTTAAAAAAAATAGGTGCGACAATATCAATATATGTTTTCTTAATACCATCATTTGTTTTTTCTGATAAACATATCTTGATTTTTTATTCTTAAACAATTGTTATTTTCTTATTAGCATTCACTCTATTTCATGTTTTTTTGTTCTCTGTGTACGTAAAGTAGATTGAAATCACATAATTTTTATTAGTTTATGTTATGATTCGATTCATGTAAATTATAAATTTATTCCTTTGATTGCACATCATAGTAATCATACCCAATTGGATCCATTGTACTATAGAGAATCTGCATAATTAGGAATTTTTTGCAATTCTTTCGATTTAATTCATTTAAATAAAAAAATTTATTATCTTTAAAATTGACAAATGTGTGTTGTAGACTTGTAGTATGAAAATAATTATTTTAAAGAATTACGATTGAATGTGGTGAATTTTTTTTAAAACTAATAAAAATTTATAGAAAATTGAAATATGTATAAATGTTTTTATACATTTTAATACATGTAGATCATTTTGTATTTAAGTAGATTTAAAAATAAAAATTCATAATCTAATCCACACCATACAAATTATGAAAAATTTCATCAAATTTAATTTAAATAAAAAAATCCACAATTCAATTAATACGGACAAATTTTATAAATTAATTAAATATTACCCATTAAAAAAACAAAGACTTATAGTGATCTTATTTTACTTATTCTATTTTATTTTTCATTTGACTTTTCTCTAGTGGGGTATAGTGAAACCAAGAATTTAGTGATGATGTCTCTATTATTTATTTTATAATTTTGAATTAATTTATTTGTAGTTTGGACCACTCACATACGTGCAATTTTCATACAATAAGAGCGTTATTATCATTTTTTTAAAAACTAATAAAAATTTATAGAAAATTAAAATATGTATAAATGTTTTTATACATTTTAATACATGTAGATCATTTTGTATTTAAATAGATTTAAAAATAAAAATTCATAATTTAATCCACGTCATACAAATTATGAAAATTTTCAACCAATTTAATTGGAATAAAAAAATCCACAATTCAATTAATACGGACGAATTTTATGAATTAATTAAATATTGCCCATTAAAAAAACAAAGACTTATAGTGATCTTATTTTGCTTATTCTATTTTATTTTTCATTTTATTTTTCTTCAGTGGAGCATAGCGAAACCAAGAATTTAATGATGATGTCTCTATTATTTATTTTATAATTTTGAATTAATTTATTTGTATTTTGGACCACTCACATATGTGTAATTTTCATATAATAGGAACGTTATTATCATTTTTTTTTCAAATTGGTTGTTGCTCTTGGGTTATTGTATCTCTTACTCTATTTTGTCAACTGAAATTTACAACGAAATTTACTTTTGGAACTTAACCGTTCAACTCTTACTTTTTTTTTCTTTTTAATTGAATCCTTTTAAAATGTTAAAAATTATCCGCCGCGTCTACTTTCAAAACAAGGGAACTCTTCATTCCATACCTCCTCCGAACCTCCGTGTAAAGGTTTGGTACATTCGTATTTTAGCGAAAAAGATTCATAAAATTTATTTAATGCATAATCATATTATAATTTATAAATCTTAGATTTGTCTCTAAAAAAACAGTACTTCATTTGTCTTTAAAAAAGAGTTACGATAATAGCAATAATTGGTGAACTACCACTCACATGTGTGCAACTTTTAAAAAAACTAATAAAAATTTATAGAAAGTTGAAATATGTATAAATGTTTTTATACATTTTAATACATGTAAATAATTTCGTATTTAAGTGAATTTAAAAATAAAATTTTATAATCTAATCCACGTTATATAAATTATAAAAAAATTCATCTAATTTAATTCAATAATAAAAAAATCCACAATTTAATTAATAATGATGTATTTTATGAATTAATTGAATATTTTAGAAAGAGAAACTATAAATAAAACTCATCTTTTATCTTTTAAAGTTTTTTTAAATACTTTTTAGTGTTTTTAAGGGATATTTCCCGATATAAATATCAGAAAACTAACGCTTTAAAAAATTAAGATAAATATTAACGGTGTATTCAAATAGTATTTTATAGATTTTAATTTATTTTAAAAAGGAGGTGTATTTATTTAAGATTTTTTGATAGTTTATAAATGTTTAATTATATTTAGTTGCAAAATTAATGATTGAGATGAGCTATTGAGATGAGCTGCAAAATTAAAGTCAAGTCTTGCAAAATAGATGAAGCAGCTGTCATTTTCTTTAAATCATTCACTTTAGATGTATAAATAAAATAAACCTATCAAAAAATTATTTTTTGATAATAAAAAATAAATTAACTTCTTTAAGATTTCACAAAAGATGAGAAAGATTTCAATTATTTACTTTAAATTCAACAGTTTTTATTACTTTATTTACAACATTGTCTAAGTTTTAGAAGGAAAAACTATATATAAAATCCATTTTTTTTTATCTTTTTAAATACTTTTTAGTATTTTTCTTTTTTATGATATTTTCTAATATAAATATCAGAAAAATAATGGAAAAAAGAATGTTTAAAAAAATTAAGATAAAATATATAAGGTAAATATTAACAGTATATTCAAATAGTACTTTATAGATTTAATTTTTTTTTAAAAATAGGTGTATTTATTTAAGATTTTTAAATAATTTTTAAATATTTAATTGTATTTAATTAATTTGTTTTCTTCACTATGCGTGTGAAATAGATTAAAATCATATAGTTTTTATTAATACTCATTCTAATTAGATTCATATAAATTATGAATTTATTCATAGCTATATCACCCACACATCACATTAATTATATCCAATTCAATTTACTGTATTATAAATTTGCGCACAATTAGGAATTTTTTAAGCTTCTTTCGGTTTCATTCATTTTAATAAAAAAAATTGTTATCTTTAAAATAGGTAAATTGTGTTTAAAGAATTATGATTGAATATGGTAAAAAATGTTTTAAAATTTATATAAACTTGAAATATGTATTAAAAATTTATACATTTTAATATATGTTAATTATTTTATATTTGAGTGAATTTAAAAATAAAAATTTACAATCATTATATAGATTATGAAAATTTTCATCCAATCTAATTTAATGATCCAATTGAAACCATGACTCAAACGAATATTATGAATAAATTGAATATTCTTCTCCTTTAAAGGTCCATGAAAAAAGTGAAAGTTCATAGTGATCTTTTTTGGCTTGTTCTATTTTATTTATTCCTTTGTTCTAAAAAATTTAGTGATGTATTGATCCAACTATGTGTACCAATAACAAATAATAATAATAATAATAAAGAAGATATTCAACAAAGATAGGACGAAGAAAAGAAAAGAAAAAGTCAAAAATTTAGGTTAGAATTGGTGAAGGATTCATTGTTTCTTTGTCTTAGTCTTAATCTCAATAGATAAAACAAGCTAAGAGAAAAGAAATTATAAAGAGTCTCAACATAGAGAGTTTTCTAAGAGAAGAAAAATTGAGAACTAATTTATTAAGTTTTATCCACAAATTGAAGATACATATTTATTTTATTTTTATGAGAGATACACCTAAAAGTAAAGTATGTAATCTCATCTTATTATAGTGAAAGTTTTAAGTAGCTTATAGTTCCCATGATTGTTACTTTAATTTTGGAAGATTTTCCACGTTAAAATCTTTAGTGTTATTTTTGGTTTAAGAAATTATCCTAGGTTTGTGAAATTTATTTCTTTACAACTATCTATTTTCCCACTATTCACATAATACTGTTCACATATACGACTATTGTGTTGGTAGGTACTATTCATAGAGTATTGTTCACATGAACTGTTTCGATAATACTATTCATAGATACTATTTATATAGCAGTATTTGGAAGTACTATTCATATATGTACCGTTCATCGTCATGAGTGTATCATACTCGGTGAAACCTATTAATTGACGATTCAAATGGAGGATAGCACATGTAATATGATAAAGTTGACCGCATTTAATTATGCAATTTGAAAGCCGAAGATAGATGATCTTTTATACATTAAATATCTATGGAAGTCAATTATAATGTGGAAAGAGAAAGAAGTAACGAGTACAGACATTAAATGGGCCGTTTTGAACCGAAAGTGTGTTGCTCAAATCAGACAATGGATCGACAAAAGCATTTTTCAAAATTTTGCTAATGAACACGATGCTTACGTTTTTTTTGGTAAAAGTTGGAGAAAATGTATGCGAGGACAACTGCACAGAATAAAGCTAATCTCATGCGACGATTAGTCAATTTGAAGTATAAAGATGGAAGCAACATATCATAACATATGAGTGAGTTCCAAGGCATTGTAGATCAACTCAACTCTATGAAGATGACTGTAGATGATGAGCTACAAGCATTGTTGATGTTGAGCTCTCTACCAAAAAGTTGGGATACTTTAGCTGTATCAGTTAACAACTTAGCTCTTGAAGGAAAGCTTACCATGAGCAAAGCTTGTATGACTTTCCCAAAAATGGTCTGTTGAAAAAGTTCTTGAAAGATTCAACATGAGCAAAGCTAAACCTATTAGTTGTCCACTTGCAAGCCATTTCAAACTTAATATAAGTCAATGTCCCTCAAGTAAGGAGGAGAAATCAGAGATGAGCAAGGTGCTTTATGCATCGACGGTTGACATTCTAATGTACGCTATGGTATACGCCAGACCAGACATTGCACATACTGTTGGCATTGTGAGCCGATTCCTAATAAATTTTGGAAAGAAGCATTGGGCAGCTATCAAATGGATACTCAGGTATCTTAGAGGAACCTCCAATCATTGTTTATGCTTTGGTAATAATAAACTTGTATTAGAAGGATATACAGATTCAGATATGGTTGGTGACGTGAATACGAGGAAATCTATATCCGGGTACCTAATAACATTTAGAGGGGGAGCTGTTTCATGGCAATCACGATTACAAAAGTGTATTGCCTTAAGTACCACAGAAGCAAAGTACATTGCAATCACTGAAGGTTGTAAGGAGATCCTGTGGATGAAAAAATTGCAACAAGAATTACATTAGAACCAAGAAAGTTATGTTCTTTATTGCGACAGTCAGAGTGCAATTCACCTTAGCAAGAACCCAACCTTCCACTCAAGGTCCAAACATATCGACGTAAGGTATCATTAGATTCGTGATGTTTTGGAACATAAACTATTGCAAGTTGAGAAGATCCATACCAATGATAATAGGGCAGATATGATGACAAAGATCGTGACTAGAGAAAAACTTGCTATATGTAGAAAGATTGAAGGTGTGGAAGAACCTTGTCCCACATAAGATAGAGAGGGAGATTTGTTGGTCCAACTATGTGGGCCAATAGAAAAATAATAATAATAAAGGTATTCAACAAAGATAGCACCGAAGAAAAGAAAAAAAAGTCAAAAATGTTAGGTTAGAATTGTCGTGAATGATTCATTATTTCCTTCTATAAAAGGCCTTAGCCTTAATCTCAATAGATAGAACAAGCTGAGAGAAAAGAAATTACAGAGAACCTCAACATAGAGAGTTTTCTGATAGAGAAAAAAATTGAGAACCAATTGGTAAAGTTTTACCCACAGATTGAATATACATATCTATTGTATTTTTGTGAGAGATCCAACTAAAGGTGAAATGTGTAATTCCATCTTATTACAGTGGAAGTTTTAAGTGACTTACGGGTCCCGTGGTTGTTATTTTCATTTTGAAAGGTTTTTTATACTAAAATCTTTGGTGTTATTTTTATTCTATTTTGATTTGAGAAATTAACTTGAGTTTGTAGAATTTATTTCTTTATAATTATCTATTTTTCGAACATGGTAACTCTATTATTTATTATTATTATTTTCGGTCAAATTGGTTGTTACTCCTGGCCGATGTATCTATTTTGTCTAATGAAATTACAAGGAAATTTCAAAAGAAATTCACTTTTGGAACTTAACAGTTCAATTTCTTTTCTTTTTGATTTAATACTTTTAAAATGTTAAAAAGCAAGAAATAGTAAGGAAGTCTCGTGATAACAAAAAGGCATGCATGCCAAGTGACCAAGTCTCCAAAATAATGAAAGAGTCATCAATTAAAAAAAGGACAAAAATGGTAAGGAAGCTAGCCTTCTTCGCCATTTCGCATCCAAATGTATTTATTAAAATAAGAGTTGTTATTCATTATCTATAATTGTAATTGTAAGGAAGTCTCGTTAGCACTTAAGATTGAATTATATAATTAATTTTTATTAACTGTAATTTTATTTATTAACGATAATACTGTAATATAATTAATTTTAAGAATATAATTGATATTTTATATTCTTTTTTACAATAATAAAAATATTTGTGTTAATATTATTATTTTAATTTTATTTTAAAAAGATTAATACATGTATAAATAAACTTGTCATAATGCAAATATTTTTAATTTAATATTAAATGTATAGAAATTATCTCATATTCTATACATGTTAGAAAATAAATTAAATTAAACAAATATTTACAAGAGCTTATCGATTAAAAAGGAAAAATTAAAATACATACAATAAATGAATTTTTTTTCCTAAACAAATATTTACAAGAGCTTATCGATTAAAAAAGAAAAATTAAAATACATACAATAAATGAAATTATTTTTTTTCCTACCAAATCACATGTAGTAAAGTGGTTAATTTTTTTTTCTATTAATGGTTTAGGGTCTAATTTTAATTAAAGTTAACAATATATATATACCTCAAGATTTAATGATAAAAATAAATAATCTTTTCAAGCTTTAACATTTATAGATGAATTAATAATAAAATTAATAAATTGAATTAATTTATAAAAATAAAAAAATGTAGACTAAAATTTAAAAAGATAATGATTATAGATTAATAGAATTGAATTAAATTATAATTAACTTATTTTTAATAAATTATTCAATTATTATTAACACATAATATATTTCTTCAATATGACAAGTTATTTTTTTGGGATATTTTCCAATATAAATATCAGAAAATACTATTGTTTTGTTTTTCTGTCAAGTTGGTTGTTGCTCTTGGGTTACTGTATATATTTTTTATTATTAATTATTCAAAAAATACAATTAACATCTATATTTAAACCTTTACATCTTAGGAGCATATTTTCAGTCAAGATCTACTTCATCCCTATATGAGTGTAATTTGTGAGGAAACAAATTGAAACACCAAACCCAAACCCCAAAAAATAAAAAAAAGTGAGAGTGAGTTACTTGATTTCATCTAATTCTAATTTTTTCTCTTAGAAGTTTAAAGAAAACACAAAAAGATAATTTTTCTTGAAGACTGGTTCCACTTCCTCATTCAAGAGAGATTCGGTAAGTATTCAAAATTTTACATATTTCATCTTTCAGTGAACTATCCAATATATATATATATATATATATATATATATAGCTAATGCTTTTGATATGGAATCGAAAATACAGATAAAAGAAAAAAAAGCGACAGATAATTGTTCTTGAAGACTCGTTCCACTTCCTCATTTCAGGGAGATTTGGTAAGAACATATAATTGTTTTCTATTTTGGACAATTTTATAATTATTTATTAGATTTGTTATTATTATATCCAACTGTTTATTTAATCACAACATTTGTCAACGATCTACAGGGTTAAACGATAAATAAGACTTTTCTTTTTAAAAAAATTTTAATTTATTTTGTTAAGCTTGTGTTTTTTTTAAATATTTTCCCATACAACATATCAGAAAATTGGAAGAAGAAGAATAAGAAGGGAAGAAAAGCCTTTTTTAAAGTTTAAGGCTTTAAATTTTTTTTAAAAGTTTAAGACTTCAAAAATTTATAAAATTTTAAGTATATTAAATTATGGATTTTTTTAAACTCTTTTTCCTTTCTTTTCTTATTTTTTTTCTATCTCCTTTTTCTCTTTTTCCTCTCGATCTTGGCTCACTCTTTTTATTTTATTTTTTATATTTGTTGAACTCAATCATCATCCCAAAATTGGTTTTTTTTAATAACATCACAAGATATTCCTACGAAGTATAGTATTCATAAAACTTATATTCAGTATGAACTAAGTATCTATAATAAGCTTGAACTAATAACATAATTTTCTTTTAATAGCTAGAACGAACTAAGAATCTATAATAAATTTTATCAAAAGTTCATGTGTTCCTTTTTAATTAACGCACGTGGACATCTTTCTTTATTTTTAAGAAAACTTACATAATTTTACAACTTTAAAAATAATAAGGGTTTTATTAATTCTAATAAAATATTCTTTTAAAGTTAAAAATATATGCTTTTTATGTTTTAAAATTATAAGGAGCTATTTTTTAAGAAAACAAACTAAGGCAACTTAAATATATGAAAAACGAGTTGATAAGGTAAGATAATATAAAGTTAAAAGAAATTTATAATAAATAAATATTATAATGTGATTCGCAAAGTATTATGAAAGTATTATTTACAAATCACATACAAATAGCGTTTTTTGATAAAAAAGTATTATAATAAATGTTAGTCTAGCAAAACCCAAGTTAATAAATACATTATTTTAAAGTAATTATTTTGTTAATATATAAATTAAATTTTCATATATTCTATGTTATTATTACACGTAGGAGTACACGTTATTATTTTTAACCATTTTTATTACAAAATAAAAACCAAATTAACATTGAAATTTTTTTAAAATACTAAATCGATGGACCACCAACCAACCAAAAAGATTTAGTCCATTGGTTTTATTTCTAAAAAATAATAAAAACATTTTTATATATATTCTAATAATCATGCGTTGTCTGTTATGCCTTATGCCTCGTATGAAGATGAACATAAATTATACATGGTTATCAAATTTTAAATAATTTAAATTTAAAATCTTAAAATAACAAATAATTCATGAGTAAAGTTTTTATATTAATAACAATAAATTTTAAAATAATCTATTAGGATGAGAAAATTTATTTTAATTTAATAATTTTAAATATAATATATAATTTTATATTAATTTAATAAAAAATCATTCGGTTTTGTTACAAATGGTTTTTCTTTTGATGAAATTATTTTTCTTACAAATGATTTTTAAATTTTTTAATATAATTATATCGTATGTATTTAATAGAATGAGTAAATACATATAACTATTAGAATGATTGAATTAATAATATTAATAGAAGTAAGTCAAATTAATTTTTTTAGACAATCATACATGTAATTTCGTGTAACTTAATAGAAAAAATATCCGTCTATGTATCACTTAACTATCTACTATAAAAAAACATTCAATTATAAAGCTAGTACTCAAACTATCCATCAAAGTAATACCTCTTAAGTAATCTATTTGAAAACCTTATGCTTTTTTTCATTCTTTACAAGTAAATTGTTTGGATCCTGATTAACTTTTTGATAAACTCAAGTTATACGAGTTATCGAACATTTTCAATTAGTACCTGAAAAGCTAGTACACTAAAATAAGTGCAATTTGTGTCGTATAATAGGTTGAATAATGAAAAATTCTAGTTAAATAATGAAATTTTCTAGTTAAATAATTTAATAAAATATAAGTTAAATCAAAATCAATAGGATAAGAAAAAATACAAGTTCAATAAAAAAATTTCTTTAAAGAAAAATAAGCAAAGTAAATAATTATGATATTACTAAGTATAATCATAATTATTTGATCCAATAATTCAGCAAAATAAAATAAGTACAATTTGTGTTGCAGAACATATTCAATAATGAAAAATTTTAGTTAGACAATTTAATAAAATATCAATTAAATCAAAATTAACTAGCAACCTTAGAAAAAGAAAAAAAAACATGTTCAATAAAATTTCTTCTCTAAAGAAAAATAACCAAAAAAAATAATTATGATATTACCATATAAGTATAATCATAATTATTTGATCCAATAATTCAACAAAGAAATAAAATAAGAAGTTATATGAGTGTTTGTATTTCTCTTCAATTTATGACAATATGAGAGAAAATGTTATCAAAATCAATACATTTTTTTCTGACTGAATCCCTTAACCACCAGTCTATCTTTGTATCATGGTTGTGAACTGTGTTCTTCTTACTTCACCCTGTAAACTTATTTGTTTTGTAGAGCTCTCTTACCCTTAGCAACTTTACTAGCCAAAAACATATGATTATCATAGGGTGACTACATTTCATCTTTCATTGCACAAAATAAATAGATCTCTAAACATTGGAATGAAACATATTCTCCTTCTTTGTGTTAATCTTTTAAAAAACAAATAAATAGAACTCGATCATGTCACTTCATCTCCAAAACTTTACTATCAAAAAACAATTGAACAAAAAGTTCTATCTAGATAAAATTATAGACACGCTCTGTTTAGTCAATAAGTCTCTTCATACAATGTTCCCAATTACCGGAAAACTTTAAATGGTTTTGAACGCAATTGACCAAAAAATGACTTAATGGTACGCTTGTAACTTTTTAAAATATTTGGTGGTAGGTTTATGATCGAAAAAAGCAGTTAATGTGAAATAAATTAATAAATTTGGTGGGGAATAGTATTGTTATTCCTTTTTAAAATATTTTTTGAAAATATAACATATATAATTTTTTTATTTTGAAAAATTACTGATACAAATCCCAAATTAATATCATTTTTAGATCAGATCATTGTTTTTAAAAGAGAGATGGGCATGTATCCTATTATTAACTAACAAGTTAGTTGTAGCCCGTATAATTGTACTACATCTTACTTTTTTATTAGTGTAAATGGGTATAATGTTGTTGATTTATATACCAAGAAGAAGATTGATTTCAATTATTATAATCATACCTAAGGCTATTTAAATAACATTGAAGCATTCAATTCCATAATATATAGAGCAAATTGTTAATTTTATTTATTTTGGTTATTTATTTATTTGAATATACTAGTTAAAGATATGTAATTTTTAGTTGAAATTTGCAACTTTAGTTTTGTTTAAGTGTAAAATATATTTGATATAACGAAAATTAAATAAATAATAATAATAAGTTGTTCAGTAAATTGGAGATACATTATTGTGAAAAATTGGCAAACGTATCGTGCCACGTTGTCAATATTTAATTTCTCTCTTTCTCTTTCGGCTTTACTAGGTTTCATTTCACAAAACACAATTGAACAAGGTTTCGCAGGCCATGGAAGTTATTTTGGGGAATTGTAATCATGGTGGAAATATTGTTGGGCTAGTATTTCGCCAGGTGGGCTACATATTTAAGTATAAAAGTAACATTGCTAGCCTCGACACTGAAGTTGGACTCTTAAGAGTTGATAAAGAAGGAATGCAACAGAAGATTAATCAGGCCACAAGGAATAATGAAGAAATTCTTGTTCCTGTTGTAGACTGGATGGAAAGATCCGATAAAGTCAGCGCAGATGCTGTCAGAAATCTGGGGAATGTGGAAGGACATGCAAAGGCAAAATGTTCCTTTCGATCCTTTCCAAATCTGTTTTGGCGTCATCGACTCAGTAAGGATGCAAAGAAGATGGCTGACTCTATTGCATCTCTCCGTACAAATATTCCTAATGATCCAATTTCTTGTTCTCGTGTTCCACCGAGTAGTGATGATGTGATTGATGGATATGAGGCTTTTGAATCGAGAAATTTAATTATGAATCAAATAATGGATGCACTTAAAGATCCGGAAGTGCGGGTGGTTGGTTTGCATGGCATGGGCGGTAGTGGTAAGACCTTGTTAGCTAAAGAAGTTTCTAGGCTAGCCAGGCTTGATAAGGTGTTTGAAATTGATGTTATGGTGACTGTATCCCAAATCCAAGATCTCCATTACATTCAAGATCATATTGCTGAAAAGTTGGGTTTGCATCTCTCTCAATTAAAAACTTTGCCAGCGAGAGCAGATGAGCTACGACATAGATTGAGACAAGAGAAGAATATTCTCATAACTTTGGATGATGTCTGGGATAAACTGGACTTGCAAGAGATCGGTGTCTCGTTTGGAAACAATCAAAAGGGATGCAAGATATTTTTGACCTCTAGATCTGCTCATGTCTGCGATATTATGAAAGCTGAGAAGAGTACTACTTTCAAGCTTTCGGATTTAACCGATAAAGAGGCAAGACTGTTGTTTGATAAGAATGTGGGTGTTGGTGACTCAGCTAGGGGACCTGATTTTGAAAATTTGGCAGCTGAGATAACTAAAGAATGTGCACGCTTGCCGCTTGCAATTGTAATAGTTGCGTCTGCTTTGAAGAATAGAGAACTAAATGCTTGGCAAGATGCCTTGCTACAATTGCAAAAATCTACTCCTACGAACATTGATGGAATGATCAAGCAAGTCTACTCATGTATAATGATCAGTTTCAAATATTTAGAAAGTGAAGAAGCAAGATATTTATTGTTACTTTGCAGTCTACATGCAGAAGATGCTGTTATACGAATTCAAGACTTGATAAAATATTCTGTGGGCTTAAGGTTGTTCTCAGATATCATAAGATTGAAAGAGGTAAGGAATAGAGTGCAAAATTTGGTTGGTAAACTGAAACTTTGTAATTTGTTGTTGGATGGTAAAGATGAAATGTCGGTTAAAATGCATGATGTTGTTCGTGATGCTTGTCTATACATTGCTTCCAGAGACGAGTGCATGCATTTTATAAGAGATGTTGCTCATTTAAAAGAGGTTGAGAGTAAAAAACTTGAAGAATCGACTGCAATTTCACTACCATATGAGGCCTTTAATCAGCTAGCTCAAAAGTTGAAATATGCCAAGCTCAAGCTACTTTTGCTACGTGGAAACCAAAGCCAATCTAAGTTGGGAATTTTAAACGAGGAATGTTTTGAAGAAATGAAGGACCTCAGAGTTTTGTGTTTGATAAATATACGAGTAAATCCAACATGCTTTTCTTCACTTAAAAATCTGCAGACTTTGTTTTTGAGACTTTGCCAGGCATTGGAGAATTGAACAATTAGAAAATTCTGGACCTTACGAATTCTAGTGTATAATAAATATATTTTGTGTGCATATATCATTTATTTGATCATGTTTGAAGTCCTCATTTATTTTAATCATATGATTAAAATTCTTATTTGATAATAATGAGAGAAATTTAAACTATTTTAAATACACATAATATTTGTTATTAAATACTTTTGATATGCATATATTCTTTATTTGATCATGTTTAGAGTACTTATTTGGATGTGATAATAGAGTTCTAAAATGACACATCAATAACTGAAAATATAGGGATAATTTAAATATTTGAGTTTTGAAACTATCTTTTAATTATTTATGAATTTTTATGAATATTTGAGTTTTGAAAATATTTATTCAAATTTATATTATTTGAAAGATACGTATCATTTATTATTAAATAGATTTTGTTTGCGTATCACTTATTTGATCATCACGGGTCCTTGTTGGATGTGGTAATCATGCTGTGATTAAAATTCTTATTAAATGTGATCATAATATATAGAGTCCTCACAGGACACATAATGTTTCTATCTAAATTTTTTTTGACATTATTAGATCATCATGTTTGAAGTCCTTATTCATCTTGAAGATGTGGTAATCATCTTGACGATGTGGTAATCATCTTATGATTAATAGTTTAAAGTCTTTATTTCATGTGATAGTAAATTCCTTAAAGATCACCTAATATGGTTAATAACTTAAAATATATGGATAATTTTATCGGAAAAAGTGTGATATAAATTATATATACATAGAGAGAGAGATTTAAATTATTTTAAATAAAGGGGTATTTTAAATATTTGAATTTTAAAAATATCTTTAACTTCTTCATAAATGATTCTTCTTTTTTGAACATAAAGGGAAAGATGTTTACTTATTTTAAAATATAATGACATTTTTGTTTAAATTTAAATTATTTTAAAAGCACATGTAGTGTATAGTAAATATATATTGTTTGCATATATCATTTATTTGATCATGTTTGAAGTCCTTATTGGATGTGACAATCATATTATGATTAAAATTCTTATTCGATAATAATGAGAGAAATTTAAACTATTTTAAATACACATAGCATTTGTTATTAAATACTTTTGATATGCATATATTCTTTATTTGATCATGTTTAGAGTACTTATTTGGATGTGATAATAGAGTTCTAAAATGACACATCAATAACCGAAAATATAGGTATAATTTAAATATTTGAATTTTGAAACTATATTTTAATTATTTATGAATTTTTATGAATATTTGAGTTTTGAAAATATTTATTCAAATTTATTTTATTTGAAAGACACGTATCATTTATTATTAAATAGATTTTTTTTGAGTATCACTTATTTGATCATCACGGGTCCTTGTTGGATGTGGTAATCATGCTGTGATTAAAATTCTTATTAAATGTGATCATAATATATAGAGTACTCACAGGACACATAATGTTTCTATCTAAAAAAAATTAGACATTATTGGACTCTTATATATAGTACAAATAAAAAGATTGTAGACATACATTTATTTACAACTTTTTTAATAAAATCCAAATTTATACAAGAATTGGTTAAATTTAATATTTAAAGCATCATTTTGTATATATATATATATATATATATATGAATACAATATCAAAACTCACGCTCAATAGAATTTGAACATAAAAAAATGTTTTTATTGACATTTCAAGACTTTAACTTCAACTTCAACTTATGCTATTTTAACACATGGTATAATAGATGTATTCTTTATTTTTGTGATTGTTTTGATATATTAACTCTGATCGTTTACAAACTAAATTACCCCTAAATAAGTTTTTAATTTTTAATTATTGATTATATAAATAAGTTTTTTAAAATATCTAAATCGAGTAATACAATGGGTAAGGATAATAAAGTATGTTTTAATGTAAAATTTATGCAAATTTTTTGGGTTTTAATTACTAGGACAATTAAACTGTTGTTAGAAAGGTAAATAAACAAATTTAATTTTGCTAGACTATGAAGTGATGTTAATTTCTTTTTATCTTTTGCAATATTGATTGGTGTAAGAACCAAAATAGACTTAAAAAAGTTTTTTTTAATTACTAATTACTACTTAAATGACTTTTTATTTGGAATGAAAATACTTACAATTATAATATTTGTATCTACCTTGTACATATTGAAAATATGGATTTATCTATTGAAATAATATGTTAATTTTTTTAATATATCTTAATTCATGTTTTTTTATTTCAACGTCAAATAATTTTTTAAAATGTAATATTTAAATATAAAATAAGAGAAATAGACATAGACATTATTTAGTTTAGTGCTGATTTTTCACCGAAAGTTTTCTTTTTCTTAAATGTTAATGTTATAGTTTAGGTTAGTAGTCTTTTAATAATTGATGGATTTAATTTTTGAGTGGTATTTATTTTTTATTTCTTTCAAATAATTATATATTTATACATATTCACATATATTATATACATAAAATTCGAACTCATAATAAAAACATAAGTTATACAATAGAAAATTTATAATATTTTTAAATTTTATATTTATTTCAATTATATATTTTTATTTTTATTAAATAATGATCTTAATGAACAATTTATCTTTTTAATAATAGCAGAAGTAATTGGTTTATTTAACATTTAAACTTAGGTCTTCGATGCCAGAACTCAAGTCTTGAAGCATTTGAATTTTAGCCACTGTAATAGTTGGCACACACCCTTCCCATTTAAACACATATTTGCCATTCTTTAATTCTCATTTGAAACACCATATATTCTCTACTCACCCTCAACTTCTCACCATGCATGTTAAAGATATGGTCATCTCTCACTAATACATATAGTGATATTAGATTTCTTATAAGGGCTTTTACATGCCTGGTGTTTCCGAAGGTTATTTAGTCCCATTGCCTATCTTCAATGTCATAGAGCCCATTCCAACCACCTTACACACTTGATCATTTCGCATGTACGTAACATCATTAGCAACTGGTATATACAAGGTGAATTAGTTTATATGCAGGATGTCTTGTGGTAAGAGCACCTAGAGTACAAGATCCAATCTTGATAACAATGACTGTTAACCACTGTGAAAGCTTCGTTATTGTCAAACCATTTGTATTGTTATTATCTCTATCTTTATCTCTAAATCTTTTCTTCCTCTCTGAACAGTCACATTTAAAGTGACCTTGTGATAATAAAACATTTAAAGGTTCTATGGGATGACCTTAATTTAGATCTTGATCAAGGCTTATTCAATTTATAGTCTCCTCTATCACTTCTTTTTGAGAACTGCGGCTACATTTTCTTTCATGACAAAATATTTTTCATCTTGTACGATCTGAAGCAAGCACCAAGACAATGGTATAAAAAGTTTGACTCATTGATAGAGAAAAATAAATACAACAAAACAACGGTTGATCATTGCGTCTTCATCAAGAAATTCTCTGATGATAATTTTATTATTCTTTTGCTTTATGTTGATAACATGTTGATTGTAGGTCAAAATATTGACAAGATTAACAAGTTGAAGAAAGAGTTGAGCAAGTCCTTTGCAATGAAGTACTTAGGACCTGCCAAGCAGTTTCTTGACATGACGATTACCCGCAATAGGCAAAAGCAAAAGATCTGGCTTTCCTAAAAATGGTATGTTCAAAAAGTTCTTGAAAGATTCAATATGAGCAAAGCTAAACCTATTAGTTGTCCACTTGTAAGCCATTTCAAACTTATCAAGTTAGGAGGAGAAATTAGAGATGAGCAAGGTGCCTTATGCATCGACGGTTGGCATTCTAATGTACGCTATGATATACACCAGACCAGACATTGCACATAGTGTTGGCATTGTGAGCCGATTCCTATCAAATCCTAGAAAGTAACATTGGACAGTTGTTAAATGAATACTCAAGTATCTGAGAGGAACCTGCATTCATTATTTATGCTTTGGTAATAATAAACTTGTATTAGAAGGATATACAGATTCAGATATGGTGGCGATGTGAATACGAAGAAATCTATATCTAGGTACCTAATAACATTTGGAGGGAGAGCTGTTTCATGACAATCACGATTACAAAAGTGTATTGCCTTAAGTACCACAAAAGCAGAGTACATTGCAATCACTGAAGGTTGTAAGGAGATCCTATGGATGAAAAAGTTCCTACAAGAATTGCATTAGAACCAAGAAAATTATTTTTTTTATTGCGACAGTCAGAGTGCAATTCACCTTAGCAAGAACCCAACCTTCCACGCAAGGTCTAAACACATCGACGTAAGGTATCATTGGATTCGTGATGTTTTGGAACATAAACTATTGCAAGTTGAGAAGATCCACACCAATGATAACAAGTCAGATATGATGACAAAGACCGTGACTAGAGAAAAACTTGTTATATGTAAAAAGATTGCAGGTGTGGATCCCACATAAGGTAAAAATGGGAGATTGATTGGTCCAACTATTTGGGCAATAGAAAAAATAATAATAATAAAGGTATTCAACAAAGATTGTCGTAGAAGAGGAAAAAAATTCAAAAATATTAGGTTAAGATTGGCATTAAGGATTCATTATTTCCTTCTATAATATGTCTTAGCCTTAATCTCAATAGATAGAACAAGTTGAAAGAAAAGAAATTACAGAGAGTCTCACCGGTTCGGTGATTGTTACTTTTATTTGGAAGGTTTTCGATGTTAAAATCTTTGGTGTTATTTTTGTTCTATTTTGATTTGAAAAATTATCTTGGATTTGTAGAATTTTTTCCCTTAAAACTATCTATTTTTTCAATAGATGACAACCCTATTATTTATTTAAATTTTTTTATTTTTCCATTTAATTTTTCATTAGTGTAGTTTAGTGAAACCATGATTTTAGTGATGATGACTCAATTATTTTTTTCATAATTTTTAATTAATTTATTTGTATTTGGGATCACTCACATGTGTGACGATGGTGTCTTTTCATTTTTTTTAATCGTATCTTATAATTAGAATTGCTTCTATGTATAAACCATGTGAACTGTTAAATTTTTAATTTTAATATATAGCTAATGCTTTTGGTACGGAGTCTGAAAACATTATTATTATTATTTATTTTTAAGAAGAGAAAAAGTGCTTCGCACATGTATTTTGATTTATTATGATATATATTTATTTATGTATTATTTTTTATTTTGAATGATTTTAATTACCTATAAATTTAAATATATTAATTTAAATACTTTAATTAATGTATTAATAGTTTTTTTAAATAAACTTTTAATATTATATTATAATATTAATAATCTTTATATATAGATGTAAATTGATAATAAAATATAAAATGTATGGATATAAACATGATATATATTATCATAAATAAATATCTAGATAATAATAAAAATTAAGGTAGAGTTAAATCTTAATAAAAAACAATATAGATATATTTTTTATTTAAAATAATTAATAAAAAATACATCTTACGAGACAAGATATTTCTGAGCAAAAATTAAATTAACTTCTTTAAAGTTTTATAAAAGAAGAGAAAGATTTCAGTTTTTTACTTTAATTACACCATTTTCTATTACTTTAATTACGACATTTTCTATTACTTTAGTTACAACATTTTCTAAGTTTTAGAAGGAGAAACTATAAATAAAACTCATCTTTTATCTTTTAAAGTTTTTTTAAATACTTTTTAGTGTTTTTTAAGGGATATTTTCCGATATAAATATCAGAAACCTAATGCTTTAAAAAATTAAGATAAATATTAACGGTGTATTCAAATAATATTTTATAGATTTAAATAGATTTAAATTTATTTTAAAAAAGGAGGTGTATTTATTTAAGATTTTTTGATAATTTATAAATGTTTAATTATATTTAGTTGCAAAATTAATGATTGAGAAGAGCTCCAAAAGTAAAGTCAAGTCTTGCAAATTAATATTGACTCATCAGGCTCATCAAATTTAAACCACTCATTCAAGATAGATGAAGCAGCTGTCATTTTCTTTAAATCATTCACTTTAGATGTATAAATAAAATAAACCTATCAAAAAAATATTTTTTAATAATAAAAAATAAATTAACTTCTTTAAGATTTCACAAAAGATGAGAAAGATTTCAAGTATTTACTTTAAATTCAACATTTTTTATTACTTTAACTACAACATTGTCTAAATTTTAGAAAGAAAAACTATATATAAAATCCATTTTTTTATCTTTTTAAATACTTTTTAGTAATTTTCTTTTTTATGATATTTTCTAATATAAATATCAGAAAAATAATGTAAAAAAAAGAATGCTTAAAAAAAGGAAAAAATAGGTGTATTTATTTAAGATTTTTTAATAATTTATAAATATTTAATTGTATTTAATTAATTTTTTTTCTTCACTATGCGTGTGAAATAGATTAAAATCATATAGTTTTTATTAATATGCATTCTAATTAGATTCATATAAATTATGAATTTATTCATAGCTATATCACCCACACATCACGTTAATTATATCCAATTCAATCTACTGTATTATACACAATTAGGAATTTTTTAAGCTTCTTTCGGTTTCTTTAAAATAGGTAAATTGTGTTTAAACAATTATGATTGAATATGGTAAAAAAAATGTTTTAAAATTTATAGAAACTTGAAATATGTATATAGATTATGAAAATTTTCATCCAATTTAATTTAGTGATCGAATTGAAACAATGTATGACTCAAACGAATTTTATGAATAAATTGAATATTCTTCTACTCTAAAGGTCTATAAAAAAAATAAAGGTTCATAGTGATGTGTTTGTACAATTATGTGTGCCAATAACAAATAATAATAATAATAATAATAATAAAGGTATTCATCAAAGATAGCGACAAAGAAAAAAAAAAGTCAAAAATTTAGGTTAAAATTGACGTGAAGGATTCATTATTTTTTTTGTCGTAGTCTTAATCTCAATAGATATAACAAATTAAGAGAAAAGAAAAATTGAGAACCAATTTATTATGTTTTATTCATAAATTGAAGATACATATCTATTGTATTTTTGACTTATGAGCTCCGTAGTTGTTACTTTAATTTTGAAAGGTTTTTCAAGCTAAAATCTTTAATATTATTTTTGTTCTATTTTGGTTTGAAAAATTATCCTAGGTTAGTGAAATTTATTTCTTTACAACTATCTATTTTCCCAACGAAGTGGTATCAAAGTCAAGTTGTATTCAGAAAGAGAGATTATTCACAGAGTATTGGCGGTGATTCTGATTTCCGATTTGAGCGATTCTTTTACCGTTGTGTTCGTCTCGTCGAGAGCTTCAATTTTATATATAATATTGCTATATTTGGCTTTGATACCAATTTTTTGTGTACGGAAGCAATAAATAGCGGTATATGAATATATCAAAGCTATAAAAAGACACATAATTTACGTGGTTCATCAATTCGCCTAGGTCCACGGGAGGCATTAGATTTCCTCACTAGTAATATCTCAAGTGTTTTCCCAAACTCACTCACTAGGTATTTTCTCTTTTTGAGTTTGCTTATGCTCTCTCTGATTTTTTCTTAAATTATGTCACTAATTTCCTTAAATCATGCCACAAATACATGGTTCATCAATTCGCCTAGGTCCACGGGAGGCATTAGATTTCCTCACTAGTAATATCTCAAGTGTTTCCCCAAACTCACTCACTAGGTATTTTCTCTCTTTGAGTTTGCTTATGTTCTCTTTGATTTCTTCTTAAATTATGTCACTAATTTTCTTAAATCATGCCACAATTTAGGCTACTAATTTGTTACTTTTAGAGTCAATATTCAACATCTATTTTTTTGCTAAATAATATTTTCTTTAGTTAGATCTTGGTCGATAGACTATTCATAAAGTTTATTCCACAATTTGTAAGCAATTGTCTCCTCATTCATTTGGCACAAGACTGCATTGGATAGGTTCAGGATGATACTTGTAAAAGCTGTGTCAATTTCTTGTTTCTTCTGAATAGTTGTGGTTTCTATAAATGTTAGAGTTTCATCAAGAACAATTGAGATTTTTTGTTGCACCAAAGATGCCTTCATTTTCTTCCTCAAAACCCTTAGTGCCATCAAACATTTCTATGTCGAGCTTCAATGTTCCCATTCATTCTTCGATCTTTGTCCCTTTAAGATTTAATCCAAGAATGACTATAATCTGACTCATCCAAATACCAAACTCTGATACCAATTTGCGTTACAAATGCCAACGGTAATGGTTAGAATGCGACAATTGAGATTAACAAGAAAGAAATGTAAAATAGTTACAACAAGAATTATAATAAACTCTATACTCAAGCAACACTCAACAAATGAATGCTACACTTAATGACACTACTAATCATAGTTAACAACACCCCTCGAACCAATAGTTGTGGTAACAACATTAGTTTGGGCTAAGATTATAATATTAGACTATACCACTTATAACTAACTCTAACTAGCATATCATAATTTTATACATACTCCTATATTTTAAGCCAAGGGCATCAAGTTAGAATTAAGGTATAATTTTGAGTATTAACTGATAATGATTTGATTATAATTGTATTTTACTATAGTTTTGATTTTTTTTAAATTATTATTGTTAAGAGTAAAATAAAAAGAGAAGGAAATTCAAAAAGTTTTTTTTTATTTTGAAAAAAAAAATAAACTAGAAGATTTAAAGGGATGTGTTTGGTAGAATTATTTTTTTGATAAAGTTTTGAAAATACTTATGTTTTTAGAAATGATTAAATGTTGTTTTCAAGACTAACTCGATATTTTTAAAAAAATTCGAATACAACACAAATATTAAAATAAATTGTAGATCATATTCTTTATTTTAAAAAATTATTTTTGAATAATAAACCAAACCAATGCGAAATATTTTTGACTGATGGTTTGAAATATATATTGTTTAATTTTTATTGAATTTTGTAATTTTATTCCAATAAAGTATAAACTTATTTCCATAAAAGGTAAGTAAACTTTTAGAGGTTCGGGGTCATGACCTACACTAATTGCCCTCCCACCGTCCCTGATGACTATGTATGCTATTTATAAAACTCAAAGAATAATTCTAATGACACTTTTTGATAGAACTTAATATTATGTTTGGACATTGTCTATGACCTCACTTATTAGGTCGAGGTCGAGCTACGGGTCGGTTTCTTACCACGAGGGGTTCAATGGATCCTCTTGCCAAGACCCACCCACATGTAAAAATCAATCAGCCTGTCCGGTTTGAAAGTAAATATATGGACCCATGCACTCAGTGTACATTATTCTTTTATTCTTGTCTCACACAGTCCTACGTGGAGCCATGCTCTACTAGAGTGATAAAGGACTAATATTGCTCAACTTTTTATAAGTGTAGTACTAGATTTATATTAATAATTGCTACATCACTTACTTATCTCCAGCTACATCCTCTCTTTTTTGTTAGTGCTTATTCAACCGTGAAGGTTAGAAGATGTGAACTTGTAATTTAAAAAAAATCTATTGAATGCAATTGAAAACAAATATATTAATGTACTATATTTACATGAATAGAGCTGAATTTGGTTACTGTTTCAAATTAGAAGTAAAAGAAATATAAAAAAAATTAACGTACAAATTTTTGTAGTAAATGAATAATTTGCCTTTAAAATAATAGGAAGCATAAGTAATTGGTTCATCTATTATTTTAACTTTCAGATTTTTTTGATTCCGTTGAAGAACTAATTTTTAATTTTATCTAAATATGTCATGTGTTGGAGAAATTGAGAATTGATCTTGGGTGTACATATATGAAGGCTAATATCGTTACTACAGGTGTTGTTTCCAAAGTTGAGGAACTTGAGGCTGTCTACAATTGAAGTTGATAAGCTGTGGCCGGATAAAATTCAAGATGCTTCTTTCATGGAAAATTTGACAAAGCTGACGGTGATCGGTTGTAGTAATTTGAATTATCTCTTTTCTTTTGATGTTGCCAAAAGCCTTAAACTGCTTGAGCATCTTTGTGTGAAGCATTTAATGCTCTGAAAATATAAGAGTGCCCAAAGGTTAGTGACCTTACTCTGATTGGAGAGTAGAATAATTTAGAAGTTCTTAACATTTCTAGATCTTCGTTTGTGGAATTGCCTATAGGAATAGAACGATCAACTTAATTGAAGAAATTAGATTTGTCTTGTTGCAAGACACCTGGAACCGACGCTATCCACGTAGCGTAGCGTCGGTTGACGTGGTGAATCGACGCTATCCACGTAACATAGTGTCGGTTGACACCTGGAATCGACGCTATTCACGTGGATAAATTTTTTTCTCTTCTTTCTTCCCAGACAAAAACTATTTTCAGCGTTGCAGAACTCTAAAAAATCGAAAACCTCCTCCACTTCTCCTCCATTCTTTCTCATTTTCCGGCCACCTATGACTACCATTTCTAGCACCGCTTAGTGAGTTTTCTTCCTCTTTAACTAATCTTTTAGATCCCTATTATTCATATTTTTTTCCTGTTATTATGTGTATAAATTTTTGTATTATATATGTAGGTTTGTATTATAACATAAGGAGAAGAATATGATAATCTTGAATAAAATAGAACAAAACCATGGTAATTTTTCTGGTATTAATTAATATTTTATTTTTCAAATATTTATATTATTTGAACTATTTGCTAAACTGATTTTGTTTTTTTTTTGCTCTAATACAGGTTTTTATTTGAGTAAAATAGAAAATAAATAAATTAAAAAAAATTATAACGAAAGTCGGTTCACCGCGTGAACCGAATTTAAACATAAAGTCGGTTCATCCCATGAACCGACTTTAAACGTAAAGTCGGTTCACGTCTTGAACCGACTTTAAACTTTAAGTCGTTTAATTTAAAGTCGGTTTAACGAACCGACTTTAAATTGATTTAAAGTCGGGTTTTAACTGACTTTAATGCCTTTTTTATAGTAGTGATGTAATATCAAAGTTTGTGGAATTGCCTAAGTTTGGAAAATTTGACCACTTTGAAAAAAATATGTCATGGTGAACCCCAAACAGGATCTTTTGGAGAACTAACAAGTGTGAATGTGGTCAATTGTGTGAGATTGAAGAGTCTTTTCTCAATCTCTATTGCTATACAACTTCGAGAGCTTACGGTGATCGATTGCGGGGCAATGAAAGCTATAGTCACCATTGAAAGAAAAGATGATTCCCACTATTCTAATGACCTAGCATTTACTGAACTTTGGTACTTAAAACTCCAAAACCTACCAAGACTTATACAATTATACTCAAAATTGAAGACAACTTACACGTCTCATTGGAGAGAAGAACAACCTGAGGAAGAGTTAGAGATATCCATACCTTTATTTGATGCAAAGATATGATCTTAACTATTTTTCTTCTTTTTAAGTCCTTCCTGATCACCACCGTATAATTTCCTCTTCCCCAATTTTCGACCTTTTATTTTAATTTTTTTTATGCACTCTTCTTTTTAGGTGAAATAGTCAATACTGTGTGTTCCACGTGCACATGATCACAAGTTGCATATTGGATTTCTTAATATTATTTAAAAAATTTAATTATTGTAATTATAAAATTATAGTTTAAAAAAGATGTATTGTTAAATAATCTCATTACTATATATTACCTATGTGTCATTTTTCATTTTGATATCATCTTTAGCTATTTTTATTTTGAATACAATTATCCAATAATAAACTGCTATTAGGTGTCCAAGTTTTTTAGATTTTTTATGTTTTATTTTCTTTTGGGCCACAAAATCATATTAATTAATGTCTCGTTTTTTTAAGTCACAAATCCATCATTTCATTTACTTTTAGCTACAAGTTTGTTTTAATGACCATTATAATTATTATTAATTTATTTAGATTGTTGTTTTTTTAAAATATTATAGAGTTATCTCATATTATTGATTTTTTTAGGTTTTTTTTTCTTTTGAGCTAAAAATATGAAAGTTCTTCAAATAAGTATTATATACCATTATAATTTTTTTAAACAAAAAATTGGAGAGTTATTCAAAATATTATTAAGTTGTCTTATAATCATGTTATGTAAGTTATTTATATAAATTAGATAACGTAACAGAAAAAAAGACAATCGTATTTATATAAAAAATAAAATTAATTTTAAGGAAAAGGACCTAAAGTCAAGAAAAAAGGACCTACATCAACTGAACTAGGACAGTAGTCCTAAATAGTATAAAACATAAAATATTAAGATAATTACATAGTTAAAAACTCAAAAAAAAGACACTCTTGGATGGAGAGGTATGTCTCTCTTTCTTTTTTGCATGGAAAAGTTTTTTGTACTATTAATAGTGTTACATTCTTGTGAGAAATGTTTTTAGTTTTTAGTTTTGAAGAAAAAATTCAATTAATCATGATATTATTTTAACAATTTTTATTAAAATATTATTTTTTATTATCCAATGATTAATAAGTCATTATGCATCTTGCATAAATTTGTCAAAATATGCTACATGAAAAGAATGTACCTGGGAGGTTTTGGGTTGAATCGATGAGGACTGCAGCCTTTGTGATCAACAGAATTCCTCAACCAAGGTTAGAATTTGTTTCACCCTTTGAGAAATTGTGGAATATGAAACTTACAGTTAACTACTTTCGAGTATTTGGCTGTGTATGTTATGTATTTGTTCCTGATCATTTACGGAGCAAATTTGACAAGAAAGCTATTAGATGTATCTTTGTGGGATATGACAGTCAGAGAAAAGGGTGGAAATGTTGTGATCCAATGAGTGGAAGATGCTACACTTCATGAGATGTGGTGTTTGATGAAGCATCTTCTTGGTGTAACAGAAGATGGGGGAACATACTATCCAACTCCAACCAAGTTCAGATGAATCAGGAAAACCAAATGGCAATAATGTCGAACAAAGAGTGGCTCAGAATCCTTGGCAAACTAGTATGTATCAACAACCAAACGAAGAAGGTGGGCCTAGTGAAACAGAAGAATCAACTCCACAATCTCAACTCCGAAGGTCAACAAGAACTCGAAGGCCAAATCCTAAATATGCCAATGTAGCCATAATTGAAGAAGTAACAGAGCCTGAGACGTTTGAAGAAGCATCACAGAGTTCTCAGTGGATGATAGCTATGAAAGAAGAGATTGATGCACTTCAACAAAATCAGACTTGGGATCTCGTGTCAAAGCCAAGAGATGTGAAACCCATATCTTGCAAGTGGGTTGACAAGATAAAGCATCGTCCATATGGTTCAATTGAGAGGTACAAGGCACGATTGGTAGCTTGTGGTTTCTCTCAACAGTATGGACTAGACTATGATGAAGCGTTTAGTCCAGTGGCAAAACTTACAACTATTCGAGTCCTACTTGCACTTGCAGCAAACAAAGATTGGAAGTTGTGGCAGATGGATGTGAAGAATGCTTTTCTTCATGGAGAGCTAGATCGGGAGATCTACATGATCCAACCAATGGGGTTTTCAGAGCCAAGATCATCCTGAATATGTGTGTAAGCTGCGGAAAGCACTCTATGGATTGAAACAAGCACCTAGGGTATGGTATGGTAAGATTGCTAAATTTCTAACACAAAGTGGTTATTCAGTAACACTTGCAGATTCCAGCTTGTTTGTTAAAGCCAATGAAAGAAAGCTAGCTATTGTGCTAGTATATGTGGATGACTTAATCATAACTGGTGATAATGAGGTAGAAATTCTTCGAATAAAGGAGAATTTGTCAGTCCGTTTCTAGATGAAAGAACTTGGCCAGCTCAAGCACTTCCTTGTTTTAGAGGTTGACCACACACAAGAAGGAATATTTCTTTGTCAGCAAAAATATTCCAAAGATTTGATGAAGCAGTTCAGAATGCTTGAATGCAAACCAATTTCGACACCGATGGAGCCAAATGCCAACATGTGTGCACATGAAGGAAAAGACTTGGAAGATGCGACAATGTATCAAAAATTGGTAGGCAGTCTGATCTACTTTACCTTAACTCGGCCTGATATTTCTTATGCAGTTAGTGTAATGAGTCGGTACATGCAAAATCCAAAGAAGCCACATTTGGAAGCAATTCGACGAATATTGAGATATGTGAAGAGTACAATTGACTATGGTCTTTTGTACAAGAAAGGTGGAGATAACAAGTTAGTTGCTTACTGCGATGCTGACTATGCAGGAGATCATAACACCAGAAGATCAACAACTGTGTATGTGTTTAAGCTTGGTTATGGAACAATTTCTTGGTGTAGCAAGAGACAGCCGACAGTATCATTATCAACCACTAAAGCTGAGTATCGAGCAGTGGCAATGGCAGCTCAAGAGTGTACATGGTTGATACAACTAATGAATAATCTACATCAACCAGTAGATTATGTAGTACCGTTGTACTGTGACAATCAATTGCCAATTTGTTTGGTAGAGAATCCAGTCTTTCATGCAAGAACTAAGCATGTTGAAGTACACTATCACTTTATCAGAGAAAAGGTTCTGCAAGAAGAAATTGAAATGAGGAAAATCAAGAAAGATGATCAAGTTACGGACTTGTTCACAAAAAGCTTAAGCATTGGCAAGTCCGAAATGTTTCGCCGTCAGCTTGACACAATAAAAATATTAAGAGTTGGTGTTGAGGGGGAGTGTTGAAAATCAACACCAACATAATAATTAAAGATGTAGAGAAATAAATGAAGTAGTTGAAGATGTAGAGAAATAAATGAAGTGGTTGAAGGTTGTAGAAAAGAGAAGTGTGTAGATAAGATTTGTGTGGCTAGGATTATTTCTTAGTTTTATATTTGTGTGGTGTAGATTGCATGGTGAGGACTATAAATAGCCAACCTTGTATTTGGTTTAATCATTCCATCAAAAACAAATAAGTCTTTGTATTCTTAGTTTGAGTGTGATTTGAGAGCTTTCTCTTTGAGTGTTTGTATTTCTTTTCAATTTGTGAGTTGCTTTTGAAAGGTGTTATAGTGGGTATAATACAAGTAGTTTGTTTACTTGTTTGGATCTAATATTAGTAAATTTAGAGTTATTTATTCTAAATTTTACTCAATAGAAGCTACTCCTAGAAAGTTCATATGAGATTCCATTAATTTAGATAAAAAAATTAAGAGTATGCTATCTAACTCAACTTGAAAAATATAACAGGGATACCGCCATCTCATTGGTCACACGTTTAGGATCCAGTGCTCTGACTACAGAACCTCTTACGTGAAGGGGTAAAAAATTTAGAGATCACAACTTGAGACAAAAGTCATTTCCAAAAACTAATCAACAATGTAGAAGAATAATATTTTCTTAAAGATACATTTTATGATTTTGGTTAACCTTTAGGCGTTGGGTAGCCATGATTCTTATGTATCCAGCGATGGTTTAGGATTAAAGGTGTGCAAAAAATCCGATCATCCGAAACGATTCGTTTGGAGATTTTTTTCATCCGTTAAGTGTAAATCGGATGGCAGATTCAGTAAAGAGGAATACCAGGAGCTGCAGAAAAATACACAACAACAACTGAAGACAGAAGCTGCGTGTAGATAGAAAGACAAAGAACAACGCAGTTTTTTCGCCACCTCCATGCTTTCTCTTGTTCGATAATATCAAATAAAGCTGAAATTTATTTATTGGGTTTGTTTGGTGATTCTTTGCAGAAAAATTTGGGTATATTTTGGATATTAGTGTATTTTGTTGAAACTCTCTGGAAATTGGTGTTTGTATCTCCATTTGATTATTAATGGATTTTTCTTCGGTGTGTCGTCGTCGGTGGAGTAGAATTTTCACATTGAAAAGTTGAACTACTTAAATCATTGTGTGCCATTAATTTTCTTACTGCTTATTATTTTGCTGTTACCCATTATTATTAATTTGTGCAATCAAAATTGGACCCGATCTTTGCTTCCGCAAGTGCTAATTTACAACAAATTGGTATCAGAGCTATTGGGTTATTTTGTTATTTATTAGAATTGATCAAGTTTGCTCCTTTGGATTTATTTTGAGCTTCTGGTTATCTGATTGGTTTCATATTTTCTGGGTTGTGCTTCTGTTTATTTAATATTGGGTTTTCTGTCATGGCGGCAAAATATGAAATTGAGAAATTCAATGGTAGAAATGATTTCAGTCTTTGGTGTATGAAGATGTGGGCCGTATTAGTTAAAGAAGGGCTCATTAAGACACTTGAAGGCAAGGATAAATTGCTAGAGAAATTGACTGATAAAGAAAAAAGATGCATTGATGGAAAATGCTCTTAGTTCAATTCAGTTATCCTTGTCTGATGAGGTATTATGCGAGGTTTGTGATGAGGAATCTCATGTTGGGTTATGGCTTAAATTGGAGAATTTGTATATGACAAAGTCTTTGACCAGTCGGTTATATTTGAAGCAGCGTTTGTATACATTCAGAATGTCAGAAGGAACACCTTTGCACGATCATCTTGATGAATTTACTAAAATTATTCGTGATTTGAAAAATGGTGGTGTTAAGATTGATGATGAGGATCATGCCTTAGTTTTATTATGTTCTTTACCTCATTCATTTGAACATTTTATTGATACCATGCTATATGGGTGAGACATTATTTCTTTGGAAGATGTCAAAGCAGCTTTGAATTCCAGAGAGTTGAAGAAAAAAGTGTCTACAAGCAACAATGATAATAGTAGTGGTTTATTTGTCAGAGGTAGAAATCAAGAAAAAGGCATAAGCAATAATAGAGGCAAGTCTAGATCTAAATCTAGAAAAAGAAAAGATAAATGCAACTATTGCCGTCAGGAAGGACACTGGAAAGTAAATTGTCCTAAACTCAAAGGTAAAGAAAAATTTGTCGCAACGTCTTCTGGTACTAATGATGTTGCTGGTGATGCAGATAGTTCTGGTTCCGATGGTGAAAATGTTCTATCAGTATCTATTGGTTCTCCTGGAGATGTTTGGATTCTTGATTTGAGTTGCACTTACCATATGTGCCCCAGTAGAGATTGGTTTGCTTCTTATCAGTCTATTGATGGGGGTGTTGTCTTGATGGGTAACAATATGTCCTGCAAGGCTATTGGTATTGGTACTGTCCGAATTAAGATGCATGATGGTATTGTTAGGACTTTGAAAGATGTTCGCCATGTTCCAGATTTGAAAAAGATCTTGATATCTTTGGGTACTCTTGATTCACAAGGCTATAAGTATGTAGTTGAAGGTGGAGTCTTAAAAGTTAGTGAGGGTGCTCTCGTTGTTATTAAAGGGCAATTGTCGCGTGGTCTCTATATGTTTCAGGGTAGCACTGTTATTGGTAGTGTATCAGTTTCATCCTCGTCCGATCAAGATTCAGACAATACTCGATTATGGCATATGCGGCTTAGGCATATGAGTGAGGCAGGGATGTCTATTTTGAGCAAACGGGATTTGCTTTGTGGTCAGAAAATGGGAAGCTTGATTTCTGTGAGCATTGTGTTTATGGAAAGCATCGTAGGGTCAACTTTAGTACAACCATCCATAAAACGAAAGGTACTGTTGATTATATTCATTCAGATCTTTGGGGTCCTTCTCGTGTTGTGTCTAAGGGTGGTGCCCCGTATATGTTGACTTTTATTGATGACTTCTCTCGTCATGTTTGGGTGTATTTTCTGAAGAATAAGAATGATGCGTTCCCAAAATTTGTAAAATTCAAGGTTTGTATAGAAAATCAAACAGGCAAGAAAATCAAGCATTTGAGGACTGATAATGGTTTGGAATTTTGTGATAGTTAGTTTAATGAGTTCTGTGAAAGAAAGGGCATAGTGAGACACCGCACTGTGCGTCATACACCACAGCAAAATGGAATAGCAGAACGTATGAATAGGACTCTCTTAGAAAGAGCTCGATGTATGCTCTTTCAAGCTGACTTGGATAAATCGTTTTGGGCTGAAGCTTGTAACCATGCCTGCTATTTGGTGAATCGGTCTCCATCAACTACAATTGACTTGAAGACTCCGTTTGAGGTATTCTTTGGTACTCCTGCTAATTATTCTGATTTGAAAGTTTTTGGTCATCCGGCTTATGCTCATGTTAATGATGGTAAACTTGAGCCTAGGGCATTGATATGCATATTTTTGGGGTATCCTTCTGGGGTGAAGGGTTATAGATTATGATGTGTTGAACCCAAGTCACCTAAATTTTTGATTAGCAGAGATGTTAAGTTTGATGAGTTTTCCATGTTGCAAAAGAAAAAAGAGTATATTGTTGCAGATAAAGACCACAGTGTTAGTGAGCAAGTGGAACTTGAGAGTGGAATCAGCCATCTATGGATGAGATAGACGATTCTGCTCATGATGTAGAAGAAGAGCAACATGAGCAACCATATAGTGTTTCTAAGGGTAAAGGAATAAGAGAGATTCGTCGCCCTCAAAGGTATGCAGATGTAGACTTAGTTTCTTTTGCATTGTATGTGGCAGAGTCTATTGAGGTGTATGAACCTTCTAGTTATCATGAAGTTGTCACTTGTGATGAGTTTGTTCAGTGGTTGGTTGCTATGAATGAAGAGATTGAATCACTTCATAAGAATCATACATGGGAATTGGTGAAACCGCCTAAGGGCCAGAAGATTGTTGGAAACAAATGGGTTTTCAAGAAAAAGGAAGGTATACCTGAGGTCGAAGCAGCTAGGTTCAAGGCACATGTTGTTGCAAAGGGCTATTGTCAGAAGAAAGGTATTGACTTCAATGAAGTATTTTCTCATGTTGTGAAACATATCTCTATTCGTGTGTTGCTTGCTATGGTTGCATTGTTTGACATGGAATTAGAACAACTTGATGTCAAGACAGCCTTCTTACATGGTGAGCTTGAAGAACAAATATATATGCATCAACCATAGGGTTTTGTTGTTCCACGTAAGGAAGATCATGTTTTTTTATTGAAAAAGTCTGTATATGGGCTGAAGCAATCTCCTAGGTAGTGGTATACGCGGTTTGATTCTTTTATGATTGATCATGGTTACTCTAAGAGTGATTATGATAATTGTGTTTATCATAAAAGATTTCATGATGGTTCATCCATTTATTTGTTGCTTTATGTTGATGACATGCTTATTGCTTCTGAGAATAAGTCTGAGATTCAGAAATTAAAGTCTCAACTTAGTGGTGAATTTAAGATGAAAGATTTGGGTGCAGTGAGGAAAATTTTGGGCATGGAAAATTTACAGGGATAGACAAGCGGGCAAGCTTTATTTGACTCAGAAAAGTTATATTGAAAAAGTTCTTGAAACGTTTTGGTATGAAAGAGTCTAAACCTGTGAGTACGTCGTTAGCTGTGCATTTCAGGTTTTCTTTGGATTTGTCACCACAGTTAGAAGAAGAAGAGTGGTACATGTCTTAGGTTCCATATGCTAGTGCCGTTGGCAGTTTGATGTACGCTATGGTTTGTACTCGTCCAGACATTTCACATGTAGTTAGTGTTGTCAGCAGATATATGGGTAATCTTGGTAAGGGTCATTGGCAAGCAGTGAAATGGATACTTCGGTATTTGAGAGGTACATCTAATTTTGGTTTGGTATATGATGGGAGTTCTAATACTGGTTGCAGTGTTATTGGTTATATGAACTCTGATTATGCTGGTGATTTGGATAGGAGAAGATCTCAGACAGGTTATGTCTTCACTCTTTCTCATTGTGCCATTAGTTGGAAAGCTACTTTACAGTCTACAGTTGCTTTGTCTACAACAGAGGCAAAATATATGGCAGTAGCATAAGCAGTGAAAGAAGCCATTTGGCTTAGAGGTTTGGTTTGTGATTTGGGTTTACATCAGGATACTTCTGTTGTATTTTGTGATAATCAGAGTGCTATACATTTGACCAAGAATACTATGTATCATGAAAGAACCAAACACATTGATGTCAGATATCACTTTGTTCGTGACATTATCTCTCAGGGCGCTATTGTTGTCAATAAGATAGTCACTATAGAGAATCCAGCTGATATGTTAACCAAACCAGTTCCATTTAACAAGTTCAAACATTGTTTGGACTTGATTGGTATTTGTAGAAGATAATCACCCTTCAGGGCTTTGGACGACGATTAATTGGTAATCTGAGGAATTTCATATTTTAAAGAACTTGTTATATGTTTTGAGCCAAGGTGGAGATTTGTTATATTTGGCCCAAAACAAATTGAGCCCAAAGCCCATCTGCCCATAGTAAAACCCTATGTTTAACTAATATATATTGGCTCCTTGTTGCGTGAATGAATGAAGCTGTAGAATAGCAAAAACCGCCAGAGAGAATAGAATTGCAGCTGCAGAAAAACAACAACAGTTAGTGCAGATGTGCTTTGGGCTCAATTTGTTTTGGGTCAAATATAACAGATCCGATCCGACCGAAATTAATTATATATATATATAAAATTAATATATATTTATTTAATTTTTTAATGTTTTTTTAAGTCAAATAATTTTATGTTATGATTTATGTAAAAATTTAAAAAAATTATTTAAAAATACAAAAAATAGAGTTAATTAAATTTATTGGTCGGATTGATCAGATGTCATCCGAATAATTTACGGATCGGATTGAGCGGATATAGGAGGTGATCAGATCGATTGCGGATTATGATGTTTCAATCTAAACGGATGATCAGATCGAATCAAATGAGTGTAAAATCAACGGTTTCGATCCGATGAACAACCTTACTTAACATATGTCATTGTCAAGTAATTAGAGAATCTCTTGGAAAAATCAATAAGTATGGATGCGTACAATTGTCCAAAGAGTCTCTTCTTAAAATCTATTCCCGTACAACTTAAATACCTTAGGGTGAATAATTACGAGACAATGGAAGCTATAGTCATCCTTGAAAGAGAAGATTTTCACTATTCTAATAACCTAACTGTTCGAGAAAGCGAAAAAAAAATATGTTATTCTTTTTTAGGTTAGTTTCCTATCTACATCAATCAGGTATAAATATAATAATTCATACGTGTCACTTATGTAAATGTCTTTAAAATGTACAACTTATGTTCAAATATTAGCATTCACTAGACTTATAATTCCAAAATTTAATGAGATCGTACAATTTTCTTTAAAATTAAAAACAACTTCCATATCTCGTTGGAAAGAAGAAAATTTGAGAAAGAGTTAAAAATATTCATGCCTTTTATTGATACAAAGGTACGATATTAACTATTTTTCTTCTTTTTAGGTTTACTTCACCACCACCACCGCTCATTTTACCATTATTTTCCTTCTTATTTTTTTCAGTTTTCATTCAAATTTTTAAACTAATCAATACCACGTGTATTTGCACATTTCATATTCAATTTCTTTAGAAAAATATTATTTAAAATTTCTTAATTTTTGTAACTATAAAATTACTCTTCGAAAAATAAGTGTTATTAAATAATCTTATTAGTATATATATATATATATATTCTTATCCTATGTGTCATTTTTCATTTTGAACATGTCATTCTTAGTTATTTTTATTTTAAACAATTTTATTTAATTATCTTTTAATAAATTCTCTTAGGTGTCTAAATTTTTATCAATAAAAATTTCATTTACTTTTCATTTATAAATTCGTATTAATTATCTTTTCATTTATCTTAGAAATATAAATTTGTATTAATAATCATTATAATAATTATTAACTTATTTAATTTATTAAAATTGTATTTTTTTTAAATATTAAAGAGTCATCATATTTTTAGGTTTCTTTTTCTTTTAAGCTAAAAGTATAGAAATTCTTCGAATATTATATTCCAATATAATTTTGTTAAATAAAAAATTGAAAAGTAATTCAAATTGCCATTTTGTTGTCTTATAAAGAAGTAAAGAACACAAACAAGTGCATACATAAAGGAGATAAGTTTTGGATGAATAGAATTATACTATTGGAATTAAGAATATAATAAGAAATGTTTTAGATTAAAGTTATACATATTATTTGCAAATAAAATTTACTTAACGTATAATTAGGCATAATATTCTTTGAACTTCTAAATACTTTGTATAATATTTTTGAGAAATTAATTTAAGTTGTAAAATAAATACAAAAAAATCTTTTATTTTCCCTCTTTAAAAATATTATGATATAACATAAACCATTATTTTTTATTAAGGACAAAATTTTATTATACAAATTTTAAAATGACACGTAGGTGAACTACTATAGTTATATACTATACACAATTTTTATTCTCCTCCAATATAGTTAAAAGTCTATTAAATGCACCTTGAAGTGATCATCATATCTAAATGTGAAGGAATGATAGAGATAATTGGGAATGATCATAAAGGTGTAGTAGAAAACAAGATTGTTTTGGAGCAATTGGATAATCTTTACCTCATTAATTTACCCAACTTGAGATGCTTCTATCAAAGGAATAATATCATATCATTTCCAACCTTAAAAAAACTAGTTGTTAGTCAATGCTTCAAAATGCACTCATATATTCTCTAATAGAGTTGTAAATTTTCTTTCCCTGGATGGTCTAATTACATAACTAGAAGATGATGAATCTTATTATGGGTACGAGGATGTCATCATTAACAAAATGAATGCAACATTGTGTTGAATGTCATACAACTTGGAGGATTACAGTTCCATTAATAGTAAGGTCCTAAGGTTAATAAGGTAAAATAAATACAACTTTTTTCTTTAATGTTGTTCTCTCTTCTCTATCTATTTATATGGGCTATTTAAACTTAATGTAATTATTATAAAAATTAAGATAATGTAATAATTATAAAAGTTAAGAATATTAATAAAGTTAATTCTTTTGCTTATTTTTGTGAGTCTTCCAACTCGTGGTTGGATAGACTAGGTCATGTTAATTAGTCTACGCAATATATTATTTATGATACATTGTATAGACTAATTAATATAGAACACATATGTACATTCTAAATTAGATTCAAAGCACAAAGTATGAGGCTTTTGTTAAGGAAAAAAAGACTAGATCATCATTTCATTTTATTAAAAGGAATACTGAACCTCTTGACTTAATCCATAATGATCTATATAATTTGAAATTTCTTCAAGTAAGCGGTGACAATAATTATTTTATTAATTGTGTCAATGATAGAACAAAATATTTTTATATTTATTTGATTAAAAACAAAGATGAAACTATAAAGAAATTTATTCTTTATAAAACACAAGTTGAGAATCAATTCACATGAAAATTGATGTACTACGTAGTAATAGTGGTGTGAGTATGAAACATTATTTAGTGAATTATGTGCACAAACATTGAATTATACATGAAACCATAACACCTTATTTGCCTTAGCAAAATGAAGTTAATGAACGTAAGAATCATTCTTTAAAATGAAGAATGCAATGCTATTAAGTTCTGAGTTACCTTATAGGGAAAAAATATTTTGTCAACAAAACTACCTTTTAAGTAAGGTATTCCGAAAAAAAGGCACATAAGATATTGTATGAATTATTTAAAGAAATGATATTTTTATATAAATATTTATGAGTGTTAAAGTGTCTTGATAAAGTTGCCATAACTACAACTAAGAAGTAAAGATAAGTCCAAAAATGATAGATTGGATCTTCATTGGATATGTACATAATAGTAGTGTTTGTCGATTTCTTATGCATGAGTTAAAAATCTTAGATATACACAAGAACACGATAATAGAACCAAGAAATGCATCGCTCTTTGAACATATATTTTCAAGTAAATCTCAAGGAGAATAAAATTCATATAAATGAACTTTTAAGACTATAAATGAAGATAGTCAAGACAAATAACCTGAATAAGAGGTTAAGGATGAGGTTAAAGTTGAACCCAAAAGTAACAAGAGGGTTAGGATAGAAATGTATTATGATCCATATTTTATGACGTACTTGCTAGAAAGTGAAATTAAGTCCATTATGCTAAATCACACTTGGAAACTATTTGATTTACCTCCGGGTAGTAAAACACTAGTATTCAAGTGGATTTTCACGAGAAAATATAAACCATATGGATCAATTGAAAAGTGCAAAGCTAGACTTGTAATCAAGGGATACAGATAATGACATTGTTTTGATTACTTTGATACTTATTCTTCTGTGATAGATTAACATCCATAAGGATTATAACTTTGCAAAATCTTAAAATACATCAAATTTTAGTATTTTGTGACATTGTTGGATAATTTTGAAAATATTTTTTGAATTTAACTAACTAGTTAATTAGTTTTTTCATCAATAAATATTAACATCGATAGGGATTATATTTTCCATTATAACTTTGCAAAATCTTAAAATACATCAAATTTTAGTATTTTGTGACATTGTTGGATAATTTTGAAAATATTTTTTGAATTTAACTAATCAGTTAATTAGTTTTTTCATCAATAAATATTAATAATGAGAGAAATTTTGAAAAATTAGGAAAAATAAAAATATTTATTAAAAAATAATGATAAGAAAGATGAAGAGACATAAGTCTATTTTAATAACTATTATAAATAATTAAATTTGTATTTTTATATAAAAATAATCATCGTGACATGTTATATTTTATGGGATACTAAAACAAAATCTGCTAATAACATTGAACATTTGAGATATTAATTTATTAAGTACCTATAGAGTACAATATCCAAAAAAAAAAAAGTGTCTCATTTGAATTGAATTTGAACATTATTGAACATAAAATATACTCACTTTAAATCGGATATGAACTCATATCCTTTTATTACCACTTAGAGCCCATATATTTTCACTATAATGCAATTTCCATCGAACATGAATAGGATTTAATGGGTTATGCTACTCAAACAAATTTCCAAAACATTATGCATTAGTTATAGATTAATGCTTATATGTTCGTCTAAACTAATGAAAATTTTGACATATAATTTTAAAAATGTAAAATAAAAAAGTGAGATTATTTTAAAATCTTTTTATTCTCTCACCTTCATAATTATTGCATGTTATTAGTCTAAATGATTAATCCAAAACTAAGGAATACTTTTTACTAATTTTCAAAACAAGAGTTTGCATGTCAAATCTAAATGTTATGTTTTATATTATGTTCAAAAAGGTTAATATACTTTTTTTCATCTAATGGCAAAAAATAATAATAAAAAATTGATTAATAATATTACTTTAATAATTTTTCTATTAAAATATTATTTTTTACTATAAGTGATTAATATATCACTAAAACTTGAGTCACTAACAATATTAAAAGTAAAGTTTAGGATGTAAGGTCATATTAGTCATTTTATTTATACAAAATATGTCATTTTGTTTCTTAATTATTTAGTCTCTTTACTTTATAAAATTGGTACCAAAAAAAGAAATTTAGTAATTTTAAAAAATAAAAATTATCATAGATTCTAGTCATTGTAATTTTTTTTGTTTGATAGGGTGAGGATAAATAACAAAATATTCTCATCGATATCTATTTCAATTTTTTTTATTAATAAAAGTCTTTTATGGTTATTTTTTATAAGTACAAAAACTAATAATCATATTTTTAAAATTAAAGGATTAAACGACATTTTTATTCAAAGAAAATAAACCCATTATATTTTTCCTAAAAATTATGTTATTAAATTAAAATATAATTAATATTAATATTTATTATAATTAGATTAATGATCAAGTTTAATCGCATTTTAATCCTTTAACATGAAAAAAAAAATTAATAAAAAATATCATTAAAATAATATTATTTATTTTTAATTAAATAATTTTACTAAAACTTCAAAGTTATGTACTAAAAAGTATCTTTTATAATATAAGGACTAAATACACAACTTAATTTTAGAGATTTGGCTAACGCTTTTCTCAAAATGATATATTTAATTTGGAGGGTCAATCTTGTTTTCAAAAGCTATTTTATTTTCGATGCATCTCTTATGATTCCAAATTTCTTGCATTTGTATTATCTATATGTGTTTATGTTGTGTTCGGTGAAAAGTGTTCTTTGCTTATTATATTTTACTAGAACATTGTTAATTATATTCACTATTAAAATATTTATTCCTATCTCCTTGTAAATTTTCACAAGTCGTTGGTAGAATCCTATTTAACCTCTTGATTTCATACCTTCATCAAAACCTACTGTACCTTTGCATTCTAGAGAAAATGATTACATAGATTTGGTAAAGCGTAATAAATCTTTAAATATAGATGTGGTAGTATTTTGAAAGAATTATCAATAAAACATTAAATTAAAAATTAAAAAAAAGATGTATAATGACCAATTATAAAGACAAAATTTTTAATTGTTTTTCTTTTGAATTAGTCTGTGGTTCGGGTATCAACAAGAGTTTCACATATTAATGAAAAACATGCACAATTTTTTCTCTTATTATTATTCTCAATAATTTTTTCTTTACTTTGGTCCATGATTTTCTTAGTTTCTCAAACCTCAACAATATTGTCATGTATCTTCACTTTCTCAATAACGAATAATGATTATCAGTTATCAGTAAGTTAAATTAATTTTGGACGAAAGACAATCCTTTTTTGTATATTTTTTATTAAAGGTGAACATAAGTTTATTAAGGAAAGTAAGTTTTATTGTTATTAAATAGAACATAAAAGTCTTGTTGTTTCAAAAAAATGTCAAAAAGATTTGGTACTCACATAAATGGAGTTACGTGCTAAAAGTATTTTTTATTTAACCATCCTAATTAGGATTTTTTTGGAATTTCACACACAAAAAGGAAAAAATTAACCCAGTGTTACCCAACCCTCCATTAACCCACACAAACACAAACATCCCTCGTTAAAAGTAGTTTTATATAATACCATTTAGGTTAATAGACTTTTTATTATTCATTAATTCATTAAAATATAAATAATTGTTAAAATTTGTGGTATATAAATAATATTAGATCGATGGTTTAATAGGGTGGGAAATTTTTCTCCTATTCTTAAAGGTAAAAAAAAGAAAAGAATTAAGGCAAATTTCAAAAATAAAAGTCAAAAGTAAAGCCATGTTTTTCAAAGTAATGAAGAATCATCTATTAAAAAAGAAAAAAATAATAGGCAAGACTAATAATACTCAAAAAGATAAGCCGAATCTTACAAAGCAACGAAGACTTATTGATTAAACAAGAGTGAAGTAATATGGCAGACGCGTAATGGCAGGGTCAAGTTCATAAAATTAACTCATTCTCATTAAAGATTGAAAAATGCTAGCTTAAAAACTTGATTTTAGGGTCATATTATGTAAATTTAATAAGTATTTTTACAACTATTCAATATTTTATATTCTAAATTTAAGTGATATATATATATATTTTTAATGTATATAATAATTTCATGCATATATATTATCATATTTATTTATATTATTATAACCAAAATGAAATTAAATATTCATTGTATTTTTATTTAAAAGACTGCTTAACAATTCTTCATATTGTATATTTTTTTTCAAATACAATTGAAAAAAAAAATATTTTTACAAAAACATAAAAATTAACTATTTATTTGTGTGATTTAACTAAATTATTTTTTAAAAAAATTATTAAACTTGAGTGTTCAAAGTGCAATAATTGGTGGACTACTACTTCATTTGTCTCTAAAAAAAATAGTACTTCATTTGTCTTTAAAAAAAATAGTTATGACAATAGCAATGTTGTCTTAATATTATCATTTTTTTCTCTAATAAATATATCTTGATTTTTTATTCTTAAATAATTGTTATTTTCTTATTAGTATTTACTCTAAAAAATCACACAATTTTTATTAATCTATGTTATGAATTCCTATTGAATGTGGTGAATTTTTTTTAAAACTAATAAAAATTTATAAAAAGTTGAAATATATATAAATGTTTTTATATATTTTAATACATGTAGATCATTTCGTATTTAAATAAATTTAAAAATAAAAATTCATAATCTAATCTACATTGTATAAATTATGAAAATTTTTTATCTAATCTAATTGGAATTAAAAAATCCACAATTCAATTAATACCAAATTTTATGAATTAATTGAATATTTTTCTCGTCAAAAGTCCCGTTAAAAAAGTAAGGATTTAAAGTGATCTTATTTTGTTTATTTTATTTTATTTTATTTTATTTTTCTGTTTGATTTTTCTTCAGTGGAGTACAGTGAAACCAGGATTTTAATAATTATTTATTTTATAATTTTGAATTAATTTATTTGTATTTTATAACACTGACGTATGTACAATTTTCATATAATTAGAACGTTATTATCATTTTTTTTTCTTTTCAAATTGGTTGTTGCTCTTACTCTCTTTTGTCAGCTGAAATTTCAAGGAAATTTACAACGAAATTCACTTTTGGAACTTAACACTTCAACTCTTACTTTCTTTTTTTCTTTTTAATTGAATCCTTTTAAAATGTTAAAAATTATCCCCCACGTCTACTTTCAAAACAAGGGGCCTTTTCATTCCATACCTCCACCGAACCTCCAGGAATAAAATCAAAAATACCCCCAAGGTTTAAGGAATCTTCAGAAATACCCTTCAGGTTTAGAAAAATTCAAAAATACCCTTAAAAACATAACAGAAGTTAAAATTAACACTTATCAGGAATACCCCTAAGGTTTATAAAAAAAAATGGAAGAGGAAATAAACCAAGAAATATTGGATATAGAAATAGAAGACATCTCAGGATGTTTTTCACAGGAAATGGTAATAAGTAAAAAGAAATTTGAAGAAATTCAAAAAGCAAAATTAAACCTTAAGGAAGGAGATGGATTTAAAGACCCATCATTTTTATTAAGAAAAATATTTCCTAGAAAAAACATAATTTATTATGGTATAAGTAATAAAGAAATGAGTATTAAAATTACAGATGCAAAAGGAAGGTATAACATACCATTAATTGATAAAGAAACTATAGTAAACAAATTATCAAAAATCCCTAGTAAGGATAAAGAAAAAATTGGATACATCCATTTAGGAGGAATTCAAATACTAATAAAAGCTCATTTCAGAGAAGGAATAGATACACCAATAAAAATAGCGTTGCTAGACAACAGAATAATAAATAGACAAGATGCTTTATTAGGAATGATCCATGGAAATTTAGGATACCAAAAACTAAAGTTTACAGCATATCCTAGATTTTCTATAAATATACAAGATAAAAATTTAAATCAAGTACTAAGCTTAGCTTATGAATTTGAAAGAGGAGATTTAATGAAAGAAGGAAATCATCCATTTTCAATACACTATCTAGTGGCATATTCTTTAACAAATAGTCATAACAGTTCAATATATGGACAAAATGAATTTATAGAAATAGATAAAACCTTTAAGGAATTAGGACAAATAATAAAACCAGAAATACTAACCGACTTTGAAATACCAGAAGAATGGAAATTAGATATTAAAGAAAAACCCTTAATAACAGGAAGAAATAATAAAACTAATAACATTACCTAGATTTACTTTTATAGATCAGGAAGGAGAAACTTCTAATCAAGAAGTTAAAAAACTAGAAAATGAAGTTAAAATAATGAAGGCATTAGTTCATGACTGCATATTAGGAAAAAATCATGTTTAAAGAAAAAATAAAAGATATACATTTAGAAATAAATGGAAGCCTAGTAGGAGTGGCAAAGAATCAAGTAATATTATTTGAAATTATACAATTATTAACAGAGGAAATGGATTTTGTCCAGGAATCAAACACAAAATATTTAAAAGAAATAATAGATATACAAGGAGAATTATTAAAAGAAATAAAAGAGTATGGTTGTAATAAACTACAACAAAATATGCATAAGGAATTTTCAGAATTAAGGAAAGATGTATACAATCTAAGAATAAATCATAAATACGATCCTTTAGAAGGATTAAAAGAGGAACCACCAAGGAAATCGGATTCTTTGATCCCTAAAAATGAGAAAAGGAAAAATGAGGAACAATCTAAGAACAAGGAAATAATTATTCCAAATTAATGGAATATAGAAAGAAATTAGAAAAAGAATTCATGAACCCTGAAAATAGGGATATAGAAACATTGGTAAAATTGTTAACATTAACCAATGAAGAAATAGAGGAACATTATATTGGGAAACTTTGTACCAACAAAGAAGAAGATGATATGACAATAATCAGTGAAACTGATTCAGAACCAGAAAATATGACCCCAAAAGATCATATGAAACCAATTTCATTACCAGTCCCTTACCAGGAAGAAACATCTGACCCTCATAGGGAAGAAAGAAATAGACAAAGATCAGAACAACCTGATAATACATATAGAAGAAGACAACCACCTAAAATGGAGGAAGGGTTGCATTGGGGAACTAGAAGTAGTATCCCACCAGAGTTTAAACTCCAGGAAAATTATAAATCTGAACTCTTAAACCTAGATTGTATAAGAGATAGGAAAAAAGCTCTAGATGAATGGTCTAGTGGAATGAGTGTTCTCATACAAACTTCTCCAACTACACAAACAAATCCTTCAACTTGTAGAGTGCTTATAGCACATAAAATGACAGGAAATGTAAAAGTTTGGTTTTCAAACTTAACAGATCAACAACATTTATTAATGCAAGGAAATGCTTCCACAGGAAGAGAATATTTAGATACAGTAATAAATGAAATATATAAGGAATTTATCGGGGAAGATAAAGGAAGGACTATCACTGAGTCCAGTGAAAATGAAATCAATGAAGCCAAATGGCATCTAACAAATATGGAAATTTGTAACATGTGTTATATAGATTCTTTTATTTGTGAATATGAAATGTACTACCATAAATTACCACCCTCTATTCAAACAATCTATAAAGAAATGTTTTTTCAAAAATTACCAGGAACATTATATAAAACCTTAACAGAAAATTGGGAACAAAGGAATAGAGAAACTATACCAGATACTCTAGGAGGAAGAATAAGAAATCTTAGAGATTGGATCATTATAAAATGCCAAGAAAGAAAGGAATACAAACAAATAAGAGGAAATGATAAAATTTGTTGTGATACAAGAGATTTTAGAATGCCAGGAAAATATGGATGCAATATAAAATCCTATAAACAGAAATATAAGAAATATAAAAGATTTAAGAAATATAAATTTAGGAAACAAAATTTCCAGAAATATAAAAAGAGATTCAACAAAGAAAACTACAAGAAAAGATATTTCAGAAGAAAGGATTATAAACCTTCTGAAAAAAGGAATTATTGCCCTTCAGGGAAAAAGAAATGCAGATGTTGGATCTGTAATGAGGAAGGACATTATGCAAATGAATGTCCAAATAGACTTCAACATAAAAAAGAATTTAAAAAGGAATTTTCACAGAAAGCAAAAATCTTAGAAGAAGCTTTTAAGATGGAATTAGAACCAATTGAGGAATCTGATATAGATGATACTTACAGTATTTATCTATTAGAAGAAACTGAAGAAGAAATAACTGACTCAGAATATGAACATTCTGATCAGGAATACTCTTCATCAGAAAATGAATGATTTGTATAGTATTACAAATCCAAATAGTACTTACATCAAAGTAGGACTAAAATTTAAAGGTTATAACACCTATCATTTACATGCATATATAGATACAGGAGCTAGTATGTGTGTGGCTAGTAAATATGTGTTTCCAGAAGATAACTGGAAACAAGCACCAAAAGATTTAATAGTAAGAATTGCTAATAACACTACAATAAAACTTAATCAAGTATTAAAAGATACTGATATAATAATAGGAGGAGAAAACTTTCATATTCCTACGATATATCAACAGGAAACAGGTGTAGACTTGTTAATAGGAAATAATTTCTTAAATTTATACCAACCTTTCACACAACATTTGGACAAAATAAGTCTTACAACCTTAGAAGGAGATACAATATATGTCTCTAAAGTAAGGAAAGCTCTAACTGTCTCCAATCCAACTTTTATGCAACAACATAAAAAGCGAAAACGTGGTGAGATAGAAGACCAACAAAAACAGAAACCCTGTTTAGAAAATATTTCATTAGACATAGAAGAAAAACAAAACTCTTTTCTTAATGAAATACAGGAAGATAAAGTCCTAACAGGCATCAAAAGACTATTAAAAACAGTCAGTTCAGAAAATCCTTTGGATCCAAAAATAAATAAAACTAAGACAAAAGTCAAAATAGAATTAAAAGATCCTAACAAGGTCATAAGAGTAAAACCAATGATTTATACTCCAGAAGATAGGATTGAATTTGGAAAACAAATTGAAGAACTTTTGGAATTAAAAGTCATAATACCAAGTAATTCACCTCACTCTAGTCCAGCATTTTTAGTTGAAAAAGAAGCTGAGAAAAGAAGGGGAAAAAAGAGAATGGTAATAAACTTCAAAGCATTAAATAAAGAAACCATTGATGATGGATACTTCATTCCAAAAAAGGAAGAATTACTATCATTAATAAAAGGAAAAAAATATTTCTCTAGTTTTGATTGCAAAAGTGGATTTTGGCAAATAAGATTAGACGAAGAATCTCAGAAATTAACGGCATTCAGTTGCCCCCAAGGACAATTCCAATGGACAGTTATACCATTTGGATTAAAGCAAGCTCCAGGTATTTTTCAAAGATATATGGACAACATTTTTAAAAAATTACAAGATATTTGCTGTGTTTACATAGACGATATTTTGGTTTTCAGTAATGAATTAAATAAACATTATTTGGATATTATCAATATATTACAAGAATGTAGAAAAGAAGGTATTGTACTCTCTGAAAAGAAAGCAGTACTTGCTCAGCAAAAAATCAAATACTTAGGATTAGAAATTGAGGACGGAAAACATAATCTACAACCTCACATATTAAATAATATTCAAGGTTTTCCTAGTGAATTAAAAGATAAAAATCAATTACAAAGATTTTTAGGATGCTTAACATATGCAGAAGCCTATATCAAGAAACTTGCAGAAATGCGAAAACCATTACAAGCAAAATTGAAAAAAGATCATGTCTGGAAATGGACAGAAGAAGATACTCTATACATGGATAAAGTAAAGGCAAAAATAAAAAATTTACCAACTTTATACCATCCAGGACCAGATGATAAAATGATAATTGAAACAGATGCTTCACAAGAATATTGGGGAGCAGTCCTTAAAGCAAGAGTAGATGACAAAGATGAATATCTTTGCAGATACACATCAGGGTCTTTCCAAGGACCAGAATTAAATTACCATAGTAATGAAAAAGAATATCTAGCTGTTAAAAAAGCTATTAAAAAATTTGCAATATATGTTATAAGTTCTAGATTCATTATCAGGACAGATAACAAGAATTTTGGTTATTTCTTAAGAACTAATATTGCAGGAGATTATAAACAAGGAAGACTAATCAGATGGCAACAATGGTTCAACCATTACAATTTTGATGTTGAACATCTTCCAGGACATAAAAACAGTTTAGCTGATGCTCTTACCAGAGAATTGGCACCTCTAACTATTTTTATGATTGCAGGAATGGAACATCTTGATATAAAAATCAAGATAAAAGAAAAGGAGATAAAAATCCTACAGGAACAACTCGAGTTGTTATATCTTGAGAAATCTCTTAAGGAGAAACAGGAAGAACTTAATTGTTCAAAACAAAGCATAACCTCGAAAGAGGAATCTTTGTTAATCAAACAGGAAGAACTTAATTGTTCAAAACAAAGCATAAACTCGAAAGAGGAATCTTTGTTAATAAAACAGGAAGAACTTAATTGTTCAAAACAAAGCATAAACTCGAAAGAGGAATCTTTGTTAAAAAAGGAAGAACCTAACAGTTCACAAAAAACTTCTAAACCCAATTGGGCAGATGAAGCAGAAAAAGAAGAACAGAAAAAAGTCTATGTGGTCTATAATGGCCCAAAACAAGGAATTTATAACAACTGGGCAGAAGCCAGCAAATCTATTCTAGGAATCAGTGGAGTAACTCACAGAGCCTTCACCAACAGAATAGAAGCAGAAGGTAGTTATGCCAACTACAAAGCACCAAAGCTAATAACTCCAGAGGAGATAGTAAGGAATTATTCTGAGGTACTACAACAGCAACCAACAATTCCAAGCAGATTGACAAATCTCGGAAAAATAGTAAGGCCTACAGTGCTATATAGAGAAACATCTCCATCAGAGACATCAAGAACAACAAGACATTCAGTGTTATTCAGGGAAACATCTCCTAGAACTACACCAGTCATTGAAGATGAAAAAGACCAATACAGGAACCTCAGCAAACCACAATGGTTAAATCTCTATAATTTAGCCAGAAAATCTACCCAAGAACATATTGAAGATATGAAATTCTATACTACAGACAAGGAATTTCCTGCAGGTAGTAAATTCAACATATTGGAAGGAGCTGATCCAATTTTTGTCTATAAAACATTTCATGCAGGATTAATAGAAAATATTTATCCAGGAATTAATTTAAGTGAATTAAATTACTTCCCAGAAAACTTTAAAAGAGCAATAAAGAATTTTCGAAGGAAAATTAAAGCAGGTGATAAACCTGTTTATCTTAGATTTTTTAGTTCATTAATGGACTGGAATGAAGAAGGAAGTATTAGTCCCTACCACTTCATCAAGATAGGGATTTCCAACACAAACAGAGAAGTTCCTAAACCAAGGGCACTTCCAGAAAAGGAATTTAACACAGAAGAACTCTGTGTATTAAGAGGACAAATGCTAAGCCAAATTTACTATGAACTCAGAAAGATCGACAATTCTACTGAGATTAAAGTAAATTATTCAACTAGTAAAGTCATTGTCATTTCTCACAGCAGCATGACTCTGTCAGAAGAAGATGGTGAAAAAATCACTAAATATGAAACCAATTTTAATTGTAACGGCCTAGAAATTGGTCAAGAAACCAGGAAGGTATTTTGCTTTTACGCCAGAAAAGCCACCAAAGACCATAGATGCATTCTCTGCATCAAAGATAGAGAAGATGAAGATGCGTCATCATCAACGTCATCAAAGGAACCGTCGGCAGAAAACAACAAAGAAGAATAAAGCAAGCAGTTGTCGGCAGAAGACTACAAAAGAAATAAAGATGTAGACCCCACATCTTAGTCGGCAGCATATGCCAAGGAAAAAAGTAACGGCTATCCTTTAAAAAGGAAAAGCAGATGAATTATTAAAGCAAGGGTAAAATAATAATTTTAGTCTTGTAAACAGGGATTCCTTATTCTATAAAAGGAACTCTTATTATCATAAGAAGGACACGGAAAAAATACAGAGCTCTCTACTCTGAAAAACTCTAGAAAATCTCTAGAAAACCCATAACCAACTATGTTGTACCCAGTAATTATGAGCGGCTAAGTAACCCTTTCAAGGTTCTTAGTTAGCTGTAAGTTGTAATAATTATATCTTGAATAAAATGGAGTTCTATTACTCTTCTCCAGTAAGTCAACTATTGGACACCATACATGTACGGATGCAGAAAGCTCACCGTTACCAGGAGGGTGTTGAGGTTTGAGCGAAGCTGAGGCATAACAGGTGTAACAAAAGAAGACGAACAGAAGGGAAGACCGTGGTGGACCCATTAAATTCAGGTATGATGATTATAGATTTAAGCTAATTAAGAATCTTGATTGTTGAAATATTTGCTTATAACAAGGTATAATAAAATTAAACAGGAAAATAAGATTTGAATGATTAAAATATGAATATCGAATCATTAGTACATAAATTAGAACTATTAGAATTAACAAATGAAAGAGTAATTTTTAATTTCAAAAGACAATTAATAGAATCAGGATTAGCATTAAGTAATCAACATAATGAAGAACATAACATATTATGCAACTGTAATGAATACAGAAGAAAATTAGAACTATACAGGAAAATAATAAGTTTTTTAAATAATTTATTATCACCAATCAATATACAAAGACCGTCAAATAGGTCAATTCTAACCCCAGATTAGAAATTATAGATATTAAATCATATATCATAAATATTGAATCGATCCGCACTAAAATGGTATCAGAGCCAAGGAATAGTAAAAAATTCAATAAATAGAAAAAATTAATGAATAGAAAAATTCAATGAATAGTAAAATTCAAACAGGAATAGTAATAGACAGAAGATTAACACTGTCAATACACAAGGGCATTTGTGATATTAAATGAACCCCAGGGGCATAATTGAAGATATAACAAACCTCAAGGGCAATTTAGAAAATGATCCGAACCTCCATGAAAAGGTTTGGTACATTCGTATTTTAGAGAAAAAGATTACGTAAATTCGATAAAACCTATAAATATTCATTTTAATATTAATATTTTACGATATTTTTGGACAATTTTGAAAATATTTTTTGAATTTAATTAACTAGTTAATTATTTTTTTATCAATAAATATTAATAATGATAAAAAATTAAAAAATTTAAAAAAATATTTATTAAAAAAATAGTAAGAACAATGAAGAGATAAATCTATTTTAATATCAATTATAATTAATTTAATTTATATTATAACTATTATAAATAATTAAATAATTATTTTTATATAAAAATAATTATCATAACTATATAAATAATATAACTACTATATAAATAATATGTTATATTTTGATTAATGAGATCTATGATAAATGTAAAAATCATTTACTCATGTAACATAATTAAATTATAATTTAATCATTAAATATTGTGTTATTATTTGTGATTATATATATCTTAATATGAGATTAATTATTATATATAATTTTTAAATCATTATTTTGATTTTAATTTTAAGTATTTTGTTTTATGAATTTTTGATTTTTTGAGTTAATAAGACGTGAAAATCGAGATTTTAAACTTGTTGCTTAGGAATCCTTTGAGTCAAAAGAAAGCTAGTAGATTTTAGATTTTTATTTTAAGAACTTTCGATCAGTATTGAGGATTGATCAGTTATAATCCATTATTTATAACATCAATTTCCAATAGAATTATTTATAACATCAATTTAGTCAATAAAACTAAATACATCCTTGTAAACAGTTTTTATACCTGTTATATAAAATTACTCATTTTATTATTAAAAAATATGTATTTAATTAAAGTTTTAATATATTTTAAAAATTATACATTTTAAGGTTTTTTTTTAGGATTAAATTTAACGGTAAATTTTACTATAAATATTTACTGATTTATATTGGCAGACATAATTTGGTGTTTTGCAATCATTATGTTGAGAAATTATAACATAATCCCACATAAAACCTACCATGTGATAATGCTTTTGGTATGGAATGGAAAACATTTTTATTATTATTTATTTTTAAGAAGATAAAAAGTGCTTTGTCACATGTATTATTTACTGATATATTAGGATATATATTTATTTATGTATTATTTTTTATTTTGAAAGATTTTAATAAACTATCAACTTAAATAAGGTATACTATAAGTAAAATATTTTTTCTATGAGATTTATGGATTTTTTTAAACTCTTTTCCCTTTCTTTTCTTATTTTTTTCTATCTCCTTTACTATTTTTTCACTCGATCTTGACTCATTCTTTTTATTTTTTTATATTTGTTGAACTCAACCATCATCCCAAAATTGTTTTTTTCAATAACATCACATGATATTGCCACGAAGTATAGTATTCATAAAACATATAATCAGTATGAACTAACTCTCTATAATAAGCTAGTATGAACTAATAACATAATTTTCTTTTAATAGCTAGTATGAACTAAGAATCTATAATAACTTTTATCAAAAGTTCATATGTTCCTTTTTAATTAACGCACATGCACATCTGTCTTTACTTCTAAGAAAACTTACATATTTTCACAATTTTAAAAATAATGTGTTTTATTAATTTTTAAAATAATGTGTTTTATTTTTTTAAATTAAAAACATAATAATATATTAAGTATTTTTGATAATTACAAATAATTTGTTAATAAATTATAATAATTAAAAGTATAATTGAAAAGCGTGAGTAGATAAAAATTTTAAAATATATTAAATTTTATAAAAATTTCTAAAGTGTGTAAAACTTTATGAAAAAAAGTATAAAAATCTATTGAAACTTATATAACATTTTTAAAAATTTAATAAATCATACTTTTAAATCTTTAGAAATCTACTTATTAAAAACCGTTTCTTTCTGAATTCTAATATAATATACCCTTTTATAGTTAAAAAATATGTTTTTTATATTTTAAAATTACAAGAAGCTATTTTTTAAGAAAATGTACTAAGGCAACTTAAATATATGAAAAGTAAGTTGATAAGATAAGATAATATAAAGGTAAAGAAATTTATAAGAAATAAATATTATAACGTGATTCGCATGGTAATATGACATTAGGATTTATCCCTATTTCAAATAATATAAAAATAATATTTGATAAAAAATATTACAATAAATGATAGACTAGCAAAACCTAAAATGAAGATGGCAAATAAATACATTATGTTAAAGTAATTATTTTGTTGGTATATAAATTAAATTTTCATTTTATGTTATTTTTACAGGTAGGAGTGAATGCGATCATTTTTGACCGTTTTTATCACGAAACAAAAATTAAATTGACATCGATAATTTTTTTAAAATATTAAATTAATTGATTAAAAATATTACATTAATTGAACTACCAACCGATTAAGAATTTGGTTTTATCGATTGATTTTATTTTTAAAAAATAAGAAAAATATTTATATATATATTCAATTACTCATCCTTCATCTTTCATGCACTCATATGATGAGCATAAATTATACATAATTATTAAATTTTAAATGATTTAAATATTGATTATCTAAATTTAAAATCTAAAAATGACTTAAATAATCTATTAGAGTGAGAAAGTTTATTTTAATTTCATAATTTTAAATATAATATATAATATATAATTTTATATTAATTTAATAACAAGTCATTAGTTTTTGTAACAAATGGTTTTTCCTATGATGAAATTATTTTTTCAAATTATAGTCTGCCGAAATTTTCTTTTTTCGATTCGGTTGGATCAAAATAATCGGTTTGATAGGTTTTTTTATTAAACATGATCACCATTTCTAATCAAACTTTTTTTCCCATTTTAACATGGCCTGTCACTATTGTGTTTATGGTTATTTGCAGGTTTAGCAGTTACAAAGATTTATCCTCTATCCTGTCTTTCTTAAATTTCCTAAATTTTTATATTTACATTAGTTTTAATGTGTTACGTGACATGCTTTTTTCGTGAAGCCTAAATAATGGTTGTAAATGAAATCCTAAAAGTTTAATCATATGGCCTGGCAGTAAAATGAAAACATAAAGCCTAAATAATACGAACAAAGACACAACGCAGTGCAAGAAAACTATCATTACTTAAGCTTAAGCCTCTCTTGGATATAATACAAGATTTTTTTTTGGTCTAAAATAAGTACTTAAATAATTTAGGGAGATTTTTATTCAAATTATTATCAATTTAAATTTAATGATAATAATGCATGTAATCACATTTAAAAATAAATAATTAATTCATGATATTTGATAATTAACAGAAATAAGTCAAATTAAAATTTTTTTTGTAGACGACCAGACATACAATTACGTGTGACTTAAGAGAGAAAAAGGAGGTCCGTAGATCACTTAATTATCTCTTGCGTTTTTCACAATCTTCACAAGTTTGAATCTAGATCAACTTTATATTAAACTCGAGTTATCGAACCTTTTCAATTGGTACCTGAAAAGTTAGCACAATAAAATCATATAATAGATTCAATAATAAAAAATTCTAGTAAGATAATTTAATAAAATATTAGTTAAATCAAAATCAACTAGTAACCCTAGAACAAGAAAAATACAAGTTCAATAAAAATTTCTTCTTTAAAGAAAAATAATCAAAGCAAAAAATTATGATTTTATCATATAAGTATAATCATAATTATTTGATCTAGTAATTCAAGAAAGAAACAAAATAAGAAGTTATATGAACATTTTATCAAAATATATTATGTTGAAAATCAACATCAACTCAATAAATGAATGGTTGAAGGATGTAGAAAAGAGAAGTGTGTAGAATATAATAATATTTATATGGCTAGAATTATTAGTTTTATATTTGTGTGGTGTAAATTACATGATGAAGACTATAAATATTTCTTAATTTTATATTTGTGTGATGTAAATTGCATGGTGAGAACTATAAATAACCTACCTTACATTTGGTTTAATTATCCCATCAAAAACAAACAGATGTTTGTATTTTTAGTTTAAGTGTGAGAGATATTTTTCTTCAATTTGTGAGTTGCCTTTGAAATGTATTATAATTTTTTTTATTATGTATATAATACAATTAGTTTGTTTACTTATTTGGATCCAATATTAGTAAATTTAGAGTTCGATTATAAATTTTACTGAACATCATAAACTAATTAGACTTATTAATCAATCAAGTACAATCATCAATATTTGATGGATTAAATAAAAAAAAAGAAGCATTAAGAAATATGATATTGCTTTTGCAAAATAATTTGTGATAAAGCATAAAAACAATTAAAAAATTATAATGAATATAGAAAGTTGTATGCTTAGATTTGTTTAAAAATAATATGTTAAGCACTATGTCAAAATAATATTACCATTCTATCTATAAAATAAGTTAAAAGGGTTTTAAAAAATGAGGACAATATAGCAACAAACCAATTTGGTTAGAGTAAAAATAGGTTTAAAGTTGGAATTCTCATTGAGTCGAGCTTGATTAGTCAAGCCTCTAAAGTCGATCAATCGAAACTCTTTTCGATCGATCCAAAATAATAACCAAAGAATTTTTAATAAGGGTATGTCGATTCTCGATTCTAGACATATTTCAATTAATTGAGTGACCTATATGCATATGTGTTCGTTGGAGTTCGATAGTTTCTTTGCCTTCAAAAGTCTTCTTGAAAGATTCACATAGAAATCAAAATTTCATTTAGATGTTTTGTTTACTAATATCATCAACACTCACAAAACTGATAATATTTAAGTGGAAAAAAATCAACTCAATGTTAAAAGAATCACAATTTCAAAACAAACTAAATCAAACTCTAAACAACAGAATGAAACCTATTCTCCTTCTTTGTGTGAATCCTTTAGTTAATAAATAAATAAAACACAAAATCAACACAACCAATTTACGTGAAAAACTTCTCGGTATAAGAGGAAACAACTGCAATACTTCATCTCCAAAACTTTTACTATCAAGAAACAATCGTACAAAAGTTCTCTCTAGATAAAAATAGAGGCACAAAATCAACAACATTCTCAAAAATATAACTTATTTGAAACTAACAATTATTTTAAGAAAATTAATAAAATATTAAAATAAAATAATAACAATTATATTAAAACTAATATTTTATGAATCGATTTTTATATTAATGTCACTTCATCAATGTTAAGTGATCGAATTTAATTAAGTTTTAGTCATTAAAATAATATTATTTTAATAAAAATATCATTAAATAATTACAATCAATAAATATTAAAAATAATATTTTAATAAAAAATATCATTAAAATAACATTGTCTTTAATATTAATTGATTATTTTTCTTATAGCTTCAAAGTTAGGAATTAAAAAATACCTATTTTAAATATAGATGACAATAATGTTTTTGGCAATACAAAAATATGTAATAAAATATAAAATAAAATTAAAAATGAACTAATAAAATGAAGAGTAGATTTTTTAATTTTTTTTTTTTTTTTGCAATTTTAAGAACTTTCTAGTTATGACGTTTATGTATAGCAATTTTAATCAAATATATAGTAATTATATCAAAATATTATTCTATAAGTCATCGTCGGTTGCGTCAATTTAATTAAATAAATATGATATATGTTTTACGTTTTATTTTTATACGTTAAGAGTGCGCAAAATATACATAGTCATTGACCAAATGAGCTTGCTATCAAAATTAGTAGTCTGAGCGCCACATGCAACGACCCTAGCATGTCGTGGGATGAATAGGAAATCGAAATAAGTTGTAAATCCTTGGATGATTGAGTTTGTTATCTTTAATCAAGATTGAAAATCACGCTATCAATTAAAGCATCAAAGCAATGTTAAAAGTAAAGCAACAAAATAATATTTATATTCTTATTACACTGGACTTAAGGTGGTGATTTATTGGTATCTCCTTATCGTCTGTTGGCGTCGAGGTGTGGGTAGTAGAAATCAACTTTGCACTCGATTATGTGTTGTTGCCATTGCCACATGGCCATGTTATCCTCTGATCGATCCGAGATCACCCAGTCTGCGATCTCTACTGCATTCCCCGGCGTTGCATAACTATGTTAAATACATTTATGTTGGTATGTTTCCCAATTTCTCCTTGCATTCCCTCAGGATCCTTCTTTACATAATGCGCGAGGTGAACAACGGCATGTTTGGCGTTGAAGGCCCAAATTATGGTGAAATCTTTCGAACCTTCCATTTGCCAAGACCTATTTGTGAAGCCAACTTGGGAAACTCTTTGGGGAACAAAATCGACGTCAGAGCCACCGTTTCCAACCAATTCGGTGCGGGGTTTTCTTGCTCGACGACATCAATAAAAGCTTTGTCGTCGTAATACCAAAATGAGTAGAAGAGAAGGATAATGCGTTGGTGATACTTCGATCGATGGCTGAGCCAGGAAGTGATAATATGAGCTAATTCCTAGCCATCCAAAAAAATAGTCGTGTTTGGATCGACCTCGAAAACCTTGTCGAGAAGGTGTTCTACGAAGGGGACGTCTTTTGTGACGGTGTATATCTGGCTGTGTTTACCAAGTTCAACATCTTGAATGATCACGACTACAAGGGCATCTGATAGCATGGTGACGCGCCACAGGTTGAATTCATGAAAAACGGTTGGCACATTGTTACCGGTTAGCACAATATCAAGTTCCAAGAGATTTTGTTTCCCCACTTCTTCAAGGGCAGTCAACAATGAGGTTTCAGTGCATTCTTACACACCTTTTCCCCTAGTTGTACATTTTGCGATATTCAAAGACTTGAGGTGGCAGATCTTCCTTCAAGCGATAAAACAGGTTTGGTACCGAGTGTTGCGCTAGCACCTCTTTCGGTGTGACAGTCTGGGAGATCCCACTGAATTTCCCAACTAGTCCAAACCTGGCCCTCAACTGGGATCACCTGGTGCTAACAAAGGACTGTGCGACTGCATGAAACCTTATCATTCTTTATCCTGACGAAGTGAATCACCAAACGGTTAGGCACCAAGGCCTACTTGATAAAGCGAGATTGTGTTGTTGAACCATCTCACAGCGAGAAGGATCACCACCGTAAAAAGGTCTAATTGGGCGAGCATCAACCCACGTGGGCTAGGGTCCACCTCATCTAGAATAACATCAATATTCGGAGAAGGAATATAATGGTTGAACTCGACCCTAAGGCATAGACCCAACCATCATCAGGTGGTCGTGTAAAGTGCGGATAAATTAGGAAATTATAAATATAAATCAAAGCATAAATGAATTTCTAATGTATTATTTCGATAGAATAAGAATAAAATCTGAATGGTACATTGACAAGTTCCCAATAAATCGTAAAAAATAAATGCATTAATTTTATTTATTCGTTATTCCACAACTCAATTATATTATTTGGCATTCGATTAAGTATTAGGAATAATACTGTCAAGTCGAATGCACAAATAATTTCAATTTGGCTTTATTTATTTGGAAAAAGTGATATTACATTATGCATCGCTCACATTCATGAAAAGTAATCCATAGTGGGGAGCGAGCGAACATATTCCCAAAATTGTAACATAAAAAATGTTATATTAATAACAAGCTTTCGAGGAATATATAAAATACAATATTTATTCGATTTTTTTACCTTTGTAAGTGGCATGCATCGGTCTTAATTAAAAAAAAATATAAGATGGTACTGGCAATACACATGAAAGGTTTAGTTTTTCAAAAAACAGACAGCCAGTATAATTCATATCGACACTTGCCCAATGGACTCGGACCTTTGCATCATGCAGCCAGTACCTATATATGGATTATCCAACCATGATGAGATGTGAGGAACTCAAATGCCTCCTTTCCAATAAAAGGGAGGGAGGCATAAGAGCGATTTCATTACCACCTACTTATTGAACGTGCCCACCGAAGAGGTCTGCAACGCACCTTTGGAGATGGCATGGTAATTGATTACATCACTCCTTATCGTACCACGTACTTTGTTGCTTTTCTCCTAAGCGATCGCTTTTGCAGTGAGGGTGAGATCATTGTAGATACTAGTGGCAGTGATCGCTTGATATTCGAAATCTACTACCATGCCCATCAACTGGAGGACATGGATGTGTACTACTTCAAGTATGACATTGTGGCTATTGGGCAATGCTTATTCAGTATTGGCAATAAGGGCATCGATTATGTGCCTACTTATAGTGTCGTGCATGCAATTCAAGTCAAAGATACTCGCGCTAGCATATGGTCGTGGTTTGCGCGATGGCTTGAGAAGATATGTTGCGTGTGATGAAGTGAAAAGTGTTAGTGTGTGTTGTGGTGCATGCTGCAACAGTGGCATACACCAATGCTCAGTGGAGCAAAACATGGAACAGACAATTATTAGTGAAACCATAAAACATGGATGTACAGGAATTATGGTTATTGTTTAATTTTCGTTTTCATTATATACATATAGTTAAAACACTTGTATAGAAATCAGAACAGAAAGAATAAGGAAATATACATGAATTATCAAAGAAACACCATTTTATCATGGTATCAGAGCAAGTTATTACTGATTAATGGAATTACCTACTGATTTCTGATGATGATTCTGATTGTGGCTGCTGATTTCTGTTTTTTGTTGATTGTGGCTGCTGATTTCTGATTTTTGCTGATTGTGGCTGCTGATTTCTGTTTTGTTGATTGTGGCTGCTGATTTTTGTTTTTTTGCTGATTGTGGTTGCTGATCTCTGAATGTGTTTCTGGGGTGGCCATTTTGATTTCTAGAGTGGCCATTTCTGATCTCTCGACACTTTCCACCATCAATTTCTTTTCTGAAAAAAAAAAACTGATTGTGGTTGCTGATCTCTGAATCTGTTTCTGGGGTGGCCATTTTGATTTCTAGAGTGGCCATTTCTGATCTCTCGACACTTTCCACCATCAGTTTCTTTTCTGAAAAAAAAAAACAGAACACAACGAGAAGGAATTGCAGTTGGAGTCACAGATTGTTCGCAGTCTATCTACGTAGTCGTGGGCAAACTGCACCAGTTTCCTGACTCTGTGAAACTTGAAAAACAGCAACATATAATTTGTGGTTTGTCTATGTACGTGTAGCTGGTAGGTCTATCTGCAGTTGTGGGTAACCATACTGTTCTTCTAAGCTCGGACAAGCTTGGAACGAGATGGAACTGCACAGAAGCTGAGGAACGCAAAAGAAGTTGGTTGAGGAACGTAGAAGAAGCTGCGTGAATCTAGCTGAGAAGAAGCACAGAGGTTACATGAAGGAAAAGTTGCTGTGAAACCACGCAGAAGAAGAAGCTGCGTGAATCTGGCTGAGAAGAAGCTGCGCGAATCTTGGCTGAGAAGAAGCTGCGCGAACTTGGAACTGGTTTAGGGTTAGAAACACGCAGAAGAAGCTGCGCTAATTTGTAAATTTATTTTTAGGGTTACGTATTTTTCTTTATATAGTGTACGAACGGAAGGAAAAAAAATTTAGAATTCATGACGGAATCTAGAGATTTAACCACCAATTTCATATTGGAAGATTTGACGACGAAAATGACGGAAGTTCTAACTAGAGCTCAGACCGTCTCACAACCTCCGCTAACTAAAGCGTCGACTGCCCCCATTAGTATCAAGTTGGGAGGATCCAACTATGCCTTATGGTCCCAGGTGGTGGAGATGTATATCTCTGGCAAAGACAAACTGAGATATATTAATGGGGAATTTCCTCAACCTGCTGAAACCGACCCCTCATTCAGGAGATGGCGCACTGAAAATGCCATTGTGAAAGGATGGTTGATCAATTCAATGGACCCCTCCTTGATTGCAAATTTTATTCGATTCCCAACTGCGAAACAAGTTTGGGACTCTGCTGCTACCACCTTCTATGATGGGACATTTACGTCTCAAGTATATGATCTTCGCCGTCGAGTTACTCGTATGAAGCAGGCGGGTGGATCTATTAAAAAATACTACAATGACCTTCAAGGGTTGTGGCGAGAAATTGATTTCTGTCGTCCTAATCCAATGGAGTGTGTGAAGGACATACAAAGATACAACTCCATCGTACAAGAAGATCGAGTGTATACCTTTCTTGATGGACTTGATGACAGACTCGACAAAACTCGAAGTGATGTGCTTCAAATCAAACCATTCCCTACGGTAGAACAAGCCTATGGATTCATTCGTATGGAAGAAGTACGGCAGACCGTGATGATCACGGGTATAGATACGAGACCCGGAGCAGTTATGGCTTTTAAAGGGGTCAAAGGACACCATAATCTGATGCCACCAAAAACAAGACCCTCCTTGGGTAGCAAGAAATTCATAGGAAATCCACCATCTCTTGACATGAAATGTGGCCATTGCGGAAACTCTAAACACACCCGTGAAAACTGCTTCAAACTCCACTGGTATCCAGAATGGTGGAATGATCTTCAAGCAAGGAAGAAACGGGACACCACTGGGCGAGCTGCTGTGGCTACCAATAATGCCTTACTGTCTCTTACTCATCAGGCCGAATCATCCCAGGATCCAGGTATTTCAAGTAAAGCATTTCACATCTCTACTCGTAATAATAATGAGGATTGGATTTTGGACTCTGGAGCTACAGATCACATGACATTCGACCCAAAAGATCTCTCCAATACAACCCAGCCAAGACGGAGCCGTGTTGCCAATGCCAATGGAGTCACTTATCCAGTTACAGGAGCTGGAACAGTGACCTTATCTCCTTCATTATCATTATCTAATACTTTACTTGTACCATCTCTGTCAAACCGACTAATGTCTGTAAGTCAGGTCACTTCAGATCTTAACTGTGTAGTATTGATGTATTCTACTTTTTGCCTTCTACAGGATATTCTCACCAAAGAGATCATTGGGCGTGGTACTAGGAGAGGAGGACTATATTATGTGGATGACCTCAGTTCAGGGAAAGCCAATCACATGCAAAACACTGTTGGTAACAAGGAACGACAGATTTGGCTATGTCATCGTAGATTTGGGCATCCATCATTCGGGTATTTAAAGCACCTACTCCCCAGTTTATTTTCAAATATCACACATTCAGATTTCAAATGTGATACTTGTATCCTAGCAAAAAGTCATAGGGCGTCGTATCCTATGAGCATGAATAAAAGTTTGACTCCTTTTGCTTTGGTACATTCTGATGTTTGGGGACCTTCCCCGGTCATTACGCCATCGGGTCATCGTTGGTTTGTTATTTTTGTTGATGATTGTACACGAATGACATGGCTTTACCTTCTCAAACATAAAGATGAAGTATTTTCTACATTTCACCTGTTTCACACCATGGTTCAGACACAATTTTCTGAAAAAATTAAGATACTTAGGTCTGATAATGGAGAGGAGTATGTTAATCAACAATTTCGGACATACTTGAACACCCATGGTATTCTCCATGAAACCTCGTGTTCACAAACCCCGCAACAGAATGGGACTGCGAAGAGGAAGAATCGGCTCGGGCCTTACTAATCGGTGCACATATGCCTAATAAATATTGGAGTGATGCGGTTACTACAGCTGTGTATCTACTGAATCGTATGCCCACAAAAACCTTACAATTTCAGACTCCATTAAAGGTGCTATCTGATCATCTTCCCTTGCCTACTATTTTGATGCTTTCGCCCCGAATTTTTGGATGTGTTGCTTTTGTCCACCTCCATAAAAATCAACGAACTAAGTTGGATCCATGTGCTGTCCGATGTGTATTCTTGGGGTATGGCGTACAAAAAAAGGGTTACCGATGCTATGATCCAATTGCTAAAAGAACCTATATTACCATGGATGTCACTTTCCTCAAATCTGAATGTTTTTTCCCATCACCGGTATCCAATTACACTCTTTAGGAGGAGAGTTATGGTGAAGAACGAAATTGGCTTGATATTGACATATTAGACACTAGTCCAACATACTCGGATCGTGCCAATAATATGGAGGAGCCAGTATCTAGACCCGAGCTTGAACTTCCAAGAACTGAAGCTGAAGTAGTAATTGAATCTCCAGAAGATGAAGTGGTTGATGTACCCCTCCACTCTCTAGTACCTAGTGATCCTCCTGCTGAGAATACTCCTGAGGTAAGCTATCCTATCACACCTTTACAAACTAATGCTATAGATACATCTGTTGGTTATGTTTTACCTTTCAGACACAATCGAGGCAAACCCCCAAATCGATACTCTCCAGAAAGAGAAGAACGACAATCCAAGTATCCAATAGCAAATTATGTATCTACTCAAAGGTTATCAGAACCTATAAGGGTATTTGCACAAACACTCTCCTCGTGTCAAATTCCAAGTAGCATTGAAGAAGCCTTATCTGATCCAAAATGGGCTCAAGCTATAAAAGAGGAATTTGAGGCATTGCAGAAGAATAACACATGGGTGTTAAGCGAGTTACCTCAAGGGAGGAGGATGGTAGGATGCAAGTGGATTTTCTCCATTAAGTATAAAGCAGATGAGTTAGTTGATCGATACAAGGCGAGGCTTGTAGTGGAAGGATATACACAGAAACACGGGATAGATTATCAAGAAACCTTCTCACCTATCGCTAAACTAAAAACCGTTAGAGTCTTGTTATCTCTTGCGGCAAATTTAGATTGGCCATTGCACCAACTTGACGTAAAAAATGCCTTCCTTCATGGTGATCTTGAAGAAGAGATTTACATGGATATCCCACCGGGATATACACTTACATCAGGAAAAGAAACTGCATGTAGATTACAACGAGCATTGTATGGACTAAAACAATCACCTTGAGCATGGTTTGGTAGGTTGAGTTCAACAATGAAGAAATATGGGTTCCAACAAAGCAACTCGGATCATACTCTTTTCCTAAAACATCGATTAGGGAAGATAACAACCCTTATAGTCTATGTAGACGACATGATCATTACAGGGGATGATGAAGAAGAAATCTCTAAGCTTCAAGAACAACTGTCAAATGAGTTTGAAATGAAGAATTTGGGAGGGCTCAAATACTTCTTAGGTATTGAGGTAACAAGATCAAAACAAGGCATATGTCTTTCCCAAAGGAAATATACTCTGGACCTACTAGCAGAGGCAGGACTACTAGATTGTAAACCGGTCGATATTCCAATGGTTCAAAATCATAAACTCGGAGAATATGTGGACCAAGTACCAGCAGATAAACAGAGATATCAACGGTTAGTAGGTAAACTCATATATTTATCTCATACTCGACCTGATATTGCTTATGCTGTGAGTGTCGTGAGTCAGTTCATGCACTGCCCAAGTGAAGACCATATGGATACGGTCATGCGAATACTTCGTTATTTAAAATCCTCCCCTGGGAAATGACTTATGTTTTCAAAGAATGGTCAATTGGGAGTCCTTCGATATACAGATTCAGATTGGGCAGGGAATATGAAGGATAGGAAATCTACTGCTGGGTACTTTACGTTTGTGGGGGGCAATCTTGTTACATGGAGGAGCAAGAAGCAAAAGGTAGTTGCCTTATCTAGTGCTGAAGCTGAATTTCGAGGAATGGTCAAAGGAATATATGAGCTCCTTTGGTTGAAAAAACTTCTAACGAATATTGGTGTTGCTCCTAACTTTGAAATGAACTTATTTTGTGATAACAAAGCAGCCATTGCCATCTCTCACAATCCAGTTCAACATGATCGCACAAAGCATGTTGAAGTGGATCAGAACTTCATCAAACAGAATCTTGAAGAAAAGATTATTAAGCTTCCATTTGTTAAATGAGAAGATCAATTGGCTGATATACTCACAAAATCTGTGTCTGCAAGGAACTTTTACAACTCACTTGACAAGTTGGGCATAAGAGACATATATGCACCAACTTGAGGAGGAGTGTTGGTGTGTGTTGTGGTGCATGCTGCAACAGTGGCATACACCAATGCTCAGTGGAGCAAAACATGGAGCAGACAATTATTAGTGGAGCCATAAAACATGGATGTGCAGGAATTATGGTTATTGTTTAATTTTTGTTTTCATTATATACATATGATGACCAAATCCCTGGCAACGGCGCCAAAAACTTGATGAGCGAAAACCGGCATCGCCGATTCTTGTCAATACTTTGGTTTTAATATTTATAAAACTCTCGCAAGTGCACGAATCATTTCGTAGAAAATGATAAGTATACTCCCAAGGTCGATCTAAGGAAGGAATGTGTGTGGTTTTTAATTTATTATTCAAACTTTTAAAAACGAAATTAAATCCTAAACATCCTGTCACGATATTTTGGGGTTTTGTGTTTTTAATCTAATTACATAAAATTAAACATAGATTCAATAAACATTCATGCAAATTTTATCATTTATAATGGCGGAGTATTTATGGATATAATAACTAAGTTAATTATGCTTGCTCATATTATCTAGGTTATTAAAGATATGAATTGATATTTATTGATTCTCCCTTTTTTGTATGAATACCACCTTTGGTGGGGTTAGATATTCTTTGTTAACTAAACAAATCAATTAACACCTATGGGTGGGGTTGATAACTAATATGCTTAATTAAATTAATTCCTTTTTCTAAGAGATTGAAAATGAACCATTTAACTGCCACCTTTGGTGGGGTTAGACAGTTTAAACTTTATTCAAGGTGTCCAAATTAAACCTAAGAATTTAGTTATCCGAGTACTAACTTTCAAGTTTTAAAACCACTACCGAAAACATGTTGTCAATACATTTTCAGATAATAATTCTTATAAAAACTTTTGAAATAGAGCTTCACTCTAACTACCGGGCGATTGTACCATAAAATAAAAGAGCACTACTCTAAATCAGACCGGATAACTAAACCTTAAAATCTAATTTTCAGTTTTAAGTTTGTAATGAAAAATAATATATTTCTCTCTAACATTCTTAATATAAAATCTTAAATAAAAATAAAATCAATTCATTTTAGAAATTTTCACCTATTTAATATTTCGCAAGCATAACAACGTTATTATTACATCATATTTACTAAACAGCCAGCATAGTTAAATTTAACCACAGACAAATTAAATATAACATATAAGAATAAAGCATAAAAATAACTGTAAAGAAAATAAAATCCTTACAGAACTTCGACGCTATTCCCGTTGCTGGAAAAACTTCAAGCGGAATTTGCACTCCCATTTATTGAATCAAAAAGCTAATAAATTAAATAAACATAACTAGTTCTTCCCAAAAAGGGAAGAACTCTAAAACTAAGAGAAATTAACTAAAAACTAAGAAAAACTAAGAAAAACTAAAGAAAACTAAAAAGAGAGAAAGAGAGAGAGAAAAGAATGTATTTGGAGGTTTTGAAGGTATGTTTTGAAGTGAAGGGAAAGGGGTATTTATAGGTGAGGATGGAGAGAAAAAATGAGTAAAAATAAATATATGATAAAACATATAAATATATATGTTTTTAATCAATTAATGTGCATAAAATCATGGTTATTTTAGTGCTTTTTGAGCACTCATCACAACCCCCAACCAGCTTCTTGCTAGTCCCTTAGCAAGAGAAGCGATAAAAACTAAAAATTAAACTATCCTAAATCACTTTCGTGGATTGAAACGGTTGCATTTAGCCTATGTAACAAGCCTTTAAACCCCTAGGTTGCCCTAGTGGACGAGTTTGAGTCTCGTGAGGGTTTTCAGTAATGATACCCACAAACATTGAACTAAATGTAAAAAATAAAAACAATCAAATCAAAAACTAAAATTACAACAAAATTAATTTAAGAATAAAAGAAAACAACATATCACAAAAATGTCTTATATTTTTTTAATCTCTTTTAAGATTATAATTAAAATCTCAAGCATAAGTTATTTTAATCTCTTTAAACAATCATGATTTTATTATAATAATTAGTCGAAAATCATTTTCATATTTCATATAAAAAATGTATCAATTTAATTTTACCCAATTTCAGTGTCATGAATCAGAATTCGCTTCGACTCTATTCCTCACAAGTCAATACTCTCAAAACACTGAATCTTATGGGTTCAAACACTCATACTAATTTATATGCGAAAGAGTTAATGTATAAAAATGAACTAATATGTTCGCATATGTATAAAGAATAAAGGCTCAAAGTGTTATTTTAACATTGATCTCATGAAAGGAATCGAATGTATAAATTATAAAGATATCATATATAAAAATTATTTTTATGCATAAATCAAACTCATTAAGAAAGAATTTCAAGATATATGTTTTTTACAAATGAAGAAATTGCAATGACATTTTAGGGAATTACTTCCTATATATTTCTTTTGTAATTAGCTTTTACTCACAACTTTGTAGGCAATGTTGGTCATAGTATGTAGATGATACTATATTTTTTTTTCTGAAGATATTTTTTTTTCAATATATGTATTTTTTTTAGAGAGTCAACCCATGTACAGATTGTACATTTTTTTGGATTTTGGTGAGTAGTTAATTTTGTGGCTTTTCTGTTTGATCTTGGTTTAGGTAACCCCAGATATGTCTTTTTGTTTTTGTAGCAGTCATGCATAAATGATATATAAGCATATACTATCAATTTCTACTCAAATCATTTAATCTAAGCAAAAATAATAATGAAAAATATATGATACTCTATTAAGATAAGAAAAAATTCATACATTCAATGCTAATACCTATAGAGATCATCTAAAAATTTGAATAAATAAGAAATGTGTTTGGAGTAGAAAAAATATATATTTCACTCTGAATAAAAGAATTTAGGCTCAAATTATTTCTCACAAGGGTAGTCTTCACTAAAAAAAATTCATAAACACCGATTTTGGGTTTAATATAATTTCCACATTTTATCAAGAAATACTAATTATGACAAAAACTAACTAATTATCAAAAATAATTACAAAATATTTCATGATATGTTTTCAAAAATTAATCTAACAGTACAAAAGACTTAATTATTTACTTAAATTTGATTTAAAGTAATGATAAATTTTTGTGAGAAAATATTTATTTATTTATTTATTTTTTTAATTTTTAAATTGTTAATTTTTTTTTTCTAATTAAGCATGATAACTTTTCACCACCTCCAACCTAGAACTTACATTGTCCTCAATGTAACAACTGTAAATTAAAGATAAAGAGAAAAGAGAAGAAAGATTACCTATTTCTTGAGAATGTGTAAGTAGTAATGGAGAAATGCAGGTGCATCCATCATATTCATTATTAAATTGTATACAGAAAGATCGCTGTAAACTTCTAACATCTCAACAAATATTTTTAGTTTTAACAAATTAAAAATTATTAAACTAAAATGAACAATCAAATTAAGTAAATAAATAACAGAAAATTACCTAAAATGATGGGTTGCCTCTCATCCAGCGCTTAGTTTAACGTCTTAGCAAGACGTAACTTGGGGATTGCATTTTAAGTAAACTCAATGTCCCCTCATCATTGAGTCAATCAAACCTACAAGTAAGACAATGTTGTCTACCTATATCGTTTCAAACATGCCCTATTGATTTTCAAATTTTTCTGTACCAAAAACTAAGAGCATGCTTAAGGGTTTTAGATAACCCACATCTAGGTGCAAATCAAATAATTAAGGCATCAAAACACAATTGTACCTAGATCAAACAAAGAAACTAACTCTTGAGATTGTAATTAAGACTTTAAAATTTTGGAGATAGTTTCAGATTTTTTTTTAAGTTAAAATAACATAATCAGTATTAACCAAGAGTGCTCCCAGGAAAGAATGGTGGGGCAAAGACTCCTTAAAAACCATCCTCCTAGACAGAACAACGTTCCTAGGAAAGACTAGTGGCACAAAGGCATCCAGGAACTAGTCTCCTAGACAAAACTCCCTTAGATCTTTACTTTTCATGTTATTAAAGTTAAGTTAATTAAGTTATATTAAGTAAAAATTTAAGTTAATTAAGTAAAAAAAAATCTAAGTTAATTAAGTTAAGTTAATTAAAAAAAGCTAAGTTAGTTAAGTTAAAAAAATCTAAATTAATTAAAAAGGTAAGTTAATCAAAGTTAATTAAAAAGTTTAAGTTAATTAAGTTAAGTTAATTAAAAAGCTAAGTTAAAAATCTAAGTTAGTTAAGTTAAAAAAAATCTAAGTTAATTAAAAAGTTAAGTTAATTAAGTTAAGTAAACTAAAAATCTAAGTTAATTAAGTTAATGAAAAATCTAAGTTAATTAAGTTAAATAAAAATTAAGAGAGAAAAAAATAGTTAAAGAAAAGAAAAGAAAATAATAAAATTAAAATAAATAATAAAAATTAAAATAAATAAAATTAAAATTGAAATAAAATAAAATAAACTAAAATAAAATAAAATTGAAAAAGGTAAAGGAAAATAAAATAAGAATAAAAATTTATTTTTTTTATTTTGTTTTTATTTATTTTTATTATTATTTACTTATTATTAAATGAAAATTAAAAATTAAGTTTTTTTTTACCATTCATGAATGGTAATTTTATTTTGCTATCTACACTATAAATTTTATTTATTTATTTTAACTTCAAATTTTTGAAATTTTAATTTTTTTTACTATTCATGAACGGTAATTTTATTTTACTATTCACGCTATATTATTTCTTATTAACTTAAATTTTTTTATTTTTTATTTTTTTTACTATTCATGAATGGTAAAATTTTTTACTTCAAATTTCAAATTTCTAAATTATTTTACAATTAAAAAAATTTATTTTTTTATTTTTTTATTTTTTTTATTTTTTTTATTTTTTTTATTTTTTTTATTTTTTTTATTTTTTTTTATTTTTTTTATTTTTTTTATTTTTTTTTTATTTTTTTTTATTTTTTTTATTTCTTTTATTTTTTTTATTTTTTTTATTTCTTATGAAATTTGAAATTTGATTATTATTTTTTTTTATTAAAACAAAAAAACATCACAATTATTTACACTACAAAAATGTTTTTAAAATTTTGATAAATAATTTAAAAACCGCTAAAACTTGATGACCAAATCCCTCGCAACGGCGCCAAAAACTTGATGAGCGAAAACCGGCATCGCCGATTCTTGTCAATACTTTGGTTTTAATATTTATAAAACTCTCGCAAGTGCACAAATCATTTCGTAAAAAATGATAAGTATACTCCCAAGGTCGATCTAAAGAAGGAATGTGTGTGGTTTTTAATTTATTATTCAAACTTTTAAAAACGAAATTAAATCCTAAATATCCTGTCACGATATTTTGGGGTTTTGTGTTTTTAATCTAATTACATAAAATTAAACATAGATTCAATAAACATTCATGCAAATTTTATCATTTATAATGGCGGAGTATTTATGGATATAATAACTAAGTTAATTATGCTTGCTCATATTATCTAGGTTATTAAAGATATGAATTGATATTTATTGATTCTCCTTTTTTTTGTATGAATACCACCTTTGGTGGGATTAGATATTCTTTGTTAACTAAACAAATTAATTAACACCTATGGGTGGGGTTGATAACTAATATGCTTAATTAAATTAATTACTTTTTCTAAGAGATTGAAAATGAAACATTTAAATGCCACCTTTGGTGGGGTTCGACAGTTTAAACTTTATTCAAGGTGTCCAAATTAAACCTAAGAATTTAGTTATCCGAGTACTAACTTTCAAGTTTTAAAACCACTACCGAAAACATGTTGTCAATACATTTTCAGATAATAATTCTTATAAAAACTTTTGAAATAGAGCTTCACTCTAACTACCGGGCGATTGTACCATAAAATAAAAGAGCACTACTCTAAATCAGACCGGATAACTAAACCTTAAAATCTAATTTTCAGTTTTAAGTTTGTAATGAAAAATAATATATTTCTCTCTAACATTCTTAATATAAAATCTTAAATAAAAATAAAATCAATTTATTTTAGAAATTTTCACCTATTTAATATTTCGCAAGCATAACAACGTTATTATTACATCATGTTTACTAAACAGTCAGCACAGTTAAATTTAACCACAGACAAATTAAATATAACATGTAAGAATAAAGCATAAAAATAACTGTAAAGAAAATAAAATCCTTACAGAACTTCGACGCTATTCCCGTTGCTGGAAAAACTCCAAGCGGAATTTGCACTCCCATTTATTGAATCAAAAAGCTAATAAATTACATAAACATAACTAGTTCTTCCCAAAAAGGGAAGAACTCTAAAACTAAGAGAAATTAACTGAAAACTAAGAAAAACTAAAGAAAACTAAAAAGAGAGAAAGAAAGAGAGAAAAGAATGTATTTGGAGGTTTTGAAGGTATGTTTTGAAGTAAAGGGAAGGGGGTATTTATAGGTGAGGATGGAGAGAAAAAATGAGTAAAAAAATGTAAAAACGTGTAATGGAAATGCTGAGGTCATTAATGACGTCAGCATGACGTCATGGGGGCGACTGCACGTGAAAAATGGGGCGAAAAGGCGTCGGCGCGCGCGGAAGGGGCTACTGGGCGCACAGCGTGCGCGTGTGAACAGTAGCCGCACGCTGAGGCGCGTGGGCGTGGGCATTGGGCTGGGCACGCGGCTGGGCAACTTGGCACGATTTTCTCCTTTTTGACATTTTTGACCTTTTTGACCCATTTTGTTTAATTTTTCCATGTTTGTTGACCTTTCCCCACTTATTTATTAATATATTTGTGATGTATTGCTTCAAGTATTTCTCTTTGAGTCTTTAAGTTGCGTTTTTAGGCCAAAATACCTGAAAAACAATAAAAATACCCGTGATTCCGAAAAAGACAAATTTATATAAATATATGATAAAACATATAAATATATATGTTTTTAATCAATTAATGTGCATAAAATCATGGTTATTTTAGTGCTTTTTGAGCACTCATCAACATATAGTTAAAACACTTGTATAGAAATCAGAACAGAAAGAATAAGGAAATATACATGAATTATCAGAGAAACACCATTTTATCATGGTATGAGATCAAGTTATTGCTGATTAATGGAATTACCTACTGATTTCTGATTATGATTCTCATTGTGGCTGTTGATTTCTATTTTTTTGCTGATTGTGGTTGCTGATCTCTGAATCTGTTTCTGGGGTGGCCATATTGATTTCTAGAGTGGCCATTTCTGATCTCTCGACACTTTCCACCATCAATTTCTTTTCTGAAAAAAAAAAACTGATTGTGGTTGCTGATCTCTGAATCTGTTTCTGGGGTGGCCATTTTGATTTCTAGAGTGGCCATTTCTGATCTCTCGACACTTTCCACCATCAGTTTCTTTTCTGAAAAAAAAAAAAAACAGAACACAACGAGAAGGAACTGCAGTTGGAGTCACAGATTGTTCGCAGTCTATCTACGTAGCCGTGGGCAAACTGCACCAGTTTCCTGACTCTGTGAAACTTGAAAAACAGCAACATATAATTTGTGGTTTGTCTATGTACATGTAGCTGTTAGGTCTATCTGCAGTTGTGGGTAACCATACTGTTCTTCTAAGCTCGGACAAGCTTGGAACGAGATGGAACTGCACAGAAGCTGAGGAACGCAGAAGAAGTTGGTTGAGGAACGTAGAAGAAGCTGCGTGAATCTAGCTGAGAAGAAGCACATAGGTTGCATGAAGGAAGAGTTGTGAAACCACGCAGAAGAAGAAGAACTCTTCACACCGGCCCTTCCTCTTACCTTAATCTTTCCGTTGCCGCACTTGCCACGTTTTTCAAATGCTTTGATCTCTCTTCCCTTCCATTAAGTGGTGCTTTTGTCATCTTCTACGACCATGCAACCTGTGTCTAATTGTCTCCCATCCCTTACTTTGCCTCGACTTTTGCAATCGAGCATAAGAAGCAAACACAGAGAATACTGCGCGACACAATTAGCCTGGGTTATGGATAGTAATGCAAGAGGCAAAGAATTTGGAATTACTTATTTTCAATAGTAATCCAGTTTTCTTTTATGTGTCGGATAAGCTTTTGGAAGAGTTCTTGAATGTGCAATATATCACATCGTTAGGCGACATGATTGTGCATGATCTAGCCCTACATCAATGACATCTTGTTGCAAGACATGGTTCACGCACGTGATCGTGCCTAGCTAGTTAAATACATGAGCAAAAAAAGATATGGCATATTCATAGCCATCCAACTCAACGACTAGTTCATTGAGGAATCTGTTGATGAGGTAAAGGCAAGAGATGGTACTAGCAGAACTTGTCACTTCTTTCTTCGGACTAACGATTCCAACTTATCTTGCAATCGTTACAATATCGTCGCTATCGAACAGACCCTCTTCTATCATGAGTTGAATTCAGAAAGGATCCTTGTATCTTCACCATGTAGCGTTGATCTGTTGTATGACTATGAAATCTTTCTTCAATAGAGTGAAACGCATGATGGTGTAGGGTGCTATCCGAAATGTAGAATGCCTCTGAAATTCGTCATTGTCGGAGGTGGACTATCTGGCCTTGTTGTTGTAATAGAATTGTTGTGGGCTGGCATTAAAGATATTACTCTCTTGGATTAATACAGTGAGATTAATGATGAAGTATTAGTTTTGGCTCTTTATGGTGACAATCTGCAACCGATGCACGTTTTCTTGTCGCAAGCAAGGATAATATTGTTCTCTATTATCGTCGAAAACGCTATACGTGGGGGGCTGGCCAAGCTCCACCACTTATAATTCAATAGGCATACACCGATTAGAAGGAACTCTTGCGTGAAGGGTACAATAGTGATTGTATAAATTTACACCTATAACGGACATTACAACAATGTTGAAAAGACGGGATTTAAAAGCAACCCACAAAACATGGCAAGCTTGGCTTAGAGAGTTCAGTGACTTCTCATTCTATGGCGCATTAGCAAAGATGTTCATGGGTGTTGCTCATCCTGGTGGTGAGGCGTGGCAAGGGCACAATGGCTTTGAAGCTTTTGGGATGCTGAGATTTGGTTTCGGGCGAGTTTCCTCCTATTATCACCAGACCAGTTTTACAGAGATCATGCGTTGGGTAATCAATGGTTACGAAGAGGATCAATATTGAGGGTATTCGACTTTAAGAGCCACGACTACGGCCTGAGATACTTCAAAATAACTAGGCACAAGCATGATTGGATTTTGATCCCATGCATTGTATAGGCCAAAAGGAGGGAAAGCTCAAGCTGTGCTTAAAGACGGGCCAATCATATGTTTTTGATCGGGTCATCATTAACGATAATACGAAGAACACCATATTTTACCTAGTTTGGCCGACGATAAGACCTTCTTCAATTACCACATCCCACGAGAAACTTGCAAGCTGATGCCACTTCTGGGCTTCTCATGGTCACAAAGCACAAATTTTGGATCAACATTGATTTCCCAATCGTGCTCTGAAATGACAGACGACTTGCTTGAGAGCTATATTACGTAGACATTGAATCACTAGAAGGAATGGGCTTAGTCATGTTTCATTACGCTTTGAAGGATAACTCCGACAAGTTGCACTAACCTTGTGACAAGAAGCAATGGTGCCTGGATCTCGTCGAGGACCTTGTTACGATCTTTCCAAAGTTTGTTATGCAGTTAGTCCCAATTGATGATGATTATGGTCGATATGTGTTTCACAACCATCCAACAGACGGTTTCAACTACAATCCTGCTTTTGAATAATATTATAAGATGTGTTTTTGGCTTATTTGGGCATTGGTTATCTCACAAAATATTAGCAAAGATAATTGCATTGGAACGTGATATATATAAGGTGTTACCTTAATTTATTTTCAACTTCTATGAAATTATACAGTTTTTCAAATGCTCAAGGGTCATTTGGACGGGCCTCATCGTTGGGTACAATCTGTCATGTTTTATGTTTTGCCAAACCATTCATTTAAATGGGGGATAATCGTATGTTCATTGCACATGTATTTTGTACAATGATGGTCAATTGTGCATCATGTGAAGAGCGTTTGTCAACATGCAAATCAAGACAATTCCTATTTATGGATAGGATGTCATTGCGTGCGTCAAATGGCATGCCACCCACGTGCCTCGAGCAACATGGTGCTTTGTTGTCGACCACCAATCGTTTTGTTGAGCATCTGTATATATTAGTTGTGCACAAAAATGCATGTCACCATCGTTATCATGTTCAAGATTTGAATTTGCATCCTGAAATAATTGCAAGGAGCTCATGTTGGCACCCGTACAATTGGAAAGGAGATTCTCAAATCAACGACAATCAAAATTTCAAAGAGCATCTAAAAAAATACGATGTTCCATTATTGTGCAAATTGCACGGAAAACGTATCACCTTTTGGCTCTGGGCCCTCTTTCAATGCTCTTGATTGTGAGATGCGAAATACCAACGATAACTTAAATACATGTTTCAAATATTCTGAGTTGCTATATAGATCATGCTCTGAAGCTTCAATACTGTAAGTCTCTGTTATAACGTTGATTGTACTATATACATCTTTGACATCTATTTCTTTCAAAATTGTTGATATATATAGCTTTTATCTTTAAGATGGAACTGGTAGGAATCAATGTCCTCGAAATGACAATTTCAGCAAAATGTCAATCGCCTTTTCTGAGTTCTTAAAGCAATCAAAAGCCAAGAAGAAGAAGGCCAAACAGGTATGGCTCTTTGAGAGTCTTCATGCTTCATTTTCTTAGGTAGCTCACCCGAACATTAGCCCAACCTCTATTTCCGAAGTTGGGGGTACGGTACTTGAGATACGTGGTTTTGAAAATTGGGACTCTAGTGTAGGGGCAGAGGATGAGAAACCAAACCTACAAGACTTATGCACATAATAAAAGAAACCTAAAAGACTTATGCGCAAAATAAAAGAAACCTAGAAGACAGATGCACACGTGGGATGCTAAGTTTAGCTAAATTTAAATTTACTCTAAAAAATTAACGAACCATTGCGCGAGTTATATGTAAGCTATATAGTACTTTAACATCTCTATGGATGAAATCGAACATTGTAATATGATTATCACACTACATATGTAACGTTACGGTTTATTAGGAAAGCAACAACAACACTAACACGAAAACACTCAAGTCAAAAATGCAAACTCTAGTACATAGGTTGGCCTACGGGTTCATTGAGCGCCCTGGAGCTGAGTGCTTGTCTTTATCTTCGTTGGGCCAATTTTTGGGACTTCATCACCAGTTTTATCATTCTTTCTCGAGATCAACAATCGCAAGCTCAAGTCAAGGGGTGGCGATGATGACGATGGAAGAGGTATCGCGATGACATTGTTAGTGAATTGTGTGAGCCCAAAAGCCACGACATCATAGCCGTGGTCTTCAGTTCCCTGTCATAAGCAAAACCCAACTTGCGTGCCAATTGGCCCTATCAGAAATGACAGTGGTTCGTTAATTATTTAGAGCAGAAAACCAAAACATATATAATAAACTAATATCACCTCTATCTCTATAGAGAGAGATGAATTAAATTTAACGACCCACGTGCGCATCAATCTTCTAGGTTTCTTTTATTTTGCGCATCAGTTTTCTAGGTTTGGTTTCTCCTCAGCCCCCACACTGTAGTCCCAATTTGCAAAGCCACGAATCTCAAGTAGCGTACCTCTAGCTTCAAAAATCGAGGTCATACCAATGTTTGGGTGAGCTACTTGAGAAAATGGAGCATGAGAACTCTCGAAGAGCCACACCTGTTTAACCTTCTTCTTGATTTTGATCGCTTACGAACTTAAAAAAGTCAATTGATATTTTGCCAAAAATAAGTGCCATTTCGAGGACATTGATTCCAACTAATTTCATCCTAAAGATAAAAGCTATATATATCAGCAATGACAAAAGAAATAGATGTCAAAGATGTATATAATACAATCAATGTTATAACATAGACTTACAGTATTGAAGCTTCGAAGCATGATCTAGATAACAATTCAAAATGTTTGAAACATGTATTTAAGTTATCATTGATATTTCGTATTTTACAATCAGGAGTAGTGAAAGAGGACCTAGAACTGAAAGGTGATACGTTTTCTGTGCAATTTTCACAATAATGGAACATCGTATTTTTTCAGATGTTATTTGAAATTTTTATCGTCGTAGATTTAAGAATCTCCTTTCCAACTGTACAGGTGCCAACATGATCTCCTTGCAATTATTTCAGGACGCAAATTCAAATCTTGAACATGATAACGATAGTGACATGCGTTCTTGTGCACAACTAATATATACAGATGCTCAACGAAACGATTGGTGGCCGACAACGTAGCATCATGTTGCTCGAGACGTGGGTGGTATGCCCTTTGACGCACGTAATGACGTCACGTCCATAAATGGGAATCGTCTTGATTTACGTGTTGACAAACACTTTTCATATGATGCACATTTGACCATCATTGTATAAAATACATGTGCAATGAACATGTGATTGTTTCCATTCAAATGAATGGTTTGGCAAAACATAAAACGAGAAAGATTGTACCCAACGATAAGACTCGTCCAAATGACCCCTAAACATTTGAAGAGACGTATAATTTCTTAGAAATTGGAAATAAAATAAAACAATACCCTATATACATTGTGTTCAAGTGCAATTATCTTTGCTAATATTTTGTGAGATAATCAATGCCCGAATAAGACAAAAATGTGTCTTAAAATATTATTCAAAAGTAGGAATGTAGACAAGTAGCGTCCCATCGATAATGCGTACAACAACGCAAGCTGCGTTGATCCTGTATAGTCCCCTCAACCCAGGCTCCGACAAATGAGTAGCCGTTGTCTACCAAATAAATCTGTCCTTCTCTCTGCAATTGGCATCCAAAAATTGATAGAGGCAACGCTTGGTATATTCATCTTGACCAGGATCATTCAACTTGGAAGAAATGTCGTCGAAATCGTCACATATCGACCATAATCATCATCAATCGGGACTAGCTGCATAGCAAACTCCAGAAAGACCGCAATAAAGCGCTCGACGAGATCCAAACACCGCTGCTTCTTATCACAAGGTTGGTGTAGCTTGTCGGAGTCATCCTTAAAAACATAATGAAACAGGACTAAGCCCACTCCTTATAGTGATTCAATGTTTAGGCAATATAACTCTCAAACAAGTCGCCCATCATTTCAGATCGCGACTAGGAAATCAATGTTGACCCAAAACTTGTACTTTGTCACCATGAAAAGCCCAAAAGTGGCATCGATTACGAGTTTCTTGTGTCATCCCGACATCCTATTTTTTCCCACATTATCGAGAAAAAAAAAACTCACTTTGCGTATAACTTCATCAATGCTCTACAACTTTTGTACAAAATGAAAGAACTTTATTATTGAAAGAAAGCTCATAAATCCACAACTTACAATTTGTACAACATATCATGAAGAAGAAATTAATACATTAATATATACAACTAATATGAGATGTAACATTTGTCAACATATTTACGCTATGGACCTCCATGTATTCATTCAGGTTGTGCACAGTTCCATCTGTATAAACAGAACGAAGAAAGAAAAAAAAAATTCAAAAACAGTCACTTAAGTTGTGCAAAGGCACAAACACAAAGTCATTATCTTTTGGGTGTATATCCCAATTTTTTTATCTCTCAAAAAGAAACAGGTAAGAATGAATATGTAGACTTATATAAGGACAACGCATTTTTGTTCAATATGGTATCTTTCAAGACGACAATCTGATAGGATCTATCATGATCACATGAAAATGTGCACTAAGGTCTGAGTTCTGCAAGTTATGTTTTCGAATGAAGATGATAATAACTAGTAATGGCTTGTAAATGAGAGACAAGTGTCTGTGTGAATGTGTGAGCATGTAGGTGTCTATTTCAATAAAATAAAAAGAGAAAGAAAGCAATGGGCAGCATCAAAATGCTTACTTTATAATAATAATAAAAACATGGAAAGGCTTAAGAGGTCACATAGTTTCTGTATTTGGTATTTATCTTAGATGCTATTGACAATTCAAATATGTTATCGCACGTGATCTCATTCAAATATTGTCATTATCTACAGAAAAATTTTACAAAATTGGCAAACCATCCGGAGAATTCCAGATTCCATTCCTTGTAAATGTTTAGCATTTAGTTCTTCAAATGAATATGATATTCAAGGCCCAAGAAGCTACTCCTAGAGATCACAACTTGAGACAAAAGGCATTTCAAAAAACTAATCAACGGTCTAGAAGAATAGAAAATGCACATTTATTTCTAGATTACCTCCAGAAACAATGGGATTGTAAGCAGTAGGTTCACCAATCCAATTTCCTGCAGAATCTTTCATTTCTCTTCTATCAGATGCAAAGGAACGGAGAAATATTGGAGCATGCACGATCCGGAAATACCTGATACCACGAAATGATTTTATCAAATTTGAAATTAAAGTAGAGTATGCAGCAAGATACCTTCTCCAGCATAAAGTTGATTTATCAGTTCATTAATACGGAAGAATAGAGTCCCACAAAATACAAAAACGGTAACACATGGTTACAATTTCTCAACAGTTATGATATTCCAAACAAAATATAGTGATAGACAATGGGCACATTTGGATGACGTTAATAGCGCCAAAAGATCAATGTTGATAAATCTTAAACGAACCAAGTTAGTTCATTACGATTAATCACAAAAAAATAATCTACCAAAGTCAACAAAGACAGAAGTATGGAAGTTCTGTGACCAATTAAGTAATTGAACAGCAGGTGAGAGAAGAAAAACAAGAGAAAGAAAGTAAGAAGAGAAATTAGGATTAAGACTTTGAGACAAAATTAGGCAGAAAAGATACAAAATAATAGGTGAATCAATACGCAGAACTTTAATTATCATCCAACAATGAGAATTACCAGGAAAAAGAAGTCAATATATATAGGCATCCTAGAAAACGACAAAAAGATTGGACCTGCCTGCATCTGCTATCCCATTTGTGCACAATTTCTTGCAAAGCAAGTGAACATTCTCCTCACTGCAAGAGGATAACAAAAATGATAACAAAAGTTAGCGCTAAAGCATTAGAAAAGACAGTCTTTTGAGTTTGACAATTATAAAGAAACATCTCATATTGTGGGATACACTTCACCACTCACAATTGACGACTGAAGTAATGAAAGCTCTCTCAAAGACAGACATACAAAAACATCAGTTCAACTGTCTTGTCTTAATGTCAATACCATATTTCCATATTAAATATTCAACCAATTGGCAATTGTATAAGAACTCTGAAAATAATGAAATTGATCAGATAAAACCTTTCTTGCAAACAAATCTGTAGTTAAATTCAATCCATAGCAAGTGTCATTACAATCTTCCATATCCATACTCTTCCATTTTACAAAAACAATTAAACAGATTTAATTGAAGTTTGGTGCAATATTTTTCTCTAGTCTATATATAGGCCAAAATCCCAAGGATCCATTATCATCAACGCCAAAAACAAGTAAAGAACAGAGAAAATCAATCCATCTCAGTTTCTTCCAATTTATAGCTGAATTTAAAATCCATAAACTTTGGCATCGATGGATGCTCAAACCTACTCACTAACCATGCAACCGCGAGATTAAACCCAAAAAAGAACAAGCTGATCTAATCTAAAATCAGATTAATCAGTGAATGGAAAGTAAAGGAGCGTGTGTTTGTGTAAGTCAAAAACTCAAAAGTACCAGTAATGAGGAGTGTGATGGAATTGAGAAACGTCATACGACAACGAGCAACTGCTTTGATCCAAATTTGAAGTCGTCATCTTCTTCCTATGTTCCTAAACAAACTACCCACGAACCCTTTTGGCCTTCGGCTTTGTAGTTTTATATATACCCCATAGATTAAGCTCAACCAAACGACACCGTTTTTTTTATTACACTCCGTTCTTTTATAAAACCTAATTAACACCTAAAAACAAACAAAACACAAGTTCCCAAAATCCAAAGCCCATTCTTTGAACTCTCACAGCCACTCCATGGAAGAACTTGAGAGTCTCAACTGCCTAAACCTCTCCGACACCACGAAACCGCCGTCACGGCCATCTTCACGGCGGTCCATATGTGCAAACTGCTCAAGGCCCAATCCAGTCTGTCTATGTAAATCCCTTCCAGCCCAACCCATTCCAACAAAAACCCATATTATAATCCTTCACCATCCACACGAAGCTCAACACAAGCTCTCCACAACCCCAGTCCTCACCAAATGCTTAGCCAACTCAACCACCATTATCAACCGTCGTCTAAAACCAGGCCTTCCTTCTCTTCTCGACCAATCACCTCCTGCCATCTACCTCTTTCCATCAACCCATTCCTCACCGGCTATCAACTTATCCCAATTCAATGTCACTGACTCACCTCTACTCTCCAAACAAACCCCTTTGGATCTCATTGTGTTCGATGCGACATGGAAGCACGCGAAGGAGATGGTGAAAGCAAGCGAGGAGTACTTGTCCAAATTTGCCAAAAGGGCTTGTTTGGATTTCGATGAAAAGGTGAATGGTGGGAGTATTTATGATTCGGAGTTGCTTTTAAGGAAGGAATCATTTGGTGGGTGTGTGAGTACTATGGAAGCTGTGGCTAGAACTTTGAAGGTGCTTGAGCCTAATGGGTTTGAGATTGAGAGCAAGTTGGTTGAGGTTTTGAGAGATATGGTGAGATTACAGGCTAGTTATTTGAAACCCACAAAATTACGGCCCAAGTTGGCGAAGAAGAAAGGTAAGTATTTGGAATTGGATGATAAGATTGAGAATGTTAGTTCCTAAATAGTTAATATCGTGGTATTGTATTTTCTTATTTTTCTGCAGATTTTTAACCTTCATTTTGGGATAGATCATATCGTAATAATTCATTAGCATAGGTATAAAAAATGCTTATTAGTTTTTAGTTGGCTAATAATAGTTTTTATTATAATGCTTATTAGTTTTTAATAACGCACATGTTTTGATAATCTAGTGTGTCCTTCAGCAAATGTAAGTTTTAATTTTTAACTTTTAATCTCATATCTTATATTTAAAATGAATGTTAATTTTTAAAAAAATATTTATTTTTAGGAGTATTAAAATATATATATATATATAATTCAATATTACAAATAACTAATAAATTAAAAATACATCGAATGAATGTCTAGCAGTACAACAAACTTTTTTCAATTTTCTTCTTGAACTTTTTTAGTTCTTAAACTGACACTTTTCCTAAGGATAATATAGCAGATATTCAATATAATTAACTTATATCTTTAAGATTTAAATATAAAAATATCAAATCTAAATCTAAATATAAAAAAATGGTAAAAACAAAATAAGCCAAAAAAAAATCACTCTTATATATAATATAGGTGAAAATAAATCTAGATATAATATTCATTGAATTAAACTTACAAAAAAATATATATTTAGAAAGAACTTCAGCAATAAAGCACTCCTTAATGATAAAACTTGTTAATGATAACATATTTAAAGTTTTATTCCTTTTAAATTTACAATTTATTTTAAAATATATTTATTATTAAGATTGAAAGTTTATAAATTATAAACCTAATTAATTTATAAGGATATGAATAGGTTATTTTTAATTTTTATAAATTTATAATTTAATAACTTAAAAAAGTGAGGCATACAATTACATGTAAAAATAAAGTACGAAAATAAAACACAATTTTTTTTTAAGTAGAAACAACCTAAGTCATAAATATGACTTGAGAGAAAAACTATTATTCTACTAGAACACTTAACTTTTAACTATAAAAAATCAAATATTAAAGTATAAACTCGTTCTTATACTACCATCTCTAGAATAAATGTCTAAATATATCTTATTTACGAGCTCATGTTCTGTTTTCATAATTTTTAATATTAGCGTGAGTAATTTTCATACAAACATTCCAATAAACTTCCCGCTAATCAAATATGTTCACAAATTAACTACAAAATAGTTAACACAAAACACAAGTTCTTGTGTGTGTTCTAGAACGAATTTAATAATGAATAATACTTACTAGATGATTTAAAACATATGTTAAATCAAATCAACTAGTAAATTTTATATCAAAAATATTATGCTCAAGTTCACTAAAAATAATTTATTTAAGATTTATTAATTAAATCAAATAATCATAATTGTTCATACAATTATTATATTTAAATATCCAAGATCTTAATCACAAAATAAACTATATAAATATGAAAAATATAAAATAAATATATTAATAAATATAAAAAATTTACTACTAAAATATTTTAAAAAACGATCATCAATATTATATTAATTAATATTTTTAAAAAATCATCAATTTATCAATTCTTGCTCCAAACCATCCTTTCTTTGGTGTTTTGTTTTTTCAACAACTTGTTGCTTCTCTAATTGATTCGACATGTCTTGCTTCTATTAGGCCATTCAACCTTAATGTATCTATTTATAGATAATAATCTAATGGTATTATGATTAAATATATTTTGAGTTTAATTTTTTAAAGCTTATTAAAAACTTTAATATTATAAAAAAATATATTTTTTAAAACACATTTTAAAAATATTAAAACACATCTAAATATATTTAATTAGTAATTTCATAAATTGATTCAAGTTTAAATAAATATTTTAGCAATAAAAATAATTTCAATTTTATGAACATGTCCTATTAAATGCATAAGTGTAATATTATGTTTCATAGTTATAAAATATATACCTGAAGTACAATTATCTAGAATTCTTACATTTCTTCGGTTTTGTTTGATAGACTTAATAATGAGCTTAAAAATAAGTTTAAATAAAAATATTTTGTCCACCAAAATAGTCAACACTAAGAGTCCTTACAAACTCTCCTTTGACATTTTCTTGTGACAAAACCTCTCAATCACTACATAACACTTATAAGAATAAAATAAAAAATACAATGATATCCTAAACTCCATAGTGGAACTATCTTATGGTTCGATGAATCCATCTTTGTCCTAACTTGACAAGTTTGTAAGTAACTGAAATGGCATAGACAAAGCCTACGACAATATAGCTTAAAATCCTAATTGTATATTAGTTCAATTTACATAAAAATAAGCGAAATGTAAAGAATCATCATGTAGTGCATGCACTTATACCAATCAAGCTTAACATAAGACAAAATGATGCAAATCATGCTTATCCTAAATATGTTCTCCTCTATATGCATAACAAGATAAACACATGAAAATGAAACACAATCTCTCCCTTTTTGACATACGAGAAGGACAAAACATTGAGTAAAGCAAGTAGAGTAGAAGAGGCACACTAAGCACGTATAATGACATATTGGCATTTGCTTAAAAGTAACATATATATTTAAACTTCACAAATATGTCAATTAAGTCATTTATGATCAATCAAGAAAGACTCAAAAGAAAAAAAAAATATCACCTATCATGTAAAATTATAATCAAGTCTTCAATCTCACAAAATGAAATATATATACTAAAAGAGGGCTTAAATTTTTCTTTATTTTATATAAGTCAAATGATTTTTTTTTAAATTATTCTTTAACCTCTATTAACCCTTTCTTTTTGTGCATTCTAATTACAAGTTTTATAAGTTATCGCTTTTTACACAACTTTTTCTCTCTTTTTTTGCATGGGCTATAAACCTAACATAATGAATTTCACACTAGTTGTAAGGTAGCCCTCTTCGCTCACTGTGGTAGCTTCACGCATCATAGTAGGTAGCCTTCTCAATACTAGGTATCTTTATACGGTAAAATTTTAGAAAGTAAGAAATAGAATTCAACATAATTTTACAGTCAAAATTAGTTTAGATCCTAGAGTCTTTCAAGAGAATTCATAAACTTCAAGCATAATACATATATGTGTTTGTAAGTGTGTGAATAAGTTTATGTCAATATCGATTATTACATATAAAATAGTATGTGTGTACATAAGTCAAAATTGTAGAATAATTTATACAATAAATATCAAAATAAGTTAAGTCACTAAAAATATGGTAATATATGTAAGTATTAAATAAGTCCAATACTGTGTTGGCCAGATATGGATTATACTTTTATTTACATTTTTTGTAAGTTTAACTAATAAATAAAATAAAGACAATAAAGATTGCTTACCTAGGATCATTTAAGTACTCTAGTAAAAATACTCAGATAAAAGAATAAAAGATGATCATGTGACTAGGAAAAAGAAATCTTTCCTAACCCAATTTTTCTTGTGTTTTGGTTTATTTATATCATTGAGTTAGGACTAAACTAACTTAGGTTTCATATGCATATTATTGGACTTAACTATACTTTTCTCATTCATCCTAAATGAAGATGCAGTATGCATAGTAGGATGATGATAATGAGTCCTAGCATTAAAAACACTGTATTTTACTTTCCTCGTTGAACCTAAGACTTCTTTCTTCTTAGTAGAATTTTTGAACACGTTATTATAATTTTCATTCATCCTTGAATTTGATGTAGCATCCATAGATGGATGATGCTTATGAGTCATAATATGTGAAACATGGAAAGAATGATTAAGTTCAGAAGCATCATAAAAATCTATATTTTGGTCTTATATGACCATTCCTATCACAATGATGATAGACAAGCACAAACTTAACATTTTTTTTCTACCATTGGTGCAATAATTTTTTTGTGCATAGGTAGTAATAGTAGGAAAAGAGCTTAATGGTCTTACAAATATGGAATTTGATGTTGAAGATGTGGAACTCCCATCCTTAAAACCAAAACCAATTTTATCACCATATGACTTACTAATGTTTAAGATTTTATCTAAGTGTTGAGCTCTAATGACAAGTTTCTCCATTGCATCACATGATTCTTTGGGCTCTTGCACTGGTTTTTTATTATTTGTAACAAGCTTACTATTTTCTTCTTTCAAACCTAGAGGACTCAAATTCAAAGCATTATTTTATTCTTGTAAAATATTATTCTCTTCTTTTGATTTATTAGAAAAAATTCATGTATCTTAAGTTGTTCATTTAAGTTTTCTATTTTTGTATTTAAACTATTGTTCTTTTTTATGGCTCTAAGACATTTAGAAAATAATTCTTTGAAACTTTTAACATTATATTTAGAGAAAAAAATATATTCAAATTCCTCATCATCACACCTATAACCCTCAATAAAATGATCAATAATAAAAGTCTGTATGACCAACACTAAGTATATCTAGTGTTGGTTCTGATATCAATTGAAATTTTATAAACTACGGACATAATTAACCTAGAATGAGGTAAACATGTTATTTTTAATTTTTATCAATCTATAATTTAATAATCTAAACAAAGCGGTCATACATGCAATCGCGTGTAAGAATAAAGTACGAAAATAAAAGAATAACACGCGATATTTTTAGATAGAAACAACCTAAGCCACAACTATAACTTAAGAGAAAAACCACCAGACCATTGAACCACCTAACTTTCCACATTAAAAATCAAATGTTCAAGTACAAACTCGGTCTTATACTACCTTCTTTAGAATACTGTCTCAATGTACCTTACTTACGAGCTCTTGCTCTATTTCCACGAATCAGATATGTTCTCGAATTAACTACAAAATGGTTAACACAAAAACACAAGTGTACATGTGTGCTATAGAACATATTTAATAATGAATAATATTCACTAGATGATTCAAAACATATATAACTTAAATCAAATCAACTAGCAAACTCTAAATAAAAAAATTTAAGTCCAAGTTCACTAAAATTAGCTTATTTAAGATTTAATAATTAAATCAATTAATCATGATAGTTCGTACAATTATTAGATTTAAATATCTAAGATCCTAACCACAAAATAAAACTATATAAATATGAAAAATATAAAATAAATAGATCAATAAATATAAAAAATTTAGTGCTAAAATATTTTTAAAAAATGATCATTAATTTATAATTATATTAATTAATATCTTATATATGATTCGTATATATATATATATATTAATTATCAATTCTGGCTGCCGCCTTTCCTTTTTTTGTGTTTTGTTTTTTCATTGTTTCTCCGTATTGATTTGGCACGTATTGCTTCTATGAAGCAATAGAACTATTCAATATATATGGATAATAATAACAATAACCTAATGGTATTAAGATTAAATATATTTTAAGCCTAATTTTTTAAATCCTATTAAAAATCTTAATATTATAAAAAATTATTTTTAGAACATATTTTAAAAATATTAAAACACATCTTAAAAATATTTAATTAATAATTTCATAAATTGATTCAAGTTCAAATAAATATTTTATTAGTAAAAATAATTCTAATTTTATGAACATGTGTTATTAAATGCATTAATGTAATCTTATATGTCATAGTTATAAAATATATACTTGAAGTACGATTATCTAAAATTATGACATTTCTTCGACTTTGCTTGATAAATTTTATAACGAGGTTAAAAATAAGTTTACATCAAAATATTTTGTCTATGAAAATAACCAACACTCATAGTTCTTACAAGAATAAAATACTTGTAATAGGAAATTATGACTGATATCTACAATGCTCGACATTTCTTCATGAATACTCCTAACTTATACAAAATGTCACAGATATCCATGCATTTAAACGAAGTTAAATAAGATCCAACTTAAGGATATAATAGTAATTACACAGGAGAATTCTATAAAAATGTCAATAAAAAAACTGCAGCATATATTGGTAAACATGATATTACCCTTGATGCCAACTCACTCTCTCATCGCTCTAATCTCTTTGTGCCATTATTCTTTTAGAAAATTCCATTTGTAGTCGTGGCCCAAAAACACTAATTTCTTAGTTGATAGGGTAATTTGGAGGAATGAATAAAAGCATTTTCTGAAAAATCAAACTAGAATTTGATGGATGTTATGTTTTCTTTTAAAAAAGAAGTTGACATGCTTTGCTTTTTTGATATTTATGTATGCTAAAATAACTTATTTTTGTTAATTTTTGACATGATTTGATTTTTTTTGTTTATGTTTATCGTTTATATGTCATGTTTATTTGTTTTTGTTAGTGAAATCATCCAATATTTTTTAGAGGATGATATTAATATTTGTGTTGTTTGGTATAAACCTTAACCATACAAACTTGAAAAACTTAGCCTAAAAATAATTGATTGATTTATTTGAAAAGTAGGTACGAAGAGCTAAATTCATCCATTCTGTTTTAAGGACACGCTCGATCTACTCTTGTTTTTATGTACGTGGTGATGACATACTCTATTTCAATGTCAAGATTGCTATCTATTCTTATATGTGTAGAATATTGTACTTGTTCTTGATATGAAAAGGTCCCTTACTTTGTCATTTAGTGTTCTCTTTGTGATAATATACTATATTTTATTTGTTCACATTTTTAAAGTTCTATTTTGTAATGATCTTGTATTATTCATGTTTCATTTATAATAAGACATGAATTGTGAACCTGTTTGGAATGTAATGTAAAATATTTATATTTGTTGTTCTTGTTAAGGTTTCTAAGATTTTAAATAGGCTAATGTTTTTATTCATTTATTTGGTACGAGAGATGAGTCGTTCATATACCAACTAGGGGTATCCATGGTCCGGTCCGGTCCGGTTTTCCCTAAAAAAAAATTAACCGGACCGGACCGTTCATATTACTCGCACCGGATCGGACCGTTTGAAACGGTTTTAAGAAATAAAAACCGGACTGAACCGTTTGACTTATAAAACCGTTCGGTCCGGTTTTATTCCCGATTTGGTTCGATTTTTTTATAATTTAATGAAGAATAATGTAAAAAATTTAATATATTATTAAACCGGTCCGGTCCGGTTTGAACGGTTTAAAATTAATACAAACCGGACTGGACCGTTTGATTAGTAAAACCGTTCGGTTTGGTCCGGTTCGGTTTGGTCCGGTTCGGTCCGGTCCGGTTTTACGGTTTAATCCGGTCCGGTCCGGTCCGGTTTATGGACACCCCTAATACCAACTAATGAATATAGTTTGATTTGTTATTTTTCCTATGCTAAAAGATCTATAATAATTGAGGGTTTGATATTAAGTAAAGAGAACTATAGGATAGAAACTAAATGTTGTGGTTGTGATAAGGTGGTAATTTTTAAATCAGATATGAATTTATATGAATTAATGATAAGGAAAACAAGATTAATAGGTTGGATTTGTTTGTAGAATTTAATCCATTGAACGTTCAAATACCTATTCTATTATTAGAATAGCACGCAGGTAACTACATTGAAGGTGAAACACAATCCAATTTGCCCAAAACACAAACTTGTTCACCTGAAATCGTATCCATTCATTTAAAAGTGAACTTAATCCATTTGAAACTATATCCACCCTCATTGAACCTAAAGTATATCCATCCACTCAAACACAAGACAACCCAACTAAAGCGAATTCACCTTAAACATAATCCAACATAATGAGTTTCCTATAAAAAACCAAAGTTAACATATATTTGAAAACATTGATGAATGTATCAAGGGGTACCGTCCAACTTTTCATGACTTTTTCAACACTAGAATTGAATCCAAATGTTAACCTATGAGAAAATTTACATAAATTTGATCATTTCTTACAATCTGATATGTTATTCATAAATTCAAATAAAAATATCTCATCGATAGACCCTAAGGTTAATACTCATGGTGAAAATGATTTCATTAATCAAACTGAATGCAATATAATAGTTTCTAAGTGATTAAGAAAACAAAATACAAGTTATATTAATATAATTAAAGATGAATTTGATAACGACGAAGAGTCATTTTAAATGGAGATCTAACCATGATGATCCTTCTTTTGAAAAAAATAGTGGAGTTGTTATTAATATTGAAAAAGGATATGATAATGAAATATTTGACACTGAGATAAAATTAAAAAGAAAAAAGAAAGAAAAAACCTACATAAACGGAACTAGGATAGTAGTCCTAAATAGTATAACAACATAAAATATTAAGATAATTACATTGAAAAGATATAATATTATTTTATGTTCAAAATAATTAGTTAAATTTATTGTTTAAGAATATTGCTTTTTAAAATAATTGAATATATATAATTTATTTATAAAAATAATTTATCAAATTCATGAGACTATTTCACTGTTATTATAATTTATTCAACTTTTTAGGTAATAAAAAATAAAAAATCATAAATAATAAATAATTATAAGCACGTGGATGTGAAAAGGTACCATAGGAAAAGTTATACGCTTAAATAAAGAAAATATTAATGAAAAATAAATGAATGCTATGTATGTTCATTTATGACGAGATTAATTTATTATTGATCAATTATAATTTTTAATTAATGAAATTAAATTAAAAAGTATAGCTAATAGCATTATATCAAAAAATACTTTAATAGATTAATGTTGCCATATTTCAAAAAACTAAGGATAATGGAATATTTTTCCTTTTAAATGGAAAATTGTCTCCAATAGGATGTGAATGTATCACACAAAAATAAATGTTTTTTATACATAATTAAATATGTTTTGTTTAATAAACTATTTTTAAATATATATTAATTTTATTATTTTTAAGTTTAATTATATAGTATAATACTCTTTTCTAAATGAAATTTCATTTTGAACCGCCAACCACATAATACATATATGTTATGTAATATATATATATATATATATCTTACATATGCAAAAATGTGATGAGCTTGTTTTTGTAATATAGTAAAAATATATATTTTTTAAAGAGAGTTAAAATTAAAACCATGTGAATAGTTAGACCACTTTAAAAAAGAATTGATTTTTTAATATGTTTGTTTTGAACAAAATATATGTTTCAATCTTTAAATATTTTGTTATATTACTGAAAATAAAATTTTCTATTTATAAGTTCAGATGCCTAATTTAAAACATTTGAAGTTCGAAAGAATTGATTGTAAACAAATCTGACACCATCAACCTTCTCCTACATTTGATAATTTAATAGATTTGTGGATGTTTGCTTGTTATAATTTGAAAAGCCTAATGTCATATTATATGACTACAAATTTTGGGTCTTTTTCATATTTGTGTGTCAGTGATTGTGACAACATAGAAGAAGTATTATCTATCAAAGAAGAGGAGGGAAAACTACAAAGTTTTTCATTAAAGAGGATTGATTGTGTCTTTTACAATAAACTACACACTCTTACCCTAGAAAATCTCTCATCCCTACGAAGGTTTAGTTCAGCCAGTATTATTAAAACACCTTAAAGAAGGACACTCTTTGGTGGATAGGTAAGTCTTTTTTTTTATAAGGAATCAACCAAAATCACATGTCATTAATTTAAGAAGAAACATCAAGAGAAGAAGTGGAGAAGTGGTAAAAGAAGTGAAAGATGATAGTTACAATTATTATAAAATTCCAAATTGGGATAGAGTACTTGGATGGTTTGATGTTACGTCTTTTATACGTAGTAAATAAAATATATTATAATTTTAAAATAAGATAAATTATGTTAAGATAAAATAATTGAAAATTCTTTTGAGAAATATTTTTAGTTATTAAATGTATTTTTTTAGTCATTAGTTTTGAAGAAAAGATTCAATTAAAAATACATGATATTATTTTAACAATTTTTTAATATGAGTTATTAATTATAATAAAAGTGAAATTCATATGAAACAATTTAAGAAAAAATATATAATAATAAAATTCTAATATAAAATTATTTAAATATTTGTTTTGTTTTAAAAAAATCAATAAAATAAAAACAATTATATTAAAACTAATATTTTGTGAATAATTTTTTATATTAATGTTACTTACCATTGTTAAATGATCAAATTTAATTACTTTTTAGTAATTAAAATAACATTGTTTGTTTTTAATGGATAATTTTTCTCAAAGTTTCAAAGTGAATGACTATAAAAAACACTTATTATAATATATGTGACTAACTACACAACTTAATTTAAGAGATTTAGTTAACACTTTTCTCAAAATTTTATAACATGTTGGTAATTTGATTGCAGAGGAATCCTTAAATTACAATGTGATTTTTTTTGTCGCTTACCATTATGCTCAATATCTTGATCATTCATAATTATCATTTTATAGGTGATTGTTCTTAGATGTAATGGATTTAAGACCTTAACTGTTGGGACAAGTATGTTAAAAGCAGTGTAAGAACGATGTTATCGATATATTGAAATGTACTGCTTGGGTTGAATCGCGGACTAGGTCGCTCTCTTTAAGACAATTTGCAGCTCTGCTCAAACTTGTGTAAGCAAACACAACCTCATCGTCCCCAAGATAAAATGGCCCAGAATCCTTGTTTTCTATCTTAGAACTTCACTGCACTGATGAAGACCGAAATGCTACACCCAAAAAATTATGTTGCTCTGAACACTCAAAATAATTTTGGATCTTCTTCTTTTTCTTAGTAAGAGATGTTTTTCAATTGATGTGTTAAAATTAAGAGTTGAGACCCTCTATTTATAGGTTTGAGAAAACGTGTGACCATTATGATAATAACGATCATGTCTAGGTGGAAAGAGTAATAACCATTTTATGAAAGGAAAAGTAACAATCATTTTCTGAGTAAAAAAAATAACGGTCATTTAATAGATATTTCTGAGTAAAGAAAACATAACGATCATTTTCTAAGTAAAGAAAAATAATGGTTATTTTTTTAGTAAAAAAAGTAACGATCATTTTCTGAGTAGAAAAGTATTTTAATAAAAAAAAAATTAAAATAAAATGTCATCTCACGCACATGTACACACATTCGGCTCGGCATGGCAGAACTGATCGGTCAGATGAACGACGGCGCGTGCACGTATATAGTATCACATTTGTCTAGGTTCTCTTCCCTTCCACAAAAGAGGTTGCCCATTGGGGCTCAAACACAATAGCCAATCCTTTTCTATTTATACATCTTCTAAGTGATGTAAAATTGCAATGTGCGACAAGGCACAAATTGACATCATTTGTTTTATAAAAATTCACTTTTTCCAACAATCACCCATTTACATTTTATATAAAAATAGTTTTCATCGACCAGCCGATCAATTAAAAGTAAAAGATTGTGCATAAGCAAAAAGGTGTCTATCGACTTGAACCTTTGCATATTGTTGATGCCTTAGAATATACTAGAATACCTTGTAGTTTTGAACTTTATCTCTAACAACATTACACACATAACCTTTCCCATGTGTAGTTCGAAAAACCCATGTTTTATGGACATGCACGTGTATCCCAGTATAATGAATACTCTAGTAAATTTCACCCAAAATTTTCATAGTAAGCGGCTATACTTCCACATTCACATAGGTGAGTATATCAAGAGTACTCTTGTAGCTATATACTCCACTCCACATATAGTATAGAACTCATTAAGAGTTTAATAATTAACTCGTTCTTTTCTATTGCTTCAGGATTTCATGCTTCTAACAATATAGAATGACACTTCATTATAGCATAATTCATCTCATATCACTTCATGACTTGTTATTACCCATTGAACTTATTTCTTGGGATCTCGAGTCTATAAATTGGGTTACCATCACGAGTGACTCTTCATTCTAAGGGCATCAGTCACATTTCTTTTGAGGTTTTGAAAATCTTCTCTCTCGATAATCTTTTCATCAAAGGAATAACCAAATTTTTATCAGAACGTATATGATCCACTCTTACAACTCACGTAGAGAGAAATTTTCTAACAGTACTATGCTTATGATGTATTTGTCCTCTTTTACTATTGTAGTAACGATTTTGAATCTTTGCAATAGTCGCAATACTATCGTAGTGGATTAGGACAACTCGTATCGGTCTTTCCCATAAAAGGGATATCAACTAACAAACTTCTTAACCAACCTGCTTCTTCACTAGCAGTAGCTACTGATATCATTTCAAACTCCATCATAGATTGAGTCAATATTGTTTATTTCTTAGAATTTCAAGCGACAACTCTACCAACTATGCTAAATATATAGCCACTACTTGCTTTGGAGTCTTTTGATAAAGTGTTCCAATCAGCATCGTTGTATCCTTCTAGAATACCGGGAAAGTTTTTATAATGTAATCCAAGGTTCATAGTTCTCTTAAGGTATCTCATGACCCTTTCAATAGTATTCCAATGCTCTATACTAAGTCTACTGGTAAACCTACATAGTAGTCTCACAACATAAGCTATGTATGGTCTAGTGTAGTCAGTAGCATAACCTAAGCTACCAATGATGCATGCATACTCAGTTTGTCTAGCACCATCTTCGGTGTTCTTGAATAAATTTACACTAGGATCATAAGGAGTACGTGCAGGTTTATATTTAAAGTAATTATATTTCTTTAAGATCTTCTCAATGTAATGAAATTGATCTAGAGAAAGTCCCTTTTAAGACATAGTAATCTTTACACCGAGGATTACACTCGCTTCTCCGAGATCTTTCATATCAAAGTTAGCACATAATTTTTTTCACTTTATTCACAACATGAATATTTGACCCAAAAATAAGCATGTCTTCCACATATAATAGTGCAAATGTCATTTTCTGATTTATAATAAATGCATTTGTCACTTTCATTTATTTTGAATCCATATGAGATAACTAGATTATCAATTTTTTCATGCCATTACTTAGGTGCTTGTATTAGACCATAAAGGGATTTATCTAGTTTACAAACTTTATTTTCTGGACTTGGGACAACAAAACCTTCAAGTTAGTCCATATAAATTTCTTCTTCTAAGTCACCATTTAAGAAAGCAGTTTTGACATCATTCGTGTGACTGGTGAAAAGGTATCAAAGAAATCTACATTTTCCCTTTGCCTATATCCTTTGAATACAAGACGAGCTTTGTACTTTTCAATAACACCATCGAGTTTTAATTTATTCTTTAGTATCTATTTACATCCTATGGTTTTCCAACTAGGAGGTAATTCAACTAAATGTCATGTTCTATTATACTCAAGAAAGTCTATTTCATCAATTATAGCTTCTTCCCATAAGTTGGCATCTAAAGAAGATAAGGCTTCTTTAAGAGTTTAGAGATCTTTCTCTAAGGTATAAGCATAAAAATCATACTCAAAATCCTTAAGGGTTCGTGCTCGTTTACTTCTCCTAATTTTAGTGTTTAATTCCTTATTTTTTTCACTAGTTCTAGTCATGGGTAAATTACTAGAAGACGAGCCCCCACTATTTTAAAATTTAAAGGAAAACCTATGTTTATAGAAGTCAATATCATTTGATTCTATAACTATATGATCATTTAAGTCATAGAATTTATAAGTTTTACTATTCATAGCATATCCTATGAATACACATTCATATGCTCTACGAGTAAATTTATTTCTTTTAGGACCAGGGATCCTAACATAGGCTAAACAATCTCAAGTTTTAAAATAAGTTAAGTTAGGTTTCTTATTTTTCAAAATTTCATATGGAGAAATTTTACTAGTAGATTTAGGTACTCTATTTAGCACATAGCAAACAGTTAATAAAATATCTTCCCGCCAATGGAAAGCACCACCTAAGCTTAATAAAATTGCAACAACTTATTCAATAAAAGTTCTATTTTTTTCTTTCATTTTTGTCATTCATTTTGGGAGAATAAGGTACAGTTTTTTCATGAATGATTCTATAAGTTTTATAAAAATAATTGAAAATATTGGAATCATATTCAGTGTCTTTATCACTTCGAAACCTTTTTATTTTTCTGTTAAGTTGATTTTTAATTTTAGTCATAAATATTTTAAACATGTCAAATGCTTAACTTTTATTTTTCATTAGATATACATAAGTGTAATTTGAACAATCATCTATACTCGTGTTCTTGATTATGCGTTTATTAACATGACAAAGTCCAACATGCCAACTATTGAAAATGTCAATTTTGTTTGTTTTGATCGTAGTCCTTGATCTAAAGCTGATCGGATGGTCCAGATCGCACCTACGTTTTATTTAAGTCTTTAATCACTCCATAAATCCTAATTAGTCTCCATTAGCATAATTTTGGTCAGTTTTTAGAGCTAAAAAAAGAGAAAAATTTAAGAGAAGACACAATTTTGGTGGAGATTCAAGAGTAAATTAATTATACAATTCAAGAGGAAATTAATTATACAATTCAAGATATTGATTGTATTCCTTTTTCTACTCTCTTTTTTTTATCAATTTTTATGTCTTTCTGTATGAAAAATACGAGTTTTATGAACACAATTATGGTTAATTAATTTATTAATTTAGAGATCTTTTAAACCTAATTTTTAGCATATGATGATCTAATATTTTTTCTCAATTATAATATTAATTTAATTATATTATTTAATTTGATTTTTATGTTATTAATTGTTTGGCCAACAATTTATCTATAGAGGTAATTTAATATATTTGAGAGAATTATTTAATTGTTTATCTTGATTAAATAACATGCATAGTTTCTAGGCAGAGATGTATGATTCTTATGTATGTGATCTAGGGGTGTCCGGTCCGATTTTAAGTAAATTTTTTAACCAAACTGGGTCGTTAATAATGCTCAAACCAGACCGGACCAGACCGTTTGGCTATCCAAAATTTTGTAACTGAACACTTTAGTCATATTTGATTAACGGTTTGGAACGTTTAATAATACATAAATATGATACAGTTTAATATGATATAATCTAATAGTATAAAGTCAAATGTGATGCTCATCAATCATCATACATAAATAAATATTATTATTAAATACATAAATACAAAAATAAATACACAAATTGTTACATAGAATTCTTACACATTATTAATCATCAATGATCAATGTAGTGTCTTTAATGAAATCTATAATAAAATAAAATCATATACCATTAGATAATAATATTTAAAAAAAATTAGGAATAATTTTGAAGTATTGCAATGACCTAAATCAACATCTTCATAAATCTCTAGGTCATCATTGTATTTTGATAAGGCGACAAAGTCATTAATGGAGGAACGAAACCAATTTTGACTACATACTAATGCCTTTACCATTTTAGGATTCAAAGAACTCCTAAATGGATCAAGAATGTGACCTCATGTGCTCAAAGTTGATTTTGATGCAACAGTTGAAACTTGAACTGCTAACACATCACGTGTAATGAGAGAGATGATAAGAAACCTAAAAGAATTTTCCTTCCATCATTTCAATATATCAAACTTATCCAATATGACATTTTCACATGAGGTGTTCAAATATTTCTCAACCTCAATTTTCAACTCCAAACTATTTTTCTCCTCTAAGCGTTTAAGAAATTTTAACTTTCTTGCTTCATGAAATGAAGCAATCCTTTCTATTACTAATTAGATCAAGACAGACAGATTATAATATAAACAAGGCAAAAAATTATCCATTTCATTATAAATAGATCGAAACAAACATAATTATATGCAATTTTGTAGCTTAAATAACATATTATATTTTCTACTAGTAAATAACATGTACGTTAATACTAGCTGAAATCAGAAATAACATGAATTTTTCTTCTTGATTTTTTATTAATAATGAGGGGAAAAACATGAAAAGAACATGTTATTTTAATCACAATCACGATTGATGCTTAAAGAATTAATAAAATATTAGTAATGTTGAAAATATGTAATTTACATTGAAACTGAAAAATGATATTTATTATCATTTTTAATAAAATGATTGAAACTAATAATTCAAAGCAATATCAGAAATAGACAAACACAACACGGTTAGTGAATAAGAAAAACAGAATTTGGGGGTGTCTAAAAATCCTATCAAAAACTCATTTGAGGAGGTATTTCAAAAACTCAAAAAATTCTTATCAGAAACTAAAAAAAACTGTATCATAAACTAAAAAAAAAAATCCTATTAGAAACTCATTTGAGTAAACATTTCAGAAACTCAAAAAAATCGTATCATAAACTCAAAAAGATCTTATGAGAAAATCATTTGAGGAAGCATTTCAGAAACTCAAAAAAATCTCAATAACTAAAAAAAACTGTATCATAAACTAAAATAAATCCTATCATAAACTCATTTGAGAAACTTAAAAAATTCTATCAGAAACTCAAAAAAACCGTATCATAAACTAAAAAAAACTGTATCATAAACAAACAAAAAATCATATCATAAACTCATTTGAGGAAACATTTTAAAAACTCAAAAAGACCCTATCATTAACTCAAAATAACCCTATCAGAAACTAAACAAAAAGGCTTAACAACCAATCCAAAATACAAAGTACAGATAATATCTCGTACACAAAATTTTACTAAGAATGTTTGGAGAAACAGTTAGCTCATTACATAGTACATACCTATTTCGTCCATGAATGATAGGACACGAGGTGACACGAGAAGAGGTGACTGGCTAGTGGTAAAGGCCACGCGAGGATGGCTGGGTGGTTGGGTGCTGCTAGAGGCGATGCCGATTGGCTTAGGCTAAGGTTGTTTTGAGTCTCATTGAGTCACAGACGACTGTTGAAGTTGAAAATGAATTAGGGTTAGGTTAGGAGGCACGCAATTTCTTAAGATATATATATACAGTAACGGTTATTTAAAAAAATTATTAATGAAAACCTGTCCGACCGGTTTATAATTTTTATAACTGGACCAAACCGTTTGAAAATCGATTTTACTTAATGCAGACCGGATCAGACCATTTCAATTATGAAACTGTTCAATTTGGTTCAGTTCGGTTTGGTTTTTCGGTTTAAACCGATCCGACCTGATTTATGGGCACCCCTAATATGATCCATAATTGATGAACTTAATAAGTAGTATGCAATTTAATTGGCATGAGAGTGTGATTAAATTAATTACTATATGATGTGTAGTTTACTCGAGAGAAATTAATGCTAGGTTAGATTCAATTGATCATGTAATTAATTGATATTATATTGGGGGGATTTTAGCGATTTGCATGTTTAGAAAATTGGGAGATTAAATATTACTAGATGTTTTCTCATATAAAAACACAAAAAAATTGATTTTTATTATTTTTAGTTTTAAAAATTAGTTTCTAAAAAAATATTCTTCGTGGAAACGATATTTACTTATCATTATATTACTTGTTACGATACGTATACTTACGTATTCATTGCATACACAATTTATGTGACGATCAAGCACTTATCAATTTTTAATTATCTTGTTATTTTATTATCTCATTCAAACTTAGACTACAAATTCATCCATGCTAATCTATTTGTCCTTGTTTTAAACACTACTATCTTTATAGCAATTAGTAAATAGGTAGAAGGCAAACAAAAATATAAAAATTAAAACTGATAAAGAAGATATATAAAAAAATTCCGTAATTATATAAAATTGTAAATTACAATAACAAAAATTAAAAATTATTTTATTTTGATAGAAATATCGTGGTCGATGTTTTACACGATATCCTTGAGGTAAATTTGTCTACTTGAGAAAATTGTGAAGACACGAGAATCTATCATAGACTCACACATGTAATACATAAACCTCATTAGTTGACCTTTAAGAGTTTATTTCTTATTAATTTACTGTATCAATATACAATTTCCAAAAACAAATAAAAGAGAATCCAAACTTAACGAGACCATCCACTCACAAATTTTCAAAATGTTTAAGCTCATGTTTCCAACGAAAGCTATGGTCTAATTTTACTAAATTCCATTTTCTTAAATTGATTTGATGTATTGTGAATTCATTGTTTGACCAAAATATGTCCAATTTGTTACGCAGAGAGACCAATTTAATCATTTTTGGAAAATCTTAAAGTGGTTAGGATTTCATGCAACAGTTAGAACTTTTTCTAACAAGAGATGTTAAACAACATTGTGAAGTGGATCTCTCATGCTTTATGCCAACTTAAAGTGGAAGATGATAGCCACATGTTTCAACCATGTGTAGTAACATGCTTGATTTGATTCAAACACAAACAATCTTTAGAATAAAAGATTTGGGTGGTCTGAGTTTGATGCTTTGTGTGTGTTAAATATTAAAGTAGTTTCATTGGTGTCACCTTTCCTTTACTAAAAAAGTTGTTTCATTTTCAAGAGCTATTCTATTTCCAATGGATTTCCTTGTGTGTTTATGTTGTGATCTATTTAGTTGTGTTAAATGGGAGAATATTCTATAGATGTTTTAAGTAAAACTAAAACAATGTACTCACTTGTTTTATTCGAGTAAATAAGTGAAGTAATCATTTGTTTGGAGTGTCTACAAATAATTTTTTTTGTTTTTTTTTTTCGATTTCAAATTGGTTTTTGAGATAATTAAGGGTAATGTGATAATTAGCATATTTTGTTGTTTATTTAATTTCCATTTCCGTATACTTAAGACTAATTATATGGTTTGGTAGTTTGATAAGTTTTTGTCTACTAGAAATATAATGTTGCGGGAGGTTGTACAAAATGCATTGTTGATATTTTCTTGAGATAAAAGGCATTTCCAAAACCTAATCGATGATTTAGCAGAATCAAGTATACATAATTGTTGCTAGATTACCTTCAGAAACAATGGGATCGTAAGCAGGAGGTTTAGTAATCCAATTTTCAACAAAATCTTTCATATGTCTTCTACTAAGAGAAATATTGGATCATGAATGATCCGAAAATATTTACCTGTTTAGATCATGTGTTTATCTTAAAAGTGATTTTAAGATAAATATTTAAATGTCTCTCATAAAATTATTGGAAAAGCTACTGAATGAAACTTAAAAGAAGTTATGACGGGGTTGTATCCTTTACTGCTTCTCTCAAAAGTAACTATTAATTCTAATAAAAACATAAATAATGTTTACTAAAATTTTGCAAAGACTTCTTTTAGAGATAACTAAATACGTACTCTTGAATGTATTTTAATATATTTAAAAGCATTTTCACCAAAAAAAAAAAAAAAAAGAAGAAGAAGAACGAATTTGTTCCAAAAAGACATTTGATTGCATAAGCAGTAGCAAAATAGCTTATACTAATTAGTTTTAAACACACAAAAAAAGGGAACATAAAAGTACAATTGGTCACAAAACCAGTTCTAAGAAACTCAAAATAATTGCTTCTACCCTTGTATAAATAATTTTTGAATACTCATTGATTTTACGTATGAGAGCATTTTGTCCCTACCTATATGCAAATTACATGATAATCCCACACAATAATTTCATCTACTCTATTGCTAGCCTTCTGATGCCATAATGGAATCTACAACAAAATGGTCAAATATATAACAAATTTATATGAGGCAAAACAAAACAAAACAAAACAAAATAAAACATAATATGAGTGCTCTCTTGATTCAAATCAAAAGGGAATTTCAGAGCTGAAGCCCACAGAAATAGTTTTGCAGAAGTAGCACCAGCATTGATACCAAGGTTAAAACTAACAAGAGTCGAGTGTTTGTGTATGCAACTAACTTTAGCAATTCCACTTTCATTCACATAATGATATTGATTTCAATTACTTCATTTCATTTTGGGTACATTTACTAATCCATAATGCAATTTGAAAGGAATTGGAAAAAAGATAAATCAGAAATAGAATTTTTTTGAAACAAGTAGAATGCAAACTAAATTACTTTAGATCGTGTTTATTTATTTTATTGTGAAATTGGAATATAACCGAATATTTTACTAAAAATTTATTTTGAATACAAAATCAATTTTTAAAGGTAAATATGGTAGGATACAAAAAAAATTCAAGAATTTAATTAATAACCTAATTCTTTATATTTACGTGGGACCCTAATTGTTTGATAGTTTATTTATTTGTAATTAAACAAGTGGAAGGAAACCATTGTTTGTAACTTAATTCTCTTAATAGATTAGTAAACATGTTCTTCATATTACAAGGAAATATATATGTACACTATTGAAGGTGTGAAACTCTAATCTATATAACTAAGATTACGTGTATTACCATATGACTTAACAATACTCAAATTTTATCCAAGTATTGAACTCCATTGTTAAGTCTCTTGATTGCTTCGCTTGAGTTTATGCTCTTTTCCACCAATTTATTATTTTACTTGCAAGCTTAATATTTTCTACCTTAATGTCAACAAGACTTAGATTCAGAGTATTAATATGTTAATATAATTATTTCTTTTGTTTATTTCAAAATAATTAGTTTGATTTATAGATACCAATCATGTCATTTAATATAGTTACTTTAATAAGAAGTTTATTTCTCTCTTTCTTAACACTTAAGCAATCTAAGAATAATTCATCAAAGTTTGATGCATTAAATTTAACTAAGATAGAAGAGTCTAATTCCTCATTTTCTTCATCCGAACTAGAATTGGTGTTATTATAGTGTGCTTTGGTAGTCGTAGTGAAGGCAGGGTAGTTGGTTTCACCATATTAGGATTCATTTTTATTTTTGTGCTCACTTTATGCATCACTGATTGATATTGAATGCTCTTTTAAGTTTCTTCATATTGTTTTGCACATTCGGTAGCAATTTGATCAAAACCGCGACAAGTAAAACTGAGGATTAATGAGTTTAGAATTCTTACCATTTGAACTCAAGGAATTGAGTTCCTTAATTTTTAATTATTGACTTGATTGGATTGTCCTTTGTTATATGTATTATCCTTTTGTTTATTTTTGTGTAAGTACTTCCTAAAACTTTGTCCAAGTAGGACTAGAGGATCATCATCATTATTATCACAATCTTTCTTTTTAGTATTATTAAAAACTAAATTCTTGTTCTTCTAGGGAGGTTCAAGTGTGAGCTAGTAGGTTTGTATTGATCAAACAAGCTTATCAATATTCAGAATATTAACATTCTTACTATCTTTTACGATAGTGACCTTCATCTTGAAAGGGTCAATTAAGGAGTTGAGTGATTTATGAACTAATGACTTTCATCTTAAAAGATACAGTCAAGGATTTGAGCAATTTATGGACTAACTTGGATTGTTCTATTTTTTCTTCAAGATGATAACAAGCATTAGCAATATGATCACAAGATCTTACATAAAATTCATTAAAGGTCTCAATTTCAATCATCATAAATGACTCAAATTAAGATGCGAGAAGTCTCGATTTTATTTGTTTTACTTAGAAAGTACCTTATGTATAAGGGCTAGAGAATCCTAAATAACTTTAGCAAACTTATAGCATGTTTGGTTGATAGGAATGAGAGTGAGAATGGAATTGATTTCATATATTTTTATATTTAGTTGTATTGTAAATTAAATAATATTTTTAAGTAATAATTATTTAGAAAAATAGTAATTTTAATAATATATTTTATTTTTAAGAAATATTTATTTAAAAAATAATGATTTTAATAATATATTTTTTCAGATGAAAAAATAACAATTAAATAATATTATTTAAATTTTACTGAATATAAGGGAAGATAATATAAAATGTTTTTAATTTCATTCAAGTTGTAAACCAAACACTACAATACTGATTCATTCTTTGATTTTAGTGATTAAACTAAACAATGTAATAGTTGTACTATTTCTTTTCCACTAAATTCCATTACCATTTTCACTCTCATTCATTTTTCATTTTGTGAACCAAATGTTCCCTTATAGTTAGAGATGCAACAAAATTCATCCATCGATACTACAACAAATATTGAGCTTAAACCATTATGGTTTGCTCAACTAAGGGCCCTTTTTTAGTGGTACATTATTTTCTTTTCTTTATGGTTTAAAACTATCTTTTGTTACCGAAGATGGTTTGCAACCATCACCAAAAGCATTCCTAACTTTTTCAACTTGTTAAAGACAGGCTTGCATGCAAGCCTATCAATAAGAATACGTGTATACCAATCAAATAGTGGAATCTAATGGATGACATATCATCTTTCATTTGGTCCATATGTGTGTAGCTACAGGTCAAAATAACTAAGTCTGCCAAATGTGGGCTTTGATACTAATTGAAAATTCTAAATTTATGGATCCAACAACTTGGATATGAGGTTATTTTAGAATTTATCAATTTCAAATTAATAAACTAATCACAACAACCAAATATAAAATTATGTATCAATAATAAATGGAAAAATAAATAAATGACACATTTTAAGTGAAAATAACATAGGTCACAGTTATGACATAAGAGAAAAATCATCGATCTACTGAATCATCTAATCTATTCACCATAGAAATTAAATATTAAAGTATAAACTCGATCTTATGCTACTCTCATAAGGATAATGCCTCAAATGTACTTTACTTATGAGTCCCTACTTTATTTTTATAGTTTCCTAGATTAGCATGTATAGATCATTACCAAAATTCTAATTAGTTCTTCACGAATGAGACACGTTTACAAAATATCTTGCAAAATGGTTAGCATAAAAATACAAGTGTCAATGTGTGTTCTTTATGGATTTCAATAACAAATAAATCCTAAGCTACTAAATTCAAATAATAAATCAATTAAAGAAAATTTGTAGCAAACTTAGAACAAAAGATGTAGATTAAGATCAATAAACATATACTCTTTAAACCTTAACAATTAATTTGATCGACTATTTTCTTTCAAATTTTAACCTGAAGGCACTCGATCTATTGAATCCCCTATTTTTTCTCTTAACATATTGTTTTGTCTCTTTTTCTTTAATTTGACCCTAAACACATGTATAACCCATAATAAACTCATGAAATGCATATGAAATACTAAATTTATTATAAATATGTAAAAATTGATGCTCAAATATATGTATAAAATAACATCGATCACTTAATATTCATTTTATTAAGGAAAATGTGCTTAATAAGGTGTTCTTGGTTCACCACGTGCCATCTAGTGAACAATCTACTAATTCATTAACAAAGCCAATCTTTGTCCAATAGTTTTCAAAGATGGGAAGCAAACTTAGTATGATCAAAATCCCACTAAGTTTGAAGAAGGATGACAAGGGTTCTCAAGCATCACATCAGTAATTCAAGATAGAGTTCAAGGTGAAGAAATAAAAATAGGCAACTACACTACTAAGAGTAGCATGAAAAGTTGTACAAGTCTAGAAGATTCAAGAAGGTTCGAGAAAATTCAAGAATAATCTATCTAGTCCTTAGATATTTTATATTGTATGCACAAGTTTTTTGTAAAGTGTGTGCTAAATTTTGTTGTAATTGATTTATGTAGCTGGCATTATGAATATGCAATCGGTGGAGTAGTTTTCTTATAAATAGAATTGTAATCGTTGATTGTATAAATGATGGTTGAAAAATAAAAATGCAAGTGTTATTCAATTTGCACTTGTTTTTTGCACAATTTTCTCTTTCTTTCATGCTCAATTCACATTTTCCTTGCTCACTAAGATTTGTTCACAAACTTTGTGTGTTATTGTGCTACTGTTTCAATTGTGATACTTGTTACCCTTGACAATTAGCCATCTATAATGTTTGGGTCGAAATTGTGTTGACTTCTTTGTAAACCCTATTTACTTGGCCAAAAGTGGCACTCCATCCAACTCTATTGTAAGCCTTTTTCATTCTCGTGAACATGCCCTCGTAACCATTAAATATAATTCATCATTATTTTTTATAATTTGCACCTAAATAGTTAGTACACCAATATTATCCTATCCTCTAATATTATTTTTTCAAATTTGACAAATATGTTAATTTATCTGAAAATGATACATTTTAATTATCTTTAATATTTGTACAATTTAATCATGTAATGTCAATAATGCACTTTTGATTTAATTGGGTGTGACAATTATCAACACTCATGCATCTTTTGAGTCAAAAACATTTTGTTAAGATGTATAAATATATTATTGGTATATCTTTTAATATTTTTAGACTTGTAAAAATTAGTGACCAGTACACTTTTGACATAAATATTGATTTACAATAACCAAATTTTTATACCAACACAAGTAAGATTAATAATAAGTAATTAAACATTGCAATTTAAATTTTTAAATTTTTATTTGCATATATTTTAAAAAAACTTCATAATTAAATCTTGTGGATTGAAAAATTTATTACCTATATGTGTAAAACTTTAATATTTGTAATATAATGATGTAATTAAAGCTAATAATTATGTCAATAATACATACTTTTGTATGGAACTCTAGGGAAGGATTTAAGAATTTGATTTAAGAATTTTTTTTGGATAAAAGTTAAATTTTTTTTAACAATATAAGATTTATACTAATCCTGTAATTTTTAATAAACTAGATTTAATCAACTTTCTTTTTCAAAGTAGGTAGTATTATTTCAATAATTATTAGATGATGTCCTTTAAAGATAAATTAACAAAACTATAATTTTTTTAATCACATGCATAACACATCGGGATAATTAGAAGGTATAATTAGAATTTAAATTATTTTAACTGATACAATTAAAAAAATGAAAAAATAAAACATAAAACCCTTGTCTACTAATTAAGATCAAAAATAAAAACACATACCTTTGAGAGGTTAATTAAGATCAAAAATTTACTTTTGAGATTATGATTATTGTGGTGGACCTGTACAAATATGTGGGATATGTGCTTTTATTTTGTAAGCTACATATTATATTTATAAATGACGGTTAATGAGTTCTTTTTAATTGTAACTATTTAATCCAAGCCTGAAAATATATGGTATGATATTGAAGCATAAGTTGGTTTGTTCTCAAATTTTAATTATAATAACAATGGTCATTAAGTTTTACATAAATTCTATAGCAGAAAAATAGGAAAGAAAAAACATTGCATAAATTCATGATTATGGCCAATTTTAAAAGCAAGTAAAATACTAGCCTTAATGTAGAGTTCTTAATAGCTTTGGTGTCTTTTATAAATTATGTGTCAAGATCATCTTAATAAAATAGAGATCAAGACATTTTTAAGAAAGGAGATTCAAAGACAGCTTTCGATCTGTTTTCAAAGATTCTACTTGGTTTAGATTTAACGTAAACTCAGTAGGACTATAAACCATAAAAGAGAAGGATTTGTTGGGGGGCATACTTTGCATGTGTTTCTCATACAAACACAAAATATACTTTATTTGGCTAAAATCACTTTCTACAATGAAAATTTGTGTTTAAAAGCTTTTGTAAAAGGGTGTGTAGAGGAAGACTGATATTTTGATATAGATTGTGATTTTGTCAATTTTGTGTCATTTTAAGAAAATCCCTTATTTTATATTTTTGGCCTCCTGGGAAATAGAATTATAAAAATACTCTTCTAGATATTTTGTTCTATTAATAATAGATTAAAATGTACCAATTCAATCAGATACTTTTTTAGCAAAAAAAAAAAATCTAATCAAGTACTTCAAATTTTATATGGAGAGAAGTGGAGAAAGAGAGTGTGAGATAAAGAATCAAAGAAGTGTGGAGTCGAAAATGAAGTTGGGTATATTTGGTAGTCTATTTGGTGGGAAGACAAATGAAATACCTTTCTAATTATCCCCATGTATTATGTATGTTTATTGATAACTTGATTCATTATTTTTTCATTTAAACTTCAAATTATTATAAATTTTCATAAGTCTTGTAATATTTAAAAATGTTTTAAACTCAAATAATTGAACAATTTAAATAACATATTCAAATATTTAGTAAAAATATAGTGAAATTAAGATAGATAAAATACAAATTCATAAAACCACCATACATTTTAATTTTTAAAAAACTTAAAGGTTAAAATTTAATTTGTTAGAGTTTGAGCTTTCCTCTTATAAAAAAAATTGAAAAAATAATAAGAAAAAGAGTATATTTTGTTTTGTCTAAAAGATGATCTTAAAATCAATAAATTTATATAAATGTTTAAAATGTAAGTGTTTATTTAATAAAAATATATATACATTGAATTATTACATTTGTTTTGTTCATATTATAAATTATTTTAATTTCATCTCAGCAACAAATTAATACATTTTTTTTACATTTATATCATTTCATTATTATTATTACACATCAAATAATAAAGTAGTAGATTTGAAACATAGTTAAGTATTATATTTAGAGAAAATTATTGTTCTAAATATAATACTTAACTATCTGAGTTATTTTAAATTTACAATTTAACTATGTAAGTTATTTCAAATCTATCATTGAGTGTGATGATGTTAGAAGAAGATTAACGAAATAATATAAATAAAACAAATGTAATAATTAGGTGGTATAAATGAAAAATAATAATTCGGTGATATAAATGAAACAAATATTATAATTTAATGATAGTTTTATAAGTTTATCTTATTTATTCATCTTACATAATTATTTCTTAATTTTTTTCTATTATGATCATGCAATTTACACTAAAGTTTCGTATTATTCCATGCTTTTCGCTACCTTATATTTTGTAGCATGACAACTTTCATGTGGATTTAATAAAATATGTTTTTTTTTTTTTGCTATAAGGTAAGATAGATGAACTCTGTCACATGCTTTGTCTAGAGACTTGGCTTTAGTTTCCAATCATTAGAGCATCAATGATTAGTTTGGCATCCCTTCAATATAAAATGCTTTAGAAGATAATTGTTAGCTGTAAACTATAGCTTGATGTAATGCTAGAGTCTCATCAAGTTCTACTGATGGGGTGTGCGTAGTAATTACCCAACTTTGAGTTATCATACCATAATGATCTGTGACTAGGGAACCCATATCTGCTTGCCTTGTCACCAAGCTAGATCAAAATTAACTTTTATAGCTTCTTTTCGAGAAGCCTACCAAGTTGATAGGATGTAAACCAAATCTGCAACAGCTATGTCATTCTCTACTTGGGCTGCATTTTTTGTCAATGTAATGAAGATTCGAGACAGAAAAAAAATTTTGGACTGTTTTATCCTAAGGACGACGAGGTTGTGTTTGCTTGCACAAGTTTGGGCAGAGTCGCGAAACGTCTTAAAGAGAGAGACATAGTCCGTGACTCAACCCAAGCAGTTCATTTCAGGTTATTAGTAATATTATTCTTACATAGTTTTTCACATATTTATTCCAACAATTTTAAGACGTTTTCCATCTACCATGTCTACTGAAATGTTAACTGTTGATTTCAACAAACCATTTCGTTTTGAAGAACTACACTTTAAAAAGTGGAGACAAAAAAATGTTATTTTTATTAACCATGTAAAATGTCGTTTTTGTTCTTACTATTGAAAAACCAACACTGCCTAATTCTTGTACTGAAGCTATAATAAATGATTTAAACACCTGGATAGAAAATCATTTTCTATGCCAAAAAAATTATTCTTAATGGATTAGCTGATGACTTGTATGACTATTATAATTTTGATAAATCTACTAAGGAAATTTGGGATGCACTACAATCGAATTAAGACACCGAAGAAGCTGAAACTAAGAAGTATGATGTCAGTAGATATATGAAGTAACAAATAATTGATGACAAATCTGTGGAAGCTCAATCACACGAACTGCAGAAGATAGCACACGAAATAACTTCTGAAGGTATGAATTTAGATGAACAATTTTAAGTAGCTATTATTATAGATAAATTACCTCATGCTTAGAAAGATTTTAAGAATACACTTAGACATAAAACTAAGGAATTTTTTTAGAAAGTCTTATAACCCGTTTAAGAATAGAAGAAGAAGCCTCAAAATAAAACTAAAGAGATGAAGTACTCGTTGTCTCAAACAACAGTACTAATAAGAAACTCTCCTATACAATTCTAAAACGTAAAGGTAGAAATATGAAAACTTAGAATCGTAATAATAACCAAAACTGTAACCACTAAAATAGAAACATAAACTATCCTCCCCAGAATGGACCTCAACCCCCCTCTCATGCTTAGAAAGATTTTAAGAATACACTTAGACATAAAACTAAGGAATTTTTTTAGAAAGTCTTATAACCCGTTTAAGAATAGAAGAAGAAGCCTCAAAATAAAACTAAAGAGATGAAGTACTCGTTGTCTCAAACAACAGTACTAATAAGAAACTCTCCTATACAATTCTAAAACGTAAAGGTAGAAATATGAAAACTTAGAATCGTAATAATAACCAAAACTGTAACCACTAAAATAGAAACATAAACTATCCTCCCCAGAATGGACCTCAACCCCCTTAAGGAATAACACATTCATGTGTTATAGTTGTAACAGACCTGGCCACTTGGCTAGGAACTGCTGGAACAGAAATTGTATTGTCTTGTAGGCGAACCTTATCGAATATCAACTTATTGCTATGATATCTGAAGTCAATTTTGTTTGTGGACACTAGTACTTCTTGCCATGTTTGCTATGATCAAGATATGTTTAAGTCCTACTCTGAGTTTGAGGATAAGAAAGTATTGTTGGGCGACTCTCACTCCACTAAAGTTGTTGTACTAGTGAGGTGGAATTAAAGTTTACCTCTGGAAAGACTATCATCTTGAAAGATGTCTTACATACTCCAAAGATGTCTTACATACTCCAAAGATGAGAAAGAACTTAGTTTCAGGATATCTTCTTTACAAAGCTAGGTTTACTCAAACTATAGGGGTTGATTTATATACAATAACTAAAAAATAATATTTTTTATTGGGAAAGGGTACGCCACTAATGGCATGTCTAAATTGAATGTTGAGTTCTTTTAATATTTAGTATGCTATACTTTGTCATGTTAATAAATGCATAATCAAGAACATGAGTAGCTTAGGACTAATTCCTAAACTATTTTTAAATGATTTGAAAAATGTGACTTTTGTAGTCAAGCTAAAATAACCAAAACTTCACATAAATCAGTAGTTAGAGAATCTAAACCTTTAGACTTAATACGCTCTCACATATGCGAACTTGATAAAAATTTAACAAGAAATTGAAAACGCTATTTTATAAATTTTATTGATGACTATTCAGATTATACTTATGTATATCTAATGAAAAATAAAAGTGAAGTATTTGACATGTTTAAAATAGTTATGACTTAAATTGAAAATCAACTTAATAAGAAAATAAAAAGATTTTTAAGTGATAAAGGCATATTCCAATTTTTTCAATGTTTTTTTAAAACAAAAATCATGGAATCATACATGAAAAAACTACACCTGATTCTCCTGAAATGAATAGTAAAGCTGAACAAAAAATTGGAACTCTTGATGAATCAATTATTGCAATTTTATTAAACTCTGGTGTTGCTTTCCATTGGTGGGAGAAAATTTTATTAATTGTTTGCTATGTGCTAAATATAGTGCCTAAATCTACTAGTAAAATTTCATCATCTGAAATTTTACTAGAAAAATAAGAAACTTAACTTATTTTAAAACTTGGGGTTGTTTAGTCTATGTTAGGATCCCTGATCCTTAAAAGAAATAAACTTACTAGTAGAACATACGAATGTGTATTCATAGGATATGCTGTGAATATTAAAGCTTATAAATTCTATGACTTAAATGATCATAGTTATAGAATCAAATGATGTTGACTACTGTGAACATAGGTTTCCATTTAAATTGAAGAATAGTGGGGGCTCGTCTTCTAGTTGTTTACCCATAACTAGAACTAGTAAACAAAATTAGGAATTAAACACTGAAATTAGGAGAAGTAAACGAGCTCAAATCCTTAAGGACTTTGGGTCTGATTTTTATGCTTATACCTTTGAAAGATCCCCAAACTCTTCAAAAAGCCTTATCTTCTTTAGATGCCAACTTATGGGACAAAGCCATAAATGATGAAATACACTCTCATGAGTATAATAGAACTTGGCATTTAGTTGACTTACCTCCTGGTTGCAAAACCATAGGATGTAAATGGATATTAAAGAAGAAATTAAAATTCGATGGTACTATTGAAAAGTACAAAGCTTGTCTGGTAGTCAAAGGGTATAGGCATAGGAAAAATGTAGATTTCTTTGATACCTTTTCACCAATCACACGAATAAATTCCATACGTGTATTTTTCTCTCTTGCTGCTATCCATGATTTAGTAGTGCACAAAATGGATGTCAAAACTGCTTTTTTAAATGGTGACTTAGAAAAAGAGATTTATTTTGACCAACTTGAGGGCTTTGTTATCCCAGGTCAAGAAAATAAAGTTTGTAAGCTATATAAATATTTGTATGGTCTAAAAAAAGCACCTAAGAAAGTCTTGAAAATTTTGATAATATAGTTATCCCACATGAATTCAAAATGAATGAAAGTGACAAATGCATTTATTATAAATCAAAAAATGACATTTGCAATATTATATGTTTATATGTGGATGACATGATTATTTTTGTGTCAAATATTCATGTTAATGTGAAAATTTTGTTATATGTTAACTTTGATATGAAAGACCTTGGAGAAGCGAGTATAATCCTTGGTATAAATATTATTAGGTTTGAAAAGGGAATTTCTCTAGAACAAATTTCATCACATTGAGAAGATCTTAAAAATATATATATATAATTACTTTAATTGTAAACCTGCATGTACTCCTTATGATCCTAGTGTAAAGTTGTTCAAGAACACCGGGGACGGTGTTAGATAAACTGAGTATGCGAGCATCATTGGTAGCTTACGTTATGCTACTGATTACACTAGACCAAATATAGCTTATGTTGTGGGAGTACTATGTTGGTTTATCAGTAGACCTAATATAGAGCATTAAAATGCAATTTAAAGGGTCATAAGATACCTTAAGAGAACTATGAACCTTGCATTATATTATAAGAAGTCTCTCATTATTTTAGATGGATACAGTGATGATGATTGGAACACTCTATCAGAAGACTTCAAAGCAACTAGTAGCTATATATTTAACATTACTGGTGGAGTTGTTTCTTAGAAGTCTAAGTAATAGACAATATTGGCTCAATCTACGATAGAGTTTGAAATGATAGCACTAGCTACTGCTAATGAAGAAGCAAGCTAGTTAATAAGTCTATTAGCTGATATCCCTTTATGGGAAATATCGATACCAACTGTCCTGATCCACTGCGATAGTACCACGGCTATTGCAAAGATTTAAAACCGTTATTACAACGGAAAGAGATGACTACACAGTACTGTTAGAGAATTTCTCTCTACAGGAGCTGTAAGAATTGATCATATATGTACTGATGAAAATTTGGTTGATCCTTTGACGAAAGGATTAACAAGAGAGAAGGTTCTCAAAAACCTTGAAAGGAATGTGACTGTTGCCCTTAGAATGAAGAGTCACTCATGATGGTAACCCAACTTATAGACTGGAGATCCCAAGAAATAAGTTCAATGGGTAATAATAAGTCATGAAGTGATATGAGATGAATAATGCTATTATAAAGTCTCATTCTATATTGTTAGAAGTATGAAGTCCTAAAGCAATAGAAAGGATGAGTTAATTATTAAACTCTTAATGAGTTCTATAATCTATGTGGAGTGGAGTATGTAGCTATAAGAGTACTCTTGATAGACTCACCAATGTGAATGTGGAAGTGTGACCGCTTCCTATGAAAATTTTGGGCAAAATTTACTAGAGCATTCACTATACTGGGATACACGTGCATGGCCGTAAAACACGGGCTTTTCGAATTACACTTTGGAAAGGTTGTGTGTGTAATGTTGTTAGAGATAGAGTTCAAAACTACGAGTTACTCTAGTATATTCTAAAGCATTAATACTATGCAAAGGTTCAAGTCGATAGACACTTTTTGCTTATGCATAATCTTATACTTTTAACTGATCGGTTGCTCGATGAAACTATTTTTATTTAAAATTCAAGTGGGGGATTGTTAGAAATGAATTTAAATAAAAAAATATTTTATTATTATTTTATGACCATTATTTCATAAATTATGTAACTGTCATTTTCATAATTATATTACTGTTATTTTTATGACCGTTATTTTCATAATTATGTGATCGTTACTTTTATGATCATTATTTTCATAATTATATAACTGTTAATTTTATGACCATTATTTTCATAATTATACGACCTTTACTTTTATGACTGTTATTTTCATAATTATGTGTCTGTTATTTTCATAATTGTATGACCGTTACACATATTTTTTTAACTATAAATAGGGGTAATAGCCCTCACTTTAGAATATAACTTAACAACTCAAAAACAGTTTTACGGTTTTTCATAGAAAAATCAAAGAAAAAAAATTCAAAATTATTTTCTCAGATTTCTGAGCAACATAAATATTTAAGAGATGTAGTATTCCGGACTTCATCAGTGCAGCGAAGATCCAAGACAGGAAAAAGATTCTGTGTTGTTTTATCCTGGGGACGACGAGGTTGTGTTTGCTTGCACAAGTTTGGGCAGAGCCACGAAACGTCTTAAAGAGAGCGACCTAGTCCGTGACTCAACCCAAGCAGTTCATTTCAAGTTATCGGTAATATTGTTCTTACATAGTTTTTCACATATTTTTTCCAACAACTGTCATTGGTGGATTTTCTCTCATTTGTAAGATAATATTTGATATTGTTAATTTATCTTACTTTATATTACCAGTAAATTAGAGAGAGATATTTTGAGTTATTTTTGATATATTTTGTGAAGCTCTCTGAATATTGGTGTTTGTATATTCATTTGATTACTAGTAAATTTTTCTCGGTGTGTCGTCGTCAGTAGAGTAGACTTTTCACATTAAAAAATTGAACCACTTAAATCATTGTATGCTATTTATTTTTTCTCATTACTTATTATTTTGCTATTACCCATAATTGTATATTTATGTAACCAAATTGGACTCGAATTTTTCTTCCGCTAGTGCTAATTTTTTTACACTTTTAAATGCTTGAATTTTGCAATGATTTTCTTTTTGCCCGAGCTCTTTTTCAGTAGTTTCAATAGTAGCCGTTTATGTCTATTACGAAATGAGGTTTTCCATAGTTTCTTCTATAAGATGGAAGGGTTATAATATGGTTTTGATTAAAAGATAATCGTATAAGTCAGAGATAACCAAGAAATTCTATATGATAAATGAGGAGTTGGGGGGTTTGAGATTACGGATAAAATGGGCTATTTCTAGGCCAAGGTTATTTTAAATCTTTAGAATGTCCCAATGCCATTGATTTGTAAGGGTGCAAAGATCAGATAATTGATGGGTGCCTTGTAGATTCTAGTCAGTTACCCTCTGTTCAACAATGTATGGGGTTAATTTATGAGATGGTATCTAAGGGCCATTTCAGATGTTAATTTGAGATCTATCTCTAACTTTCCTTTATATCCCTTTTTATATTAATTTTTTGTTTAAAGTAGTCCTTTACAAATGAAAGAATCACCTTGCTTCTTTTTAACTTTAAAGAAAAGTAGCTCCTTCAAATATTTGGCACTTAGGATATTGACCTAAGGTTCTTCTACTTGTGTAACCAAATCCCAAATTGCTTTTGAGAGCATTGCCTTATTGGAATCTTCTATCTTTCTGAAACCTAGACCTTCTTCAGCTTTTGGTCTACATATTGTGTCCCAAGCAATATGAGTATAATAATGTGAGAAGGTGGTCTTATTTGTCCACTAGAATATTTTAATGAAAGAGTATGCTTTATCACAAATTTGTGTGGGGAGTTTGAATGTGTTCATTGAGTAAACTGGTAAATTTTACAGTTTAAGAGTAATTAATCAAAGTCATTCTACTTGGGATAGAAGCTTTGACTTACAAATGTCAAATTTGGATTGCACTTAATAGATAACTACTTGAAACTCTCTTTTTCTGTGGTTCCCTAAGTATTTAACTGAATTATCTGTATGCTATATCTATAAAATTTGAATGAATTGATTTTCGTATTACTATTCAAGTTTTTAGAGAAGAGAACTGTTATTTATGAAAATTTGTTCTTTAGCCAGATCAACTGCAGTAAGTATCTAGGATAGTTTTGATATTTGTGCTTGATTTTCATAAGCAGTTAAGAATAAAACTATGTCATCCGCATAAAGTATGTGTGAGATAATAGGGGCATTCCTTGCTAATTTGAGTCTATGTAGCAAATTTCTTATTTCTGCTTGTGGTATCAAACGAGAGAGGCATTCAAAGACTAGAAGAAAATTTTATGGTGGCAAAGAGTCTCATTGCCTTAATCCTCTCTTAGGTTTAAAATTACAATAAGGTGAGCCATTAAAGAGAATGGAGAAAGATATAGTGGAAATGCACTGAAGAATTAAGTTGCAAACTTTTTCAGAAAATCCCATGCAGTACATGATATGCAATAGAAAATTTCATTCCGCTATTTCATAGGCTTTATTCATATCTACCTTAATGCAGATATAACCCCTCTTACCTCTGATCTTCTTTGAAATAATTGAGGCTACTTCTTAATGTACGAGTGTATTTTCTACTATTCATCGGCCAAGAATGAAGGATGCTTAGAAAGGAGATATATGTTCCTTTAAGTATAGTCTCAATCTTTTAACTATGATTCTAGTTATTATTTTGTAGTTGGCATTATAAAGACTTATGTGTCTAAAATCAGAAACCTCGGATGAGTTAGCAACCTTAGAAATTAGTGCCATCAAAGTGTTGTTCCAAATTGGATTCAGTTTCCCTGTTAAGAAGTTTTGAATTTCTTTGATCATATCAGCTCTTATCACATCCCAACTTTGCTCATAGAAGATAGCAAAGAAACCATCTAGCCCTAAAGCTTTTTAGAGCATGCATGTTCTACAGTGCTTGCTTTATTTCGAAGGGATTGGAATGCTTATAATATGATTATTTTGATGGGTGTTGATCACCTCAGAGAAAAGGGTCTTTATGTTTTGATCTAATGAAGGTGCACCAGAGGTGAAATGTTCTTTAAATAAGTGTATAAATTATTTTCCAATGTCTTGTCTATTCCATAACAGAATGTTATTAGAATTTTGAATAAATGGAAAAAAATTGGTCTTTCTTCTAAGGTAAAAATATGCAAAAGTGTGGTATTTCTATCTCCCCTCAATTAACCAAAGTTCTCTAGATTTTTGCTTCCATAATGAATCTTGTCTATTTAGTTTCTCATTCAGTTGGTTTTGGAGTTACAAGATTGTATGAATTACTTGAGTTGAAGTTCAATTGATTTTATTCTTTTTTGAAATATACCAAAATGAGATTATTATTTTCTTTGAAGGAGGCTTTTAGTTAACATACTCAATTTTGAATGCAAGCTATGGTTAGAGTTTTTAGTATTTTGTTTATATTTTATGAGTTCTTTGTCGGAGGAGTCTCTAAATCACATTGTCATAAAACGAAAAGGTCTTTTTGTGAAAATCTCAAGCAAGTTACACATATGCAAAGTGATGGGATTATGGTCTGAAATGAATCTTGATAGGTTAAAAACCATGGTTTTTGAAAGTGGAGTAAGCCAATATATTGAGGAAAAAGTTGATTGAGTTGCGAATGTCCAAAACTCTTATATCCATCATGAAATTTAATACGTGATTATTTTTATTATACTAAGAAGGTAGAACTCTTCATTCTACTTTAAAGTTTAAATTAAAAATTTTTCTTCATAATCTTTTTTTTTATAAAGAAAGTAGTATTTTATTAAAGATTAAAAAAATTATTAACTTAAATACAATAATAATCAAAATTATTAAATTAAAATTAAAATATTCTTAAACACACGATAAAAATCTTAAACTTTTATTATTATTTTTATAAAATCAAATATTTGATTACTTCAATTAATGTATTAACAAAAAAAGGGAAAAAAAATTAACGATAATATCTATCAAAGTAGATTTAATGACATGTAATCAAAGTTCGAAACATCAATGTTAATGAAAATATTAAGAAATAATTTTATGAAAATATCGTAAATATTATCGTTATCGACGAAAGTTTAAGAAAAAAATCACGAAAATTATGAAAAAAATTATAAAATTTTAAAAAACATCAAAAAAATCAATTACTTATGTTTTAAATAAAATTTTATTTAATTAATATATTTATATTAATATGTAATAAACCAATAAATTAAACTATTATATAATCAAATATATATTCTTTTTTGTTAAATATTATAGAATAATCAATTAAAAGGTTTTAAATAATTAAATATACTACAAATTGTATTAACTATTATAAATAAATAAATCTCAACAGTATAAAAATAATTTTATTAATTATTTATTTTTAAAAGTACTCATGTTTAGGAGAACATAATAAATCTTATCATTCAATATAATTTACATGTTATAACATTAATATAAAATAGTAGAAATAAAACATACATGTTGACTTTGTTTTTGAGAATTTAATTGAATGTTGTTGTTTTACTTTACTCTTTAAATGCTACACATAAGAAAAAAGAGAATATATTTTCTTATGCATAAGTGAGAAAAAAATTAAATTTAAATGATTACTGAGAAAGAAGAAAAATAATAATTAAAAATTGATATTTTTGTTATTTTATTAAATATTTTAATGACATTTTAGTAATATTATTCTTAGTATTCAAGATATTTTAACCAAAAAAATCTAAATGATATTTAAGCGCCAATAATATTTTAATAATATTTTAAATAATTTTAGGATAATTTAATAAAAAATAAATAAATATCATATTTTAATATTGAGATGTATAAAAAAACATATTTATAGTACGATATTTTAATCGTTGCATGAAACAAATAAAGAAATGTATACGCAAATTGGAAGATAGCTAAATAGAAGAAAGAGACACCTACTTTACCAAACAACAACAACAGTAAGTAGAGGTGTCCAACGATCTGGTCTGATCCGGTTTTGGTTAAAAAACTTTAATCGGATCGGATCATTTATATTACTCGAATCAGACCGGACCATTTATATTATAAAACGGTTCAGTCCGGTTTGGTTTCTGGTTTGGTTCAATTTTTTATACATTTAATGAAAAATAATGTGAAATTTTTATATATTATTAAACCGGTCCGGTCTGGTTCGAACGGTTTAAAATTAGTACAAACCGGACCAGACCGTTTGATTTGTAAAACCATTCAATCCGATCCAGTTCGGTCCGGTTTTACAATTTGGTTCGGTCCAGTTCGGTTTATGGACACCCCTAACAGTAAGTACTTGTTACATCAGATTCAAGCCTAAGCAACCCAGTCTAACTAATATCCTCGATCCATTTCTCTTTGCTAGACCTGTCGCGAGAGAAAAGGGAAACAAAATATTATTGATTATACGAATGAAATAGAACCCTCTCTAACTTGCCTAAATCAAAAAAACTTAGAGAAATAAAACATACTCTTGATCATAAACTTAGCACATCTTGGACAGTGTGTGCAACAAGCATAAACTCATAAGCACTCTCTGTTTGGATGTGTTAGAACTCAGAAGCTTAGTGTCACTCACAGATTCCAAAATTGAATACCCACAAACGAGGGAAAATTAAGTCTTTTAGTTAAGTTTCTTCCGGGGTTTGTGTTGAATATAAAAACTTGTTTGAAGCCCAATATAAGTACAATCAAATTGAAGCCCAACTTGAGGAAACTTCATGGTAGTTCAAAAAATTATTCAAGATAATGAGTTGTAAGACACCTAGTGGAGGTTAAATTAGATTGTAAGTAAGATGCTGAGTTGTAATACAACTAGTGGAGGTTGAGTTGGATTGTAGGTAAGATAATGGGTTATGTGTGGTCATTAGAGTTAGTATTAGTTTTATATTGTATGGCTTGTATTAATTCTATAATAATATAAATATTTTCAATCCTTTGCTATGTAAGATATTTCAATCAAGTTTAATAAATAAGAAGTAAGAGTGTGAGAGTGTCTAATAGTTGCTAAAAAATTGTTCTTGAGTGTTGAGGAGTTTTGATCCATAATATTCAAACAAAGTGGTATCGAGCAGTAGTTGGAAATATACATTATTGTATATCAAATCGAGCTCTCGATGATACGAATCTGACACCGCCATAATCATCCCGACTAGAGTTTAGATGTGCTACCACGTTCCACCAAAAGGTGCTATCAGAAAGCGAGTCAACTCACAAAGTTGGAACCAAGTCCAGCCTAATTGACCGAGCCGTGAAGCCCATTGACAAAGCCGCTGACCAAGCTGTGACCGAGCTGCAGAGCCATTGACCACGTTGTTTGACCGAGCTGTAGAGTCATTGACCAAGCCTTGACTGGCCATTGACCGAGTCAGACAGTCGTTGACCGGTAAGTTGACCATTGACCAGAGAGGGTTGATTGTGACCATTGATCGAAAAATTCTTGGATTCCCTTCTAAAGTTTTCCAGTGTTCTGAATTCATTCGTGTAATCGGATTTTGCAAATTCTTACTACATTGAGAATTATGGAAAATGGAGGTTTTTTGTCGTTTCATATCCCAATACTCAACAAAATCAATTACGATAATTGGAGTATCAAAATGAAAGAACTTTTGGGTGCGCACGATGTATAGGAAGTTATTGATAAGGGTTTTAGTGAGCTCGTAGATGAAGCTACTCCAGCTCAACCACAAAATAATTCTTTGAAGGACACAAGAAATAAAGACAAGAAAGCTCTCTATCTTATTTATCAAGCCTTGAATGATGATGGGTTTGACAAGATCTCACGTGAAATCTCCTCCAAAGCAATATGGGACAAGCTTCAAACTTCTTTCAATGGAGTCGAGAAAGTTAAGAAAGTTTGTCTCCAAACACTAATAGGTGAATTCAAATCTTTACATATGAAAGCTTCCGAGTCTATTTCTGATTATTTCTTAAGAGTCACAAATGTTTCTAATTAACTGAAAAGAAACGGTGAGATGTTGGAAGATGTGAGAATAATTGAAAAGATACTCCGTTCTCTAGATCCCAAATTTAAGCATATCTTCGTAACAACTAAAGAAACTAAAGATTTGGAAGTAATGACGATTGAGAAACTTCAAGGATTGTTGCAAGCTTATGAAGAAAAGCATAAGAAAATGCAAGGGATCAACGAACAACTCTTTAAGAACCAACTCAAGGAGAAGGAAGAAATCCAAGGCTATGATAGAAATCATCATGGTCATGGTAGAAACCGAGGTCAAGGATGAGGAAGAGGCCGTGGTCGTGGTAGAGGTTACAACTATAACAACAATTCCAATGCCACCTATGAGAAAAGAGAAAACTTATCAAGAGGCTATGGGAGAGGAAATTCAAACTGGAGGTATGATAAATCTCATGTTTAATGTTATAATTGTCAGAATTTTGGGCATTATGCTCCAGAATGTAGAGCTCCCAATAACAAGGTCGAGGATAAGACCAACTATGTAGAAGCTAAGACTGAGAAGAAAGAAATGTTGTTCTTAGCATACTAAGACACTGACGAAGGACACGAGAACACTTGGTACCTGGACACCAGTGTAAGTAACTATATGTTTAGTAAAAAAAACATATTCGTAGAATTCAATGAATCAGTAAATGGTCATGTCTCTTTTGGAGATAATTCAAAAATATCGGTGAAAGGGAAAGGTAACATTCTTATTCGAGCAAAAGATGGTAGTCATCAGATATTTTCAAATGTCTACTATATGCCCAATATGAAAAACAATATCTTAAGTTTGGATCCACTCTTAGAAAAAGGATATGATATTCACACGAAAGATTAGTCTTTTATAAGGGATGGCCAAGGAAATATAATAGCCAAGGTGAAAATGCCAAAGAATAGAATGTTTACTTTGAATATTCAAAATGATGTTGCAAAGTGTTTAAAGACTTATTACAAAGAAGCATCCTGGCTATGGAATCTTCAGTTTGAGTATCTCAACTTTGGAGGAGATGTTGTCTAAAAGGGAGATGGTGAAAGGATTATCCCACATCAATCATCCAGACCAACTGTGTGAAAGTTGTGTACTAGGGAAACAGTTCAAAAAGAGTTTTACGAAGGATTCTAACACAAGAGCTCAAAATCCACTTGAACTCATTCATACTGATATGTGCGGACCCATTAGGCCAAGTTCTCTTGGTAAAAATAATTATTTTCTTCTCTTCATTGATGATTTTTCAAGGAAAACTTGGGTTTAAGAAGTTTTGGGCAAAAGTAGTAGTTTGCGCAGTCTACCTATCAAATCGATCTCCGACAAGAAATGTGTTTGGGAAGACACCACAAGAAGCATGGAGTAGAAGAAAACCATGAATATCTCATCTCAGAGTCTTTAGAAGTATAGCTCATGTACGTGTACCGAATGAGAGAAGAACCAAGCTAGATGATAAAAGTGAGAGTTTCATCTTTATTGGCTATGACTCAAGCTCAAAAGGTTACAATCTGTACAATCCGGAGAACAAAAAGATTGTAACTAGGCAAGATGTGTTATTCGATGAAGATGGAGAATGTGATTTTGGCTCACATATAGATGATTTCAATTTCTTTACACACTTTGAATAAGTCCATACAGAACAACCTAGAGAAATTTAGCAAGAGCCAACGAATCCACCTACTTCGCCAATGCTAACCACTCATGGAGACTCGTCACCTTCATCATCTTTGAGTGGAAGTGAAAAAGTTGTGACACATACAAAAAGTCTCCAATATCTATATAAGGTAACATAAAGAAAAGATAATCTTACCTTATTTTGTCTCTTTGTTGATTGTAAACTAGTGAGCTTTCAAGAAGTTGCACAAGAGAAGAAGTCGAAAGATGAAATAAACAAAGAAATCAATGCAATTGAGAATAATGACACATGGGAACCCATTTCACTTCCCAAAGGGCACAAGACAATAGATGTCAAATGGGTGTATAAGATACAAATAAATGCAAAGGGAGAAATCGAAAAGCACAAGAGGGGACTAGTAGAAAAAGGTTATAGTCAAAGAGCTAGAATTGACTATGATGAGGTATTCACTCTTGTTGTCAGGTTGGAAACTATTAAACTAATCATTTCTATGACAGCCCAAAAAAAGTGGAGGATACATCAAATGGATGTGAAGTTTTCCTTCCTAAATAGAGTCCTTGAAGAAGAAGTCTACATATACCAACCATTAGGCTACAAAGTCAAAGGGCACGAAGAAAAGGTGTTAAAGTTGAAGAAATCTCTCTATAGGTTAAAGCAAGCACCAAAAGCGTGGAATACTCGTATCGACAAGTACATCCTCAAAAATAACTTCACCAAATTCCCTTATGAACATACGTTTTATGTCAAAGTTAAATATGGAGAGATTCTAATTGTGTGCATGTACATGGATGATCTCATCTTCACCGGAAGTGACCCAAGCATGTTTGAAGAATTCAAGATAGTGATGACCCGCGAGTTTGAGATGATCGACATCGGACCGATGGCATATACCTCGGTATCGAAGTCAAGCAAAAATAAGAAGGTAATTTCATTTCCCAACAAAGCTATGAAAAAGAGATACTCAAGAAGTTCAAGATGGATGATTGAAAACCAGTAAGCACTCCTGTGGAATATGGAGTCAAGTTGTCCAAGCATGATGAAGGAGAAAATATAGATCCAACTTTCTTCAAGAGTTTAGTTGGAAGCTTATGTTATTTGATGTGTACAAGACCTGATATTCTCTATGTTGTTAGACTTGTGAGTCGATACATGGAGAATCTGACAACCACTCATTTCAAGACTACTAAGATAATCCTAAGCTACATCAAAGGTACAATTGATTTTGGTTTGCTATACTCATTTTCTAATTATTGCAAACTTATTGGATATAGCAATAGTCATTATGTCGAAGATATAGACGATCGAAAGAGCACCACAAGATTCATGTTCTTCATGAGAGATACTGTTTTTACATGGATGCCGAAGAACCAACCAATTGTCACCTTGTCCAGTTGTGAAGATGAGTACATAGCTGCAACCTCAGCTATTTGTCATGCAGTTTGGTTGAGAAACTTATTGAAGGAGCTAAACATGGCACAAAAAGAACCAACGAAGATTTGTGTTGATAACAAATCAGCAATTGCTTTGGCAAAGAATCCAGTCTTCCATGACTAAAGCAAATACATTTATACTCGCTACCACTATATAAGATAGTTCATCTCCATAAAGCATGTACAAGTCGAGTATGTCAAGTCACATGAACAAGTTGCTGACATCTTTACCAAGCCACTGAAATTTGAAGACTTTGTGAGGATAAGGAGTTTGCTTGGTCTCATAAAATAATTTTAAGGGGGAGTGTTGAAAATAAAACTTGTTTGAAGCCCAAGATAGATTCCAATCAAATTGAAGCCCAACTTGAGGAAGCTTCCATGATCGTTTAAGAAATTATTCAAGGTGATGAGTTGTGAGACAACTAGTGGAGGTTGAGTTGGATTATAGGTAAGATGATGGGTTATGTGTGGTGATTAGAGTGAGTGTTAGCTTTATATTTTATGGCTTGTATTAATTTTATGATAGTATAAATACCTTGCATATTTTGCTATGTAAGATATCTCAATCAAGTTTAAGAAATAATAAGAAAGAGTTTGAAAGTGTCTAAGAGTTACTGGAAAATTATTCTTGAGTATTGAGGAGTTTATCCATAATATTCCAATAGTTTGAACTCTAGGTCAAGCTTCAAAGAGTGATTGAAAGAGAAAAGAGAGCTATTGGGGTTTTAGTTTCAATGTTGGTACACAAATGCATAAGACCCAAGTCCCCAAAACAAACCCAGATTAGAAACTTGCCTACTTTGCAACCAAGTCAATTCTCTGAGCCTAAAAACCTTGATTTCATCATATGGATTTCGAAAAATCTATCCAAAATCATCATTGTCTTGCTTAGGATTGCTACAATAGTTGCTTTCTATTTTCCTTGTGACGTTGGTGATACTGCAACTCTTCAAAATCAAGCCCAAACCCTCGAGAAGATTCATTTCCCCAAGTAAATTGGAACTTGATTCGACCCATTTTAGATAAATCCACACCATACTTCAATTTTAGATCTGAGAAGTGGATCTTGGTACTCCAATTTTAGATAAGAAGACTCCAACTTCCAAACAGAAGAAAAAAATGATTATTTCTAAAATATTATGAATAAGAAAGAAGAGAACTTATTTAATATTACTAAGTTGATTATTTTCTATGATGTCTTATATAAGCATAGGGCCTAACTATTTATATTTAAAAAGTCCTTATAATAGTTAATAAAGCTTATACGTGAGATTCTAGTAATACACACAAAAAAACTCTAAATAACAGTTTCTATGTGGGACTCTAATAGTATATAAAAATTATAACTCTAAGCAAAATAAGTTATTGCTTTAGTAGAACGCTAAATAAAAACTACACAAAATAAAGTATTTTCTCTTTTCTAATCTTGTCCTGCATTATTCCCCTCCACTTATTTAAAACTCGTCCTCAAGTTTTCTTCAAATGAAGATGATAATAATTGTAGCATTCATGGATCTTCAAAATTGATTTTTCTTATTATTTCACTTCCTTGAATAATATTAGCTAAATATTGTCTACATACTTACCTTAAAAATTAATATTTTCAACAAGTTTTTGAATAATGAAATATGATTCGTTATCTTGAAGAAGATTTTATAACTATTGTTGCTTTGGAAAATAATTTATTGTAATATCATATAATTGATTGCATTTAAAAGTAGTGAAATTCTTTAACTTCGGGAACATATACAAGTGTCATAATATTTAAATCTTCTTTTATGGAAATAATTTTGAGATCTGGTACTAAATCATCTTGTAAAGAGATTTCCTCTTCAAATTCTTCATTTTGAATTTGTATTATCTCTATTATAGGTTTATTGGCCTTAATAATATGATTATTTTTGTCTTTAATCAAAATTGTCTCATGAACCATGTTTTCAAAATATTGTTCTTCCACTTTTAAAGCTTTATGTGAGTCTTCTTTTTTTGATGACTCATATTATGTTAGATCATTTTTTTCACTTGAGTAAGATCTTGATTTTGAGTTTTTTCATAATCTTTTTGAATAGGAGTTTGATTCATATTTTTATTTAATAACATCGATAATGTAAATAGTTTATTAAGAACTTGATTACCCTCTTCAAGAAATTCTTAAAATTATTTTCGTGAAATACTTTTATTATACTCCATTGGATCCACATGAATCTCACTCTGATACCACTTGATGTGGGATAAAAACATGAATGTATCAATAATATGGAAGCACTTAAGAAATAAGAAAGAGATGAACAGAATTTAGACTAGTCAGATTCACTCTCTGGTAAGAGATTCTCGTATTTATGCTATGAAATAAACACAAATAAACTATTTTCTAGATAAGCACTCTAATAAATGTAGAATAAGTCAAACACTTTAATAAATCTAGAATGAGATAAGTTTAGCTATGCTATCTATCTTTAGACGAGCACTGTAGCAACTCTGGAGTAGGATTAGCTTAAAGATATTCCTTTATCTCACGTATTTATAGTGTTTGAGACTGGATTTGTTTAGTTGTAAATAAATCTGACTAACGATGTCTCTTTCAATAAACTTGGTACTCTCAACTTTAACAATCTCTCATCCCTACAAAGGTTTAGTGCAGTTGGTATATATTGTTAATTTTCCATCCTTACAAATTATGAAACTAGTTGATTGTTTCAAATTAAATGCACTTCAAGAGATCGAGACTTTCTTTAATGGAGAGGTAAGTTTCTTCATGTAACCAAGATTTTTGTATCATTTGATGGTATTATACTTCATATATCAAAATCACATGCTAATAGATCAATAATTTAAGGAGAGAGAGATCAAGAGAAGAAGTGGTATAAAAAAGTGGAAGAAGATAGTTACAACTATTACAAAATTGACAATGTGATTATGGTTACTTAAATGGTTTGAAGTCGCTTGTTTTACATGTAGTAAATAAATTATAATTTTAAAAACAAGATAAATCATGTTAAGATAAAACCAAATAAAAACATTAGTTAAAAATGGTACGTTTAGAACAAGAAAGGTTTTTAATTAGAAATATTTATTTAAAACGTTTTACTTTTATTTTTGGAAATTCTTATTAGATTTTTTTTAATATCACATTCTTAGAAATTATGTTAAAATCATTAAAATGTTGATGTATACTCATAGACTTATGTGACTCAACAGAATACTCAAAACGTTACTTGTTTTTCTTATTTAAATGTCTTTTAAGACTAATGAAAAAATAGTGTGTACTTTGAATTGAATTTGAATATTATTAAGATTTTTTTAAACCAAATACACACTTATGTTATTAAAATATTTTGTTTTAGTACTCCAACTTAAATATTAGTATTTTTTTCTTTCATTTTTCAATAATAACTAATTTTTTATCCAAAATGTCTTTTTGGAATTTTAGTGAAAGATTTATATTTTTTCTTTATGAAAATTAACTAGATTTCAAAAATGATTTTATTTTATTAAAGATTAAGTTCAACACTCCCTACTAAAAATTATGAAAAAATTAAAAATTATTAACATTCTAACAATTCTATTAGTTATAACGAAAATATTTTTCATAACTAAATGACAGAGATAACAATGAAAATAATTTTCATGAATAATTAACTAAAAATATTTGTATTATTAATGTTATTAGAAAAAATAATTTAAAAATTAACAAATTTGTTCACTTTTTTAATTCTAATTAATTTATAAAAAATAAAAAATCCTTTGTACAAATATCTAAAGAATATTTTGGGTAAAAATGTGAATGTTATTAAAAAATGATACTAATATTTAAATTGAGATACTAAAATAGAATCGGTTAATAACATTGAATATTTAATATAATAATCTATTAACTAAAGTAATAGTAGAGTATGTATACCCAACAAAAAATTAATGTCTCATTTGAATTAAAGTTTAACATTATTGATTTTTTTTAACATAAAATACACTCAATTTAAATTGGATATGAACTCATATCCTTTTATTACCACTTAGAGCCCATTTATTTTCACTATGATGCAATTTCCATCAAACATTAATAGGATTTAATGTGTCATGCTATTCAAATAAATTCCAAAAATTTATGCATTAGTTATAGATTAATGCTGACGTGTTCGTTTAAATTAAAATATTTTGACATAAAACTTTAAAGACATAAAATTAAAAATTTATTCTCTCACCTCCGTAATTATGACATGTTATTAGTCTAAATGATTAATCCAAAACTAATGTATGAATAATTCTTACTAATTTATAAAACATGAGTTTGCACGTCAAATCTAAAAGTTATGTTTTATATTACGTTGAAAAAAGGTTAATATACTTTTTTTCATCTAACGGGGAAAAAACGTAATAAAAGCTTAATAATTTTTCTATTAAAATATTATTCTTTATTATAAATCGAGAATCTTAATTTGTACAATAAATTAATCGTTCTTAATTAAATCGACGCAGATGTTTGACAAAAACGGAGTAACTAAGCAAAGACAAAGCCTTTCCATTTAATTTGCTTACGTGTTACTCCAAGTCGAAGTGCAAAATTAGTGAAATGAAAATATTCTTTTACGTACAATTATCCGATACTTTGTTAAAATTAAAAATAATAATCTTCCCTGTGATGAAATAACAATATTTCTAAAAAATTTACGTTAAAAAATGTTGATGCATGTGTTGTTAAATCATCATACGACAATGTCCTTGTTGGGCTTATGTTGTGTTAAGTGAAAAGCATATTATGAACATTGTTAATTATATTCATTTTTTTTTAATGATAAGTGAAGTAATCATCTATTTGAGTTGTGTCTACAAATATTTTTTGTTTTGCCTCTCTTTCAAATTGGTTGGTTGTTGTTGGGTTTACAACCAAAAAGGGAGCCGCTTGGACTATTGACTCTATTTTATCAACTTAAAATTACGTGTAAATTTCCAATAAATTTTATTTTAATTTTTTAATATTTTATTCAATCCTCTTGAAATATTAAAAATGCTCCCATGTCTATTTTTACAAGTGGTTCCGTAGACTCCTATTGAACCTCTTCATTCCATACCTTCACTAAACCTCCTTGAAAAGGTTTGGTAAAACTTAATAAATCTTTAAATGTAGATGTTGGAAGTATTTTGAAAGAATTATTAATAAAAATATAAAAAAAAATATGTATAATGATAAATTATAAATTACTAATTTTTAGTTTTTTTTTAATTAGTATGTCGGCCAGTTATTAACGAAAGTTTCACATATTAATGAAAAACATGCATAGTTTTTTTCTTCCTATTATTCTTCTAAATAATATTTTCTTTCTTTTTTTTCCATGATTTTTTTAATTTCTCAAATCTCAATAATATTGTCATGTATATCATTTTCTTAATAATGATTATCAGTTAAATTAATTTAAAATAATGGCAATGGATAAGTTAGGATCTTGTATATATATTTTATTAAAAATGTACGTAAGTTTTATTGCTAATAAGTAGAATGTAAAAATCTTGTTATTTCAAAAAAAAATGTCGAAAAGGTTTTTTACTCATATAAAGACATTTTTTATTTAATCATTTCTATTGTTAATTTAATGGAATAAAGAACACAACACTCTCGTGAAAACTTCCTTCCTTCTCAATTTTATTTAATGGAATATCAATTCTCCTTTACATTGTAAGACATAGAATATCTTGCTTGAGGTTTCCTTAGTGAGAATGTCAGCAAGTTTTTCTTTCGAATTCACCTGTATTAGTCGGATTGTCCTTGCTTCAATATTTTCACGAATATAGTGTTTGTTAACCTTAACATGTTTGGTCCGATCATGTTGAACCAGGTTATGAGAGATATCTATTGCCGCTTTGTTGTCACAGAACAAATCCATCTCCTTTTTCGGAGGGAAACCAAGTTCCGACATTAGTTTCTTGAGCCACATTAGCTCACAAATCATGTTAACTACTCCCTTTAATTCGAACTCAGCATTGGACAAGGTAATAGTTTTTTGCTTCTTGCTTCTCCAAGTAACTAAGTTCCCTCCTACGAATGTGAAGTATCCAGATGTTAATCTCCTGTTTGTAACATCCCCAACCCAGTCATCATTTGTATATCCCACAACATCTAAATGCCCATTCCTTAGGAATTGAATCCCTTTCCCTGGAGCTCCCTTCAAATACCTTATTATTCTTATGATGGCTTCCATGTGTTCTTTGCTTGGGTTATGCATAAACTGACTTACGAGGCTTACTGCATAGGTAATGTCCGGTCTAGTGTGTGATAGATATATCAGTTTCCCTACTAACCTTTGGTATCTTTCTTTATTCACTGGTGCTTGATCTGAATTCTCTTCCATCTTTAGATTTTGTACCACTGGTATGTCTCATGGTTTACAGTCAAGCATCCCAACCTCTGCTAGTAGATCTAGAATATACTTCCACTAAGAGAGAGTAATACATTGCTTTGACCTCATCACTTCAATTCCAAGGAATTACTTGAGCATTCCTAAGCTCTTCATTTCAAACTCCATTGAGAGTCTTTCTTCAAGCCTATTCATTTCATTCTTGTAATTACCTGTAATGATCATATCATCCACATATATTATCAAAACAATTAGTTTCTCTTGTTGCCTTTTAAAGAATAGAGTATGATCAGAATCACTCTGTTCAAACTCATATTTTTCATAGTATGACAAAATCGATCAAACCATACTCTAGGTGATTGTTTAAGACCATATAACGCCTTATGCAACTAGAAAACTATCGGTTTTGATCCCGTATTTATGTACCCAGGAGGGGGTCCATGTAGAATTCTTCCTTTAAGTCGCCATGTAAAAATGCATTTTTCACATCAAATTAATGTAACGACCAATCTAAATTCGCTGCAAGAGATAGTAAAACCCTAATAGTATTGAGTATAGAAACTGGAGAGAAGTTTTCCTGAAAATCAATATCATAGGTTTGTGTGAATCCCTTCGCAACTAACCTTGCTTTATACCTTTCAAATTCACCATTAGCACCAAACTTTATTGTATAAACCCACTTACACCCAACATATTTTTTTTCCTTTTGGTAACTCTACTAGGGACCAAGTTCCATTTTTGTTTAAAGCTTCCATTTCTATATCCATGGCATTCACCCATTTTGTATCTTTTAGAGCTTCTTCAACATATTTTGGTACCTCTAAGGACAACATTTTTTCACTAAAGGTTCTTAAAGGTTGGATTAAATACTTCGTGCTCACACACCGAACCTTTTCCAGCAAAGTCCAGTTCATACGTTTTGCAACTCCGTTTTGTTGTGGTGTTTTCGAATAGTGAAGTTTCGCATTATCCTTTTTCTTCACAAACTTTCATAAATGGATTGTTTGTGTACTCAGTGCCATTATCAGACCTCAAACGCTTGATCTTTTTATCAGTATGAGTCTCGATCATCTTCTTCCACTTGAGAAAAATTCTCAACACTTTATCCTTCTTCTTCATTAGATACACCCAAACCCTTCTGGAGAAGTCATCAACGAAAGTGACATGATAATATTTTCCACTCATGGATAGAGTTCTTGTTGGCCCTCATACATCAGTATGGATGTAATCCAAAATGCCTTTTGTATTATGGAGAGTAGTGTCAAAGCTTACTCTTTTCTGCTTCCCCAATACACAATGCTCATAGAATTCCAACTTGTCGGTTCTCGTACCTTTTAAGAAGCCTTGCTTTACTAGAATCTACAAAGGTTTTTCATCAGCATGTCCCAAACGCATATTCCACAGCTTGGTAGTTTCTAAATCTCTTTCTTCCTCTAAAATTGTTGCTGATGTTGTCCCAATAATCATACTACCAAGGTAGTAGTATAATTTATTCTTTCGAACACCTTTCATTACCACAAGTGCTTCAGAAGTAACCTTTAATGCCCCATTTTGTATAGTTATAATGAAGTCTTTTGATTCTAAGACTCCCACAACAATGAGATTCTTCTTCGTATCTGGAACATAATGAACATCTATCAAGACCTTGGTTGAACAATCTTGATTCTTCAAACGAATTGTACCAATTCCCAAAACTTTGCATAGATAATCATTACCCATGAAAACAACTCTACCGTCTAGTTAGGAGACATATGGGAAGGGAAGCTAACAACATCAAGGCTAAACATCTATCATTACCCATGTCTCTACTACTTCATTCCTACTTTCTTTTTTATCTTTCTTTCTAATTTCATAACTATACAAAGCAGTACAAACTTCCTCAAAAGATACTTTATCCTTCCCAATGAGTAAACTCGTAATAAGGTGATCAAACTCATCAGGAAGGGAAGCTAACAACATCAAGGCTAAATCCTTATCTTTAAAAGTTTCATCCATATTTAACAAATCTGCTACTAATCGATTAAAATCAGCAATGTGGTCGTTTATTGTAGTACCTAGAAGGTATTCAAAATGAAACAACTTTTTCTTCAAATAAAGCCAATTATGTTCATTCTTCTTCATAAACTTGTTCTCCAACGCCTTCCACAACTTACTTGCGGATGTCTCCTTTATGAACGTGTACTTTTTTTCTCTTGAGAGACACGAATGGATTGTACCACATGCCAATCAATTGATATTTTTCCACTCTCCTTCATTTGTTCCATATGGTTTCTCTTCTTCAATGACGATGTCCACCCTTGTTGAAACATAGCATCTAAAACTTCGCCTTGCCACATGCCGAAATGACCGATTCCATCAAACTTCTCCACCTCGAACCTTGCATTCATCACCATAGTTCTACCTCACTTGGATGATTGGCCTTTGTTTGAAAGAAATTTTTCTTTCTCTATTTCTTCAAATTACAACAACTAGTAACTATATTCTAATAGCAAACAAACAGAATACAAACAAATGCTTAGGTAGAAACTTCGGCTCTGATACCAATTGTTGGGAAAATTGAGTGTATTTTCCCTCTTCTAAGTAGTTACTATTCACTTATGATTTAAATGAATAGAACTCAAACTAACCCGACAAAATAATGTTATTGGAAGTATAATACTAAAATAAACTAAAGCAGATATTAAAACATAAATATTAAAGCAAATAAATAATAATATCATAAATTTAACGAGATTCTGTATAAATGTTACCTAGGTTCTCGGTCGTCGTTGATCACTTTCACTATCTCCAAATAGATGAACTCCAAATTATAACTAATTGGGTAAAATTGATATAGGGTTTTATTTATAGCCCCAAATCCAAAAATCATCTTCATTTCTAACAAGACTTTTTAAATTTATTCATTAAAGAGTTATATAACACATATTAATGAAAAATATGCACAATTTTTTCTCTTATTATTCTTCTATAATTTTTTCTTTACTTTGGTCCATGATTTTCTTAGTTTTTCAAACCTCAACAATATTGTCATGTATCATCACTTTCCCAATAATGAATAATGATTATCAGTTATCAGTAAGTTAAATTATTTTTGGACGAAAGACAATCCTTTTTTGTATATTTTATTAAAGGTGAACATAAGTTTATTAAGGAAACATAAGTTTTATTGTTATTAAATAGAACATAAAAGTCTTGTTGTTTCAAAAAATGTCAAAAAGATTTGGTACTCACATAAATGGAGTTACGTGCTAAAAGTATTTTTTTATTTAACCATCCTAATTAGGATTTTTTTGGAATTTCACACACAAAAAGGAAAAAATTAACCCAGTGTTACCCAACCCTCCATTAACCCACACAAACACAAACATCCCTCGTTAAAAGTAGTTTTATATAATACCATTTAGGTTAATAGACTTTTTATTATTCATTAATTCATTAAAATATAAATAATTGTTAAAACTTGTGGTATATAAATAATATTAGATCGATGGTTTAATAGGGTAAAAAAAAGAAAAAGAATTAAGACAATTTTCAAAAATAAAAGTCAAAAGTGAAGCCATGTTTTTCAAAGTAATGAAGAATCATCTATTAAAAAAGAAAAAGTAATAGGCAAAACTAATAATAGTAAAAAAGAGAAGTCGAAGAAATAAAATCAAAAATACCCCTAAGGTTTAAGGAATCTTGAGAAGTATCTTTCAGGTTTTAAAAAAATTGAAAAATATCCTTGAAAACATAACATAAGTTAAAATTAACACTCATCAAAAATACCCCTAAGGATAAAAAAAATGGAAGAGGAAAAAATAAACCAAGAAATATTAGATATAGAAACAGAAGACATTTCAGGATGTTTTTCAGAGGAGATGGTAATAAGTAAAAAGAAATTTGAAGAAATTCAAAAAGAAAAATTAAATCTTAAAGAACGAGATGGATTTAAAGACCTATCATTTTTATTAAGAAAAATATTTCCTAGAAAAAATATAATCTATTACGGTATAAGTAACAAGGAAATGAGTATTAAAATTACAGATACAAAAGGAAGATATAATATATCATTAATTGATAAAGAAACCATATTAAACAAATTATCAAAAATTCCTCGAAAGGATAAAGAAAAAATTGGATACATCTATTTAGGAGGAATCCAAATATTAATAAAAGCTCATTTTAGAGAAGTAATAGATACACCAATAAAAATAGCTTTATTAGACAATAAAATAATAAATAGACAAGATGCTTTATTAGGAATGATCCATGGAAATTTAGGATACTAAAAACTAAAATTTACAGCATATCCAAGATAAAAATCTAAACCAAGTATTAAGTCTAGCTTATGAATTTGAAAGAGAAGATTTAATGAAAGAAGGAAATCATTCATTTTCAATACACTATCTAGTGGTATATTCTTTAACAAATAGTCATAATAGTTCAATATATGGACAAAATGAATTTATAGAAATAGATAAAACTTTTAAAGAATTTGGACAAATAATAAAACCAGAAATACTAACAGACTTTGAAATACCAGAAGAATGAAAATAAGATATTAAAGAAAAACCCTTAATAAAAAGAAGAAATAGTAATAGCATACAAAGATTTACTTTTATAGATCATGAAGAAGAAACTTCAAATCAACAAGAAGTTAAAAAATTAGAAAATGAAGTTAAAATAATGAAAGCATTAGTTCATGATTGCATATTAGGGAAAAATCATGTTTAAAGATAAAATAAAAAATATGCATTTAGAAATTAATGGAAGCCTAGTAGGTGTGGCAAAAAATCAAGTAATACTATTTGAAACTATACAATTATTAACAGAAGAAATGGCTCTAGTCCAGGAATCAAACACAAAATATTTACAAGAAATAATAGATATACAAAGAGAACTATTAAAGAAAATAAAAGAGTATGGTTATAATAAACTACAACAAAATATGCATAAATAATTTTCAAAAATAAAGAAAGATGTATACAATCTAAAAATAGATTATAAATATGATCTCTTAGAAGGATTAAAAGAAGAACCACCAAGGAAATCAGATTCTTTGATTCCTAAAAATGAAAAAAGAAAAAATGAGGAACAATCTAAGAATAAAGAAATAATTCTAAATTAATGGAATATAGAAAGAAATTAGAAAAAGAATTTATGAACCCTAAGAATAGGGATATAGAAACATTGGTCAAATTATTGACATTAACCAATGAAGAAATAGAAGAACATTATATCGGAAAACTTTGTACTAACAAAGAAGAAGATGATATGACAATAATCAGTGAAACTGATTCAGAACCAAAAAACATGACCCCAAAAGGTCATATGAAACGAATTTCATTACCAGACCCTTACCAAGAAGAAACATATGACCCACATAGGGAGGAAAGAAGTAGACAAAGATCAGAACAACCTGATACTACATATAGAAGAAGACAACCACCTAAAATGGAGGAAGGGTTGCATTGGGGAACTAGAGGTAGTATTCCACCAGAGTTCAAACTCCATGATAATTATAAATCTGAACTTCTAAATTTAGATTGTATAAGAGATAGGAAAAAAGCTTTAGATGAATGGTCTAGTGGGATGAGCGTTCTCATACAAACTTCTCTTACTACCCAAACAAATTCTTCAACTTGTAGAGTGCTTATAGCACATAAAATGACAGGAAATGTAAAAGTTTGATTTTCAAACTTAACAGATCAACAACATTTATTAATGCAAGGAAATGCTTCAACGGGAAGAGAATACTTAGATACAGTAATAAATGAAATATACAAAGAATTTATTGGTGAAGATAAAGAAAAGACTATCACTGAATCGAGTGAAAATGAAATCAATGAAGCTAAATGGCATCTAACAAATATGGAAATTTGTAACATATGTTATATAGATTCTTTTATTTGTGAGTATGAAATGTATTACCATAAATTACCACTCTCTATACAAACAATTTATAAAGAAATGTTTTTTCAAAAATTACCTGGAACATTATATAAAACTTTAACAGAAAATTGGTATCAGAGCCAAGAAATAGTAACTTAAATAGTAATGGATAGAGGATTAACACCATTAAAATATAAAGATATTTGTGACATTTTATAAATCTCAGGGACATAACTAAAGATATAACAAATCTCAAGGGTAATTTAGAAAATTATCCGAAGTCGAATCTTAAAAAGTAACTAAGACTTATTGATTAAACAAGAGTGAAGTAATAAGGCAGACGCGTAATGGTGAGGTCAAGTTCGTAAAATTAACTCATTCTCATTGAAGATTGAAAAATGCTAGCTTAAAAACATGATTTTAGAGTCATATTATGTAAATTTAGTAAGTATTTTTACAACTATTCAATATTTTATATTCTAAATTTGAGTGATATATATATTTTTAATGTATATAATAATTTCATGCATATATATTATCATAATTATTTATATTATTATAACAAAAATGAAATTAAATATTCATTGTATTTTTATTTAAAAGACTGCTTAACAATTCTTCATATTATATATTTTTTTCAAATACAATTGAAAAAATAAAAAATTATTCTTACAAAAACATAAAAATTAATTATTTATTTGTGTGATTTAATTAAATTATTACAATTTTTTTTTATTAAACTTGAATGTTCAAACTGCAATAATTGGTGAACTACTACTTCATTTGCCTCTAAAAACAATAGTACTTCATTTGTCTTTAAAAAAATAGTTATGATAATAGCAATAATCGGTGAACTATCACTCACATATGTATAATTTTTTAAAAAACTAATAAAAATTTATAGAAAGTTAAAATATGTATAAATATTTTTATACATTTTAATACATATAGATAATTTTATATTTAAATGGATTTAAAAATAAAAATTTATAATCTAGTCCACACCATATAAATTATAATTTTTTTTATCTAATCTACTTCAATAATCAAATCAAAAAATCCATAATTTAATTAATAATGAATATTTTATAAATTAATTGACCTTTTTTCTCGTCAAAAAGGCCCATTAAAAAAGCAAGGACTCATAATGATCATTTTGTTTTTCTTTCAAATTGGTTGTTTTTGTTGGGTTATTGTTTCTCTTATTCTATTTTGTCAACTGAAATTTCAAGGAAATTTACAACGAAATTCACTTTTGGAACTTGGGATCTTTTCATTCCATACCTCCATCCACCGAGCCTCCCTGTAAAGGTTTGGTACATTCGTATTTTAGTGAAAAAGATTAAGTAACTTGAGTAAAGCCTATAAATATCCATTTTAATATTAATATTTTACGAAAATGTTGGATAATTTTGAAAATATTTTTTTGAATTTAATTAACTAATTAATTAATTTTTACTCAACAAATATTAATTATGACCGAAATTTTTAAAAAATTAAAAAAAATAAAAATATTTATTAAAAATTAATGGTAAAAAAAGATGAGGAGATATAAGTATATTTTAATATCAATTATAGTTAATTTAATTTATAATATAATTATTATAAATAATAAAATTTGTATTTTTATATAAAAATAATCATTATAATTTTATAAGTAATATGTTATATATTGATTAATTAAATTGATGATATTTACTCATGTAATATAAAGAAAGTATAATTTAATTATTATTATTATTATTATTATTATTATTATTATTAGATTGATTATTATACAAATTTGATAATCAACCTTACATTAGTAGACATAATTTGGTGTTTTGCAATCATTACGTAAAACCTGACATTCTTGAGTTGTCACACTTTCTTTATTAAATTATATTGAAAGGTACTCTTCTTCATTTTGTGTGACGATGGTGTCTTTTTTTTTTTTTTAATCGTATCTTATAATTAGATTTGCTTCTCTGTATAAACCATGTGAACTTGTTAAATTTTTAATTTTAATATATAGCTAATGCTTTTGGTACGGAGTCTGAAAACATTTTTATTATTATTTATTTTTAAGAAGAGAAAAAGTACTTCGCACATGTATTTTGATTTATTATGATATACATTTATTTAGAAGGAGAAACTATAAATAAAACTATCTTTTATCTTTTAAAGTTTTTTTTAAATACTTTTTAGTGTTTTTTAAGGGATATTTTCCGATATAAATTTCAGAAACCTAAAGCATTAAAAATTTAAGATAAATAATATAAATATTAACGGTGTATTCAATTATTTACTTTAAATTCAACATTTTTTATTACTTTAATTACAACATTGTCTAAATTTTAGAAGGAAAAACTATATATAAAATCCATTTTTTTATCTTTTTAAATACATTTTATTAACGGTGTATTCAATAATTTATAAATATTTAATTGTATTTAATTAAAAAAAAATTCTTCACTATGCGTGTGAAATAGATTAAAATCATATAGTTTTTATTAATATACATTCTAATTAGATTCATATAAATTATGAATTTATTCATAGCTATATCACCCACACATCACGTTATGCTAATTGTGTTTAAACAATTATGATTGAATATGGTAAAAAAATGTTTTAAAATTTATAGAAACTTGAAATATGTATAAAAAAATTATACATTTTAATATATGCTAATTATTTTATATTTAAGTAGATTTAAAAATAAAAACTTATGATCAGTATATAGATTATGAAAATTTTCAATTGATCAAATTGAAACCATTCATGACTCAAACGAATTTTATGAATAAATTGAATATTCTTTTCTATAAAAAAATTGAAGGTTCATAGCAATCTTTTTTTGCTTGTTCTATTTTATTTATCTGTTTGTTCTTTCTCCACTGAAGTCTAGTGAAACCAAAAATTTAGTGATGTGTTGGTCTAATTATATATGCTGATAACAAATAATAATAATAATAATAATAAAAGTATTTAACAAAGATAGTGACGAAGAAAAGAAAAGAAAAGTAAAAATTTTAGGTTAAAATTGATGTGAAAGATTCATTATTTCTTTGTCTTAGTCTTAATCTCAGTAGATAGAACAAACTCAGAGAAAAGAAATTACAAAGAGTCTCCATAGAGAGTTTTCTGAAAGAAGAAAAATTGAGAATCAATTTATTATGTTTTACCCACAAATTGAAGATACATATCTATTATATTTTTGTAAGAGATCCATCTAAATGTAAAATATGTAATCTCATCTTATTACAGTGAAAGCTTTAAGTGACTTACGGGTCCCGTAGTTGTTACTTTAATTTTGGAAGGTTTTTTACGCTAAAATCTTTAATGTTATTTTTGTTCTATTTTGGTTTTAGAAATTATACTATGTTAGTGAAATTTATTGTTTTACAACTATCTATTTTCCCAACAAAGTGGTATTAAAATCAAGTTATATTCAAAAAGAGAGGCTATTCACACAGTACTGTTCACATATACGATTATTCTGTTGAAAGGTACTATTCATAAAGTATTGACGAACTCTTTTATTGACAGGTACTATTTATATAGTATTATTTGGTAGTACTATTAATATGTATTGTTTATCATCAAAAGTAACAAACTCAGCGAAACATGATTCAAATGGAAGAGAGCACATATAATATGATAAAATTGATTACATTTAATTATGAAATTTGGAATCAAAAGATGGAAGATTTTTTATACATAAAAGATCTATGGAAATCAATTATAATGTTGAAAGAGAAATAAGTAACCAATGAAAGTCAATTATAGGGTCTAAATTTAATTAAATTTAACAATATATATATACCTCAAGATTTAATGATAAAAATAAATAATCTTTTCGATCTTTAACATTTATAGATGAATTAATAATAAAATTATTAAATTGAATTAATTTATAAAAATAAAAAAAAATATAGATTAAAATTTAAGAAAATAATGATTATAGATTAATTGACTTGAATTAAATTATAATTAACTTATTTTTAATAAATTATTCAATTATTATGAACACATAATATATTTCTTCATTTTTTGGGATATTTTCAGATATAAATATCAGAAAAATGAAGGGAAAAAACCGAATGCTTTAAAAAATTAAGATAAGATAAATATTAATGGTGTATTCAAATATTATTTTATAGATTTTAATAGATTTAATTATTATTTTTAAAAAAAGTAGGTGAATTTGTTTAAGTTTTTTCAAAAATTTATAAATATTTAACTATATTTAATTAAAAAAAAATTCTTCGCTATGCGTGTAAAGTAGATTAAAAGCATATAGTTTCTATTAATATGCATTCTGATTCCATCTATACAAATTGTGAATTTATCCACACAGTACATTAATCATATCCAATTCAATCCACTGTTTCATTCATTTTAGGAATGTTTTAAGCTTCTTCAGTTTCATTCATTTTAATGAAAAATATATATTATCTTTAAAATGGATAAATGTCTTGTAAACTTGTAGTATGAAAACTAAGAATCATGGTTGAATGTGGTGAAAATTGTTTTAAAATTAATAAAAATTTATAGACTTAAAAATATGTATAAAATATTTATATATATCGGATTATTTTGTATTTAAATAACGCAAGTAATGATTTTTTTTAATATTCTTCTCCTTAAAAGATCCACCACAAAAGCGAGAGCTCACAATGATCACATCCTCTCTATCAAGAAATTCTTTGATGGTGATTTTATTATTATTTTACAAATTATAGGTCAAAATATTGACAAGATTAATAAGTTGAAGAAAAAGTTAAACAAGTCTTTTGAAATGAATTACTTTGGACCTGACAAGCAGATTCTTGGCATGATGATTACCCGCAACAGGCAAAAGCAAAATATCTAGTTTTTTTAAAAATAGTATGTTGAAAAAGTTCTTGAAAGATTTAAATATGAGCAAAACTAAGTCTATTAGTTGTCAACTTGTAAGCCATTTCAAACTTAATATGAGTCAATGTCCCTCAAGTAAGGAGGATAAATCGAAGATAAGCAAGGTGTCTTATGCATCGACGGTTAACATTCTAATGTACACTATAGTATACACAAGACCATACATTGCACATACTGTTGGTATTGTGAGTCGATTCCTATCAAATCCTGGAAAGAAACATTGAGATGTTGTCAAATGGATACTCAGGTATCTCAGAGGAACATTCAGTAATTATTTATGTTTGGGCAATAATAAACTTGTATTAGAAGGATAAATAGATTCAGATATGACTGACGACGTAAATACGATCAAATTACATGTAGTAAACTAATTAATTTTTTTTCTATTAATAATTTAGGGTCTAATTTTAATTAAATTTAACAATATATACCTCAAGATTTTATGATAAAAATAAATAATCTTTTCAAGCTTTAACATTTATAGATGAATTAATAATAAAATTAATAAATTGAAGTAATTTATAAAAATAAAAAAAATGTAGACTAAAATTTAAAAAATTAATAATTATGGATTAATTAATTTAAATTAAATTATAATTAACTTATTTTTAATAAATTATTCAATTATTATTAACACATAATATATTTCTTCAACATGCTAAGTTATTTTTTTAATTGTATTAAGTATACTAAAAGTAAATTTAAAGTGGTTATTGATGGAGCTACTTATGTAAATTGTTATTAAAGATACTTTTTCAAATATTAAAAGTATTTGTGAATATGAATATGAATATGAATATTTTTTCACATAATATTGCAAAGTAATATCGGTTCATCAAATTGAGATGCCAGGCTCTGAAGATAGATAAATCAGCTGTTATATATTCTTAGAAGCATTCACTTAAAAAAATTGCAAAACAAAAACAAAAACAAGAAGTTAGATCACTCTGAAGACTCGTTCCACTTTCATATTTTTTTTTAAGTATTTGGAATTTTACTTCTCTTTTTTTTTAGATAAATCAGCTTGTTTTATGTTATTTATCTTTTTGTTCTTTCACTACTGGAGTCTAGTGAAATCAAAAATTTAAAAAAGGTGACACTATTATTTATTTAATAATTTTTAATTAATTAATTAATTTATTATTATATTTGTATTTGGGGCCACTATCGTGTGGAAAATGTTCATATAGGAGGACATTTTTTTGTTTTGTTTTGTTTTGTTTTGTTTTTCTGTTGGTTGTTGGTCTTGGGTTACTGTATATATTTTCACTCAAGATCTACTTCATCCCTATATATATATATAATTTGTGAGGAAACAAATTGAAACACCAAACCCAAACCCCAAAAAATAAAAAAGTGAGAGTGAGTTACTTGATTTCATCTAATTCTAATTGTTTCTCTTACAAGTTTAAGAAAAACACAAAAAGCAAAAAAAAGCGATAGATAATTTTTCTTGAAGACTGGTTCCACTTCCTCATTCAAGAGAGATTCTGTAAGTACTCAGAATTTTACATATTTCATGTTTCAGTGAACTGTCCACTTTATATATATATATATATATATATATATAGCTAATGCTTTTGATATGGAATCGAAAATACAGATAAAAGAAAAAGAAAAAAAAAGCTACAGATAATTGTTCTTGACGACTCGTTCCACTTCCTCATTTCAGGGAGATTTGGTAAGAATATATAATTGTTTTCTATTTTGGACAATTTTATCATTATTTATTAGATTTGTTATTATTATATCCAACTGTTTATTTAATTACAACATTTCTCTACGATCTACAGGGTTAAACGATAAATAAGATTTATCTTTTATCTTTTTAAACTTTTTAAATGTATTTTGTTAAGCTTGTGTTTTTTTTATATATTTTCCCATATAACATATCAGAAAATTGGATGAAGAAGAAGAAGAAGAAGAAGGGAAGAAAAGCTTTTTTTGTTTTTGTTTTTAAGGCTTTAAATTTTTTTTAAAAGTCTTAAACTTTTAAAATTAAAAATCTTTTAAAAGTTTAAGACTTCAAAAATTTATAAAATTTTAAGTATATTTAATTATGATTTTTAAAGACTTTTACAAGTTTATAAAATTTATATAAATTTAATTATTATTATTTAGAATTTTATAAAAGTATTATGTTATTTAAATTTTTTTTTTTTTTGTATAAATAAGATAGCATAAGTAAAATATTTTCTCTATAATGAGATTTATGGATTTTTTTTAATTCTTTTCCCTTTCTTTTCTTATTTTCTTCTATCTCCTTTTCTCTTTTTTCTCTGGATCTTGACTCACTCTTTTTATTTTATTTTTTATTTTTTATATTTGTTGAACTCAATCATCATCCCAAAATTGGTTTTTTTAATAACATCACATGATATTGCCACGAAGTATAGTATTCATAAAACATATATTCAGTATGAACTAAGTATCTATAATAAGCTAGTATGAACTAATAACATAATTTTCTTTTAATAGCTAGAATGAACTAAGAATCTATAATAAATTTTATCAAAAGTTCATGGGTTCCTTTTTAATTAACGCACGTGGACATTTTTCTTTATTTTTAAGAAAACTTAGATATTTTTACAACTTTAAAAATAATACAGATTTTATTAATTTTTTAAAATAAAATATATAATAATAAAAGTTTATAAATTATAGACCTAATTAAACTAGATTAGTGAATAAGTTATTTTTAATTTATACTAATTTATAATTTATTAACCTAAATAAAACGGTCAGACATGCAATCGTATAAAAAAAATAAGTGTGAAAATAAAAGAATAACATGATATTTTTAGGTGGAAACAAACTAGTCCACAACCATGACCTAAGAGAAAAATCACTGGTTCATCGGTCTACCCGATCACTTAACTTTTCATTATGAAAATCAAATGTTCAAGTACAAACTCGATCTTATGCTATCCTATCTATGATACTGTCACAATGTACTTTACATACGAGTCCCTACTCTATTTTCACAGTTTTTAAAATTAGCGTGAACGGTTTATAGATCAACGTTCTAATAAGTTCCCCGCCAATCAGATTGTTCACAAATCAATTACAAAGAGATTAGCACAAAAACACTAATGTATGTGTGTGTTCTAAAACGGATTTAACAATGAATAATCTTAATTAGATGATTTAAAATATTAGTCAATTAAATCATATCAACTATAAAATTCTAAAACAAAAAAATTAAATACAGATTTAAAAAAAATGTTTTTTTTAAATTTAATACTCAAATCAAATAATCATAATCACACATAAAATTAATTAAGCAAATCAATATATATATTTATCACTACCTTGCATATTTGATGTTAATGAATGAAATAAGAAAAACAAAATCAAAAAACAAACACAGGCTTAACTCTTCATATGATTACTTATTAACTTTGCCTTTTCATTCACTGCATATATATATTAATTCATATATAACCATTTGTAGCAGCTAAGTTTTTCTTTTGTATTTTTTTTCTTTTTGAAAGCAAACTTATTAATCCTAACTCTATGTTTATATATATAGATAATGATAATCTATTAATAATAGGGTTAAAATATTTTGGGCTTCATTATTCATGGTCCATTTAAATATTTAATTAAAAATATTTTTAGATTACCTCTTAAAAATATTAAAATACATAAAAAAATATTTAAGCATCAAAACTAATATTATATTTATGAATATATGCTATTAAATGCATAAATACAATCCTATGTGTCATAATTTTTTAAGGATATATCTAAAATATAATTATCTAGAACTCGATCTTGGTATTTTTTGATAGACTTGATATTAGGTCTAAAAATAAATTTACAAGTAAATATTTTGTTCACGAAAATAGTCAATATTCATAATCCATATAAATAATATATTGAGTATTTTTTATAATTATAAATGTTTCGTTAATAAATTATAATAAATAAAAGTATAGTTGAAAAGCGTGAGTAGATAAAAAATTTAAAATATATTAAATTTATGAAAAAATTTATAAAAATCTATTGAAAATTATATAACATTTTTAAAAATTTAATAAATCATACTTTTAAATCCTGCTTTTTATATTTTAAAATTATAAGGAGCTATTTTTTAAGAAAACTTACTAAGGCAACTTAAATATCTGATAAGCGAGTTGATAAGGTAAGATAATATAAAGTTAAGAGAAATTTATAAGAAATAAATATTATATTGTGATTCGCATACTCTTTTATTTCAAATCACATAAAAAAATATTTTTTGATAAAAAAAATATTATAATAAATGTTAGACTATACAAAACCCAAAATGAAAATGGTTAATAAATACATTATTTTAAAGTAATTATACATAATTATAAAACGTCAAATAATCTAAACACATTATCTAATTTTTTTTCATAAAGATATTATAACTAGACCACCAACCGACCAAGAAGGTTTAGCCGATTGGTTTTATTTCTAAAAAATAATAAAAACATCTTTATATATATTCTACTACTCATGCGTTATCTGTTATGCCTCACATGAAGATAACATAAATTATACATAAATTATCAAGCTTCAAATAAATTATGACCAAAGTTTTTATATTATTAAAAATAATTTTTAAAATAACCTATTAGGATGAAAAAAATTGTTTTAATTTAATAATTTTAATTATAATTTATAATTTATAATTTTATATTAATTTAATAAAAATCACTCAGTTTTGTTACAAATGGCTTTTGATGAAACTATTTTTTTTACAAATAGTTTTTCTTAGGATGAAATTATTATTTTTTCAAATTATAATTGATCGAAATTATCCTTTTTTCGATTCGGTTTGGATCAAAACAATCGGTTTGACATGTTTTTTTTATTAAACATGATCACCATTTCTAATCAAACTTTTTTTTCCCATTTTATTATGGCCTGTCACAAAATTGCTTTAATAATTAGATAATACATATAGAATTTCTCTATTGTTTTCTTTAAATTAAATTGTTTTATATTTAAGTTAATATTGTTTCATAACTATTTTTGAAATTCTCATATTTATTTATTTGCACTGGTTTATATTATTGGAACGTATTTGACAAATGTTTCTCATTAAATATTTTAAACTCGTTACTTCAGAAGAACTTTCTTGATAAAATTTTGTTGATAATGATACCTGATAATTTTGGTAAGTCTGTCAGCGATATGTTTTTCTGATACCTATTATTAGTCACAACATGGTTTTGTTAGAAAATATTATTTGCTGACAAGATTAAAACAAACTTTTTTCGATGAATTTGTTTTGTTAGTAATAAATTTAATTTTTGTAGTGTAAATGATCTTAATATATTATTTTTATATTTCAATAATTAAGATTTATAAAAAAATAAAGAAAAAATTATTTATTTAAATCTTAACATTTTGGATAAATTAATGTAAAAAATATAAAAAGATTGGATCTATTGATCCAATCTCAACCTGTGAATGCTAAAGTATTTACTCTTTTTTAATATATAATTTTATGAAAAAGATTATAAAAATCTATTCAAATTTATGTAAAGTTTTTAAAAATTTAATAAAGCATACTTTTAAATATTTAGAAATCTGCTTATTAAAATCTATTGTCTTTTTGAATTCTAATATAATATACCCTTTGCAAGTTAAAAAATATGCTTTTTATATTTTAAAATTATGCGAGTTGATAAGATAAGATAATATAATGATTAAAAAATTATAAAAAATAAATATTATAATATGATTCGTATAGTGATATGATATTAGAATTTATCATTTTTTTTTTGTTTCAAATCGATCATATAAATATAACGTTTGATAAAAAATTATTATAATAAATGTTAGACTAGCAAAACCTAAAATGAAGATGTTTAATAATACATTATGTTAAAGTAATTATTTTGTTGGTATATAAATTAAGTTTTCATATATTTTATGTTATTATTATATGCAGGAGTGGACGAGATCATTTATTGTCATTTTTATCACGAAATAATAATTTTTAAAATATTAAATATAAATTGATCGAAAATATTAAATTAATTGAACTACCAACCGACCAAAAAATTGGTTTGATATATTCGTTTTATTTCTAAAAAATAATAAAAACATTTTTATATATATTCAATTACTCTTGCTTCATTTATAATTTATAATTTTATATTAATTTAATAACAATTCATTAGTTTTTGGTACAAATGGTTTTTACTTCGATGAAATTATTATTTTTACATTATAATTGACTGAATTTTTTTTCTTTTCGATTCGGTTTGGATCAAAACAATCAATTTGATAGTTTTTTTATTAAACGTGTTCACCATTTCTAATCAAACTTTTTTTTCCCATTTTAAAATGGCCTGTCACTATTTTTTTATGGTTATTAGCAGTTAAAAAGATTTATCCTCTATCCTGTCTTTCTTAAATTTCCGTAAATTTTTATATTTACATTAGTTTTAATGTGTTAAGTGACATATTTTTTTCGTGAAGCCTAAATAACGACACCTGGTTGTAAATGAAATCCTAATAGTTTAATCCTAAAAGTTTAATCATATGGCCTGGCTGTAAAATGAAAACATAAAGCATCAATAATACGAACAAGACACAACGCAGTGCAAGAAAACTATCATTACTTAGCTTAAGCCTCTCTCGGATATATTACAAGATTTTTTTTTGTCTAAAGTAAGAACTTAAATATTTTAGGGAGATTTTAATTCAAATTATTATCAATTTAAATTTAACTACAGTAATACATGTAATCACATTTAAAAATAATTAATTAATTCATGATATTTAAAAATTTATTTAGTTACACATATGACTATTAGAATGAGTAAATACATATAACTATTAGAATGAGTAAATAAATATAACTATTAGAATGAGTGAATTAATAATATTAATCGAAAACACAGATAAAAGAAAGAAAAAAACGACAGATAATTATTCTTGAAGACCGGTTCCACTTCCTCATTTCAGGAAGATTTGGTAAGAACATGATATAATTGTTTTCTATTTTGGACAATTTTATCATTATTTATTAGATTTGGTATTATTATATCCAACTGTTTACTTAATTAATTACCACATTTTTTATTACTTTAATTACAACATTTTCTACCATCTAGAGGGTTAAACAATAAATAAGACTTATCTTTTATCTTTTTAAATTTTTTAAATTTATTTTGTTAAAGCTTGTGTTCTTTTAGATATTTTCCCATATAACATGTCAGAAAATTGGAAGAATAAGAAGGGAAGAAAAGCCTTTTTTAAAGTTTAAGGCTTTAAAAATCTTTTAAAATTTTAAGAATTTAAAAATTTATAAAATTTTAGGTATATTTAATTATGATTTTTAAAGAATTTTAAAAGTTTATAAAATTTATATAAATTTAGATTTATTTAATTATTATTTTTTAAAAATTTATAAAAATATTATGGTATTTAAATTTTAATTTTTTTTTTGTATAAATAAGGTCTACCATAAGTAAAATATTTTCTCTATGAGATTTATAGATTTTTTTAATTCTTTTCCTTTTCTTTTCTTATTTTTTTGTCTCATCTTGACTCACTCTTTCTATTTTATTTTTTATATTTGTTGAACTCAACCACTATCCCAAAATTGGTTTTTTTAATAACATCACATGATATTGCCACGAAGTATAGTACTCATAAAACATATATTCAGTATGAACTAAGTATCTATAATAAGTTAGTATATATGAACTAATAACATAATTTATGAACTAATAATCTATAATAACTTTTATCAAAAGTTCACATGTTCTTTTTTAATTAACGCACGTGTCCATCTTTGTTTTTTTAAGGAAACTTAGATATTTTCACAACTTTAAAAATAACACTGTTTTATTAATTTTTTAAAATAAAATATATAATAAAATATTTAGTATTTTTGATAATTATAAATGATTTATTAATAAATTATAATAATTAAGAGTATAATTGAAAAGTGTGAGTAGATAAAAAATTTAAAATATATTAAATTTTATAAAAATTTCTAAAAAGTGTATAAAACTTTATGAAAAAAATTATAAAAATATTTTGAAATTTATATAAAAATAATAAAAACATTGGTTTTATTTCTAAAAAATAATAAAAACATCTTTATATATATTCTAATAATCATGCGTTGTCTGTTATGACTTATGCCTCGTACGAAGATGAACATAAATTATACATGGTTATCAAATTTTAAATAATCTAAATTTAAAATCTTAAAATAACAAATAATTCACGAGTAAAGTTTTTGTATCATATCCTATAGATATAATCTTAGATGTAATGATAAAAATAAATAATTCTTTCAAGTTTTAACATTTATAGATGAATTAATTTATAAAAAGTATAAAAATTTAGACTAAATTTTAAGAAATTAGTGATTATAAATTACTTGACTTAAATTAAATTATAATTATAATTATTTTTAATAAATTATTTAATTATCACGAACACATCATATATTTCTTATTTATGATGAGTTATTTTTTATTTATGGTAAGTATATCAAAAGTAAATTTTAAATTTTTTAATGATATTCTTAAAAAAAATTGAAAATATTTTCTAAATTTAATTAATTAATTATTTTTTATCAATAAATATTAACAATGAGAAACATTTTAAAAAATTATAAATATTTAATAAAAATTAATGGTAAGAGAGATGAAGAGATATTAGATTAATTTTAATAATTTTTATGTTTTTATATATTTATTCTTAATGTAAGTTTTTATTTTTATGATAAAAATATAATAAATAAGTAAATATATGGAATGCTTAAAAAAAAGCCTTGACTTAATTTTAATGTGAAGAGAAGAAATGAAAAAGAGTTGTTACAATTATTAAATGCTACAAGATATTTTTCAAAATTAATGGTTAAGAATGAGCTCTAAAATAATTGAGATGACCTGCAAAAGTCTAAGTCAAGTCTTTGCAAAGTAATGAAGCCTGGCTCATTCGTACTGAAGGTAGATAAAGCAACTTATTATTTTCTTAGGAGCATTCACTCAATATCTACTTCATCGCCATAAGTAGCCATTAGCAACGTGCCACCTCAGCTTTCATAAGCAATCAAAATTCGATTTAACTACGCAAAAAAAAACAACTTTCAAAAATTGCCTCAGGATGCCAAACGTGCAAAATCCATCAATCAGAAGTTAAAAAATTTGAAAAAATAATAAAAATACTTCTAAAAACTTATGATTATAGAAATAATACATTATATTCAAAAAATTAAATTTTATCTATTGAAAGACATTATATATAATAATGTTAATTTGGAAAATGCGTTGGTTAAATTCAAAAGTAAGTAATTTTCAAGTTTCAACAAACAATTATCAATTGTTCTCTTCAACAATACTGCTCAAATTGAAAATGTCAGATTCGATCTTCCAAATATCTTTATTTTGGACTAAGTGAGCATATCTTCATCTCCGTATCATTTTAATTGATTTCATCCGATTCTTGCAATTTGTGTCGTATAATAGGTTGAATAAAGAAAAATTTGAGTTAGTTAATTTAATAAAATATCAGTTAAATTAAAATTATCAGTATAACAAAAAATACAAATTTAATAAAAATTTCTTCTTTAAAGAAAAATAAGCAAAGTAAATAATTATGATATTATTAAATATCCAATAATTCAACAAAATAAAATAAGTATAATTTGTGTGGTAAAACAGATTCAATACTGAAAAAATTTAGTTAAATAATTTAATAAAATATCAGTTAAATCAAAATTAACTAACAATTCTAGAAAAAGAAAAATATAATTCAATAAAAAAAAATTATAAAAAATAATAATCAAAACAAATAATTATAATATTATCACATAAGTACAATCATAATTATTTGATCCAAGAATTCAACAAAGAAATAAAATAAGAAGTTATATGAGTGTTTATATTTTTCTTCAATTTTGAGAGAGAGCATAAAGAAATTACATCATAAACTAATTAAACTTATTAATCGATTAAAAATAATCACGACACTCTATCTCCAAAACTTATTAATCAATTTTAGGAAACAAATACTTAAAATGAAACATGTACAAAATCAACACAACTATTTTACGTGAAAAAACTTTTCTCGTGTAGGAAGGAAACAACCACGTCACTTTATCTCCAAAACTTCTAATATCAAGAAAAAATTGTATAAAAGTTTCCTCTAGATAAAACGAGAGATAAAAAATCAACCACGCCATTGAAAATACTAACAATTATTTTAAGAAAATAAAGAAATCTAACCTAATTTCATAGTCATTATTCACAGCCTATATTTTCCCAAACCGGTGAGTCAAATCCATCTTTCTTTGCATACACCCAATTGTAGCCAATTTACCTTCTTGCCTTTAGGTAGTTGTGTCAACTTACATGTTTTATTCTTCTGAAGGGACAAAAGTTCTTCATCTATGGCTTCCTTCTATCTTTCAACTTCAGGGCTTTTCATTGATTCTTTATATATGGAAGTAACATCATCATGCACAATTGAAAATGCATAAGCCACCGTATTCTTAAACTGAGTAGGTATGTCTTCAAAATCCTTGTATCGAGCAGACACCTTGACATTTTGTCGTCGTGGCCTATCAACTGGAGTTTCTTCTTGTTGTTGTGAAGATTCTTGGGTTAAAACCTTTTCATCTGATTCATCTTCTGTCAATGAAGGATTAGCTTTTGTCTTATCTTTACTAACTAGATTAACAATTCTGCTTTTAAACTCCACCTGTTTTGAAGTTTGCTCCACCTACTCTAAAGTGTCATCAATCTTCTTAGTTACCTTTCTTAACAATGCAAATTCATCAAAGGTAACATATCTGCTAAAGATTATCTTTTTCGTTTCAAGGCACCATAGTCGATATCCCTTAGAACTAGAAGGGATCTCCAAAAAAATGGCTTTCTTGGCTCTTGGGTCCAACTTTGATTTCGTTTCATGGTAGTATGCAATTGAACCAAACACATGTAAGAAATCGTAATCTCTAGCAGGTTTTCCAGACCATACCTCCATAGGAATTTTGCCTTCAAGAGTATACGATGGTAAACGGTTGACGAGATGGGATGCATATGTCACAACCTTTGCCTAATACTGCTTGCCTAACACAGTATTTGACAATATACACCGAACCTTTTCCAGTAAAGTCCAGTTCATACGTTTTGTAAGTCCGTTTTGTTGTGGTGTTTTCGAATAGTGAAGTGTCGCATTATCCCTTCTTTTTCACAAACTTTCATAAATGGATTGTTTGTGTACTCAATGCCATTATCAGACCTCAAACGCTTGATCTTTTTATCAGTCTGAGTCTCGATCATCTTCTTCCACTTGAGAAAAATTCTCAGTACTTTATCCTTCTTCTTCATGAGATACACTCAAACCCTTCTGGAGAAGTCATCAACGAAAGTGACATAATAATGTTTTCCACTAATGGATAGAGTTCTTGTTGGCCCCCATACATCAGTATGGATGTAATCCAAAATGCCTTTTGTATTATGGAGAGTAGTGTCAAAGCTTACTCTTTTCTGCTTTCCCAATACACAATCCTCATAGAATTCCAACTTGTTGGTTCTCGTACCTTTTAAGAGATCTTGCTTTACTAGAATTTACAAAGCTTTTTCATCAGCATGTCCCAGATGCATATTCCATAGCTTGGTAGTTTCTAAATCTCTTTCTTCCTCTGAAATTGCTGGTGATGTTGTCCCAATAATCGTACTACCAAGGTAGTAGTATAATTTATTCTTTCGAACACCTTTCATCACCACAAGTGCTTCAGAAGTAACCTTTAATGCCCCATTTTGTATAGTCATAGTGAAGCCTTTTGATTCTAAGACTTCCACAGCAATGAGATTCTTCTTCATATTTGGAACATAATGAACATCTATCAAGACCTTGGTTGAACCATCTTGATTCTTCAAACGAATTGTACCAATTCCCAAAACTTTGCATGGATAATCATTACCCATGAAAACAACTGCACCGTCTAGTTCTTCAAAGTTAAAGAATCACTCCTTGTTAGTAGACATATGGGAAGTACATGTTGAATAAAAAATCCAATCACCAAGATGGGATGCTGTTGACAAACCAACAATTCAAAATCTGAATTTGAATTACTTTAAGCTACACATGCATCAGATCGCACAACTTTTCATTTCTTTTGCAACTTCGGACAATTTTTCTTCCAATAGCCTTTCTCATGACAAAAAGCACATTCATATTTACCATGCCTTCCTTTTGACAAAGATCTACCTCTCATTCCTTTCTGTTGTGTTTTGCGGACGTCCTCTTACAGACAGTGTCTCTGCTACTTCATTCCTACTTTCTTTTTTATCTTTCTTTCTAATTTCATAACTATACAAAGCAGTACAAACTTCCTCAAAAGACACTTTATCCTTACCAATGAGTAAACTCGTAATAAGGTGATCAAACTCATCAGGAAGGGAAGCTAACAACATCAAGGCTAAATCGTCATCTTTAAAAGTTTCATTTATATTTAACAAACCTGCTACTAATCGATTAAAAGCAGTAATGTGGTCGTTTATTGTAGTACCTGAAAGGTATTCAAAACGGAACAACTTTTTCTTCAAATAGAGTCGATTCTGTCTATTCTTCTTCATAAACTTGTTCTTCAACGCCTTCCACAACTTACTTGCGGATGTCTCCTTCATGAATGTGTACTTTTGTTCTCTTGAGAGACACGAACGGATTGTACCACATGCCAATCGATTGATATTTTCCCACTCTTTTTCGTCTGTTCCATCTGGTTTCTCTTCTTCAATGGCCATGTCTAGACCTTGTTGAAACAGAGCATCTAAAACTTCGTCTTGCCACGTGCCGAAATGACTGATTCCATCAAACTTCTCCACCTCGAACCTTGCATTCATCACCATAGTTCTGCTTGACGTGGATGATTGGCCTTTGTTTGAAAGAAATTTTTCTTTCGCCATTTCTTCAAATTACAACAACTAGTAACTATATTCTAATAGCAAACAAACGGAATACAAACAAATGCCTAAGTAGAAACTTTGGTTCTGATACCAATTGTTGGGAAAATTGAGTGTATTTTTCTTTTTCTAAATAGTTACTATTCATTTATGATTTAAATAAATAGAAATCAAACTAACCCGACAAAATAATGTTTTTGGAAGTATAATACTAAAATAAGTTAAAGCAGATATTGAAACAGAAATATTAAAACAAATAAATAATAATATCATAAATTTAACGAGATTCAGATAAATGTTACTTAGTTTCTCGATCGTCGTTGATTACTTTCACTATCTCCAAATAGATGAACTCTAAATTATAACTAATTGAGTAAAATTGAGTTAATCAATTATTCTTATAAAATAGAAAAAAATTTACAAATTTTGAAATATTTTACAAATTATAGAAGGTTTTATTTATAGTCACAAATCCAAAAATCATCTTCATTTCTAACCAGACTTTTTAAATTTATTCATTAAAGAGTTATATAACACATATTAATGAAAAATATGCACAATTTTTTCTCTTATTATTCTTCTATAATTTTTTCTTTACTTTCGTACATAATTTTCTTAGTTTTTCAAACCTCAACAATATTGTCATGTATCATCACTTTCTCAATAATGAATAATGATTATCAGTATCAGTAAGTTAAATTAATTTTGGACGAAAGACAATCCTTTTGTGTATATTTTAATAAAGGTGAACATAAGTTTATTAAGGAAAGTAAAAAGATTTGGTACTCATATAAATGGAGTTACGTGCTAAAAGTATTTTTTATTTAACCATCCTAATTAGGATTTTTTTTGGAATTTCACACACAAAAAGGAAAAAATTAACCCAGTGTTACCCAACCCTCCATTAACCCACACAAACACAAACATCCATCGTTAAAAGTAGTTTTATATAATACCATTTAGGTTAATAGACTTTTTATTATTCATTAATTCATTAAAATATAAATAATTGTTAAAATTTGTGGTATATAAATAATATTAGATCGATGGTTTAATAGGGTAAAAAAAAGAAAAAGAATTAAGACAATTTTCAAAAATAAAAGTCAAAAGTGAAGCCATGTTTTTCGAAGTAACGAAGAATCATCTATTAAAAAAGAAAAAATAATAGGCAAAACTAATAATAGTAAAAAAGAGAAGTCGAATCTTACAAAGTAATGAATACTTATTGATTAAACAAGATTGAAGTAATAAGGCAGACACGTAATGGTGAGGTCAAGTTCGTAAAATTAACTCATTCTCATTGAAGATTGAAAAATGCTAGCTTAAAAACATGATTTTAGAGTCATATTATGTAAATTTAGTAAGTATTTTTACAACTATTCAATATTTTATATTCTAAATTTGAGTGATATATATATTTTTAATGTATATAATAATTTCATGCATATATATTATCATATTTATTTATATTATTATAACAAAAATGAAATTAAATATTCATTGTATTTTTATTTAAAAGACTGCTTAACAATTCTTCATATTATATATTTTTTTCAAATACAATTGAAAAAATAAAAAATTATTCTTACAAAAACATAAAAATTAACTATTTATTTTTGTGATTTAATTAAACTATTACAAAAAAAATTTATTAAACTTGAGTGTTCAAACCGCAATAATTGGTGAACTACTACTTCATTTGTCTCTATAAAAATAGTACTTCATTTGTCTTTAAAAAAATAGTACTTCATTTGTCTTTAAAAAAATAATACTTCGTTTTAAAAAAATCACATATGTACAATTCTTTTAAAAAATTAATAAAAATGTATAAAAAAAATATTTTTATATATGTAGAAATAATTTGGTGTCACACTTTCTTTATTAAATTATATTGAAAGGTACTCTTCTTCATTTTGTGTGACGATGGTGTCTTTTCATTTTTTTTTTAATCGTATCTTATAATTAGATTTGCTTCTCTGTATAAACCATGTGAACTTGTTAAATTTTTAATTTTAATATATAGCTAATGCTTTTGGTACGGAGTCTGAAAACATTTTTATTATTATTTATTTTTAAGAAGAGAAAAAGTGCTTCGCACAAGTATTTTGATTTATTATGATATATATTTATTTATGTATTATTTTTTATTTTGAATGATTTTAATTACCTATAAATTTAAATATATTAATTTAAATACTTTAATTAATATATTAATAGTCTTTTTAAATAAAATTTTAATATTATATTATAATATTAATAATCTTCATATAGATTATATATAGATGTAAATTGATAATAACATATAAAATGTATGGATATACATGATATATATTATCATAAATAAATATCATCTAGATAATAAAAAAAAAATTTAAGGTAGCGTTAAATATTAATAAAAAACAATATAGATATATATTGTCCAAGTTTAATTACGACATTTTCTATTACTTTAGTTACCTCATTGTCAAAGTTTTAGAAGGAGAAACTATAAATAAAACTCATCTTTTATCTTTTAAAGTTTTTTTAAATACTTTTCAGTGTTTTTTAAGATAAATATTAACGGTGTATTCAACTAGTATTTTATAGATTTGAATTTATTTTAAAAAGGAGGTGTATTTATTTAATTTTTTTTGATAATTTATAAATATTTAATTATATTTAGTTGCAAAATTAATGATTGAGATTAGCTGCAAAAGTAAAGTCAAGTCTAGCAAATTAATATTGACTCATCAGGCTCATCAAATTTAAACCACTCATTCAAGATAGATGAAGCAGTTGTCATTTTCTTTAAATCATTCACTTTAGATGTTTAAATAAAATAAACCTATCAAAAAAATATTTTTTGATAATAAAAAATAAATTAACTTCTTTAAGATTTCACAAAAGATGAGAAAGATTTCAATTATTTACTTTAAATTCAACAGTTTTTATTACTTTATTTACAACATTGTCTAAGTTTTAGAAGGAAAAACTATATATAAAATCCATTTTTTTTATCTTTTTAAATACTTTTTAGTATTTTTCTTTTTTATGATATTTTCTAATATAAATATCAGAAAAATAATGGAAAAAAAGAATGTTTAAAAAAATTAAGATAAAATAAATAAGGTAAATATTAACAGTGTATTCAAGTAGTACTTTAGAGATTTAAATAGATTTAAATTTTTTTAAAAAAATAGGTGTATTTATTTAAGATTTTTTTATTAATTTATAAATATTTAATTGTATTTAATTAAAAAAAATTCTTCACTATGCGTGTAAAATAGATTAAAATCATATAGTTTTTATTAATATGCATTCTAATTAGATTCATATAAATTATGAATTTATTCATAGCTATATCACCCATACATCACATTAATTATATCCAATTTATTTTTTAAAAAACAAAATAGGTGTATTTATTTAAGATTTTTTAATAATTTATAAATATTTAATTGTATTTAATTAATTTTAATTAAATTTTTTTTCTTCACTATGCGCATAAAATAGATTAAAATCATATAGTTTTTATTAATATGCATTCTAATTAGATTCATATAAATTATGAATTTACTCATAGCTATATCACCCATACATCACATTAATTATATCCAAATTCAATCTACTGTATTATAAATTTGCGCACAATTAGGAATTTTTTAAGCTTCTTTCGGTTTCATTCATTTTAATAAAAAAAAATTGTTATCTTTTAAATAGGTAAATTGTGTTTAAACAATTATGATTGAATATGGTAAAAAATGTTTTAAAATTTATAGAAACTTGAAATATGTATAAAAAAATTATACATTTTAATATATGCTAATTATTTTATATTTAAGTAGATTTAAAAATAAAAATTTATGATAAATATATAGATTATGAAATTTTTTAATCTAATTTAATGATAGAATTAAAACCATGCATGACTCAAACAAATTTTATGAATAAATTGAATATTCTTTTCTATAAAAAAGTGAAGGTTCATAGCGATCTTTTTTTGCTTGTTCTATTTTATTTATCCGTTTATTCTTTTTCTATTAAAGTCTAGTGAAATCAGAAATTTAGTGATGTGTTGGTCTAATTATATATGCTGATAACAAATAATAATAAAAAAAAAGTATTCAACAAAGATAGCGACGAAGAAAAGAAAAGAAAAGTAAAAAAAATAGGTTAAAATTAACGTGAAGGATTCATTATTTCTTTGTCTTAGTCTTAATCTCAATAGATAGAACAAACTCAGAGAAAAGAAATTACAGAGAGTCTCAACATAGAGAGTTTTCTGAAAGAAGAAAAATTGAGAACCAATTTATTATGTTTTACTCACAAATTGAAGAAACATATCTATTGTATTTTTGTAAGAGATCCACCTAAAAGTAAATATGTAATCTCATCTTATTACAGTGAAAGCTTTAAGTGACTTACGGATCCCATAATTGTTACTTTAATTTTGGAAGGTTTTTTACGCTAAAATCTCTAATGTTATTTTTGTTCTATTTTGATTTGAGAAATTATACTAGGTTAGTGTAATTTATTGCTTTAAAACTATCTATTTTCCCAATAAAGTGGTATCAAAGTCAAGTTATGTTCAGAAAGAGAGACTATTCACAAAGTATTGTTCACATATATAGATTATTCTATTGAAAGGTATTATTCATAGAGTATTGACGAACTGTTTTGTCGGTAGGTACTATTCATATAGTATTATTTGGTAGTACTATTAATATGTATTGTTCATCATTAGAAAAGTACCAAGCTCAACGAAACCTGTTGACTGACGATTCAAATGGAAGAGAGCACATGTAATATGATAAAGTTGATCACATTTAATTATGCAATTTGGAAGCCAAAGATAGAGGATCTTTTATACACGAAAGATCTATGGAAGTCAATTATAATGCTGAAAAAGAAATAAGTAACCAATGCAGACATTGAATGGGCCGTTTTGAACCGAAAATGTGCTGCTCAAATCAAACAATGGATAGACTAGAGCTTTTTTCAAAATTTTGCTAATGAACACGATGCTTATGTTCTTTGGCAAAAGTTGGACAAAATGTATGCAAGGACAACCGCACAGAATAAAGCTTATCCGATGCGATGATTAGTCAATTTTGAAGTATAAAAATGGAAGCAGCGTATCAGAATATATGAGTGAGTTTCAAGGCATTGTAGATCAACTCAACTCTATGAAGATGACTGTAGATGACGAGCTACAAGTGTTGTTGATGCTAAGCTCTCTGCCAAAAAGTTGGGATACTCTAGTTGTATCAGTTAGCAACTCAGCTCCTGACGGCAAGCTTACCATAGATATGGTAAAAGATAGAATGCTAAACGAAGGGTCTCCACGAAAAGATGAAGGATATACTCCTGACGCTGAAGCGTTTGTCATGCAGAAATAAGGCAAGTAAGAATGGCATGGGAGAAGTAAAAGTAGAAATCCCCGTAACCAAAGTCAACAAAGAGGACGATCGAAGTCTAGATCAAGGCATGACAAGAAGTGTCATCACTACGGCAAGCTCGAATACTTCATTCAAGAATGTAGAAGGTTAAAGGCGGAACAATCTAGAAATCAGGAAGCAAAAACCCGAACACATGACACCACAATTGTCAATGAAGAAGTTATCATTGTTCGAGATGCTGATTATGTCAATCTTGCATGCCAAGAAACTACTTGGGTAGTTGACTCAGGCGCTTTCTATCATGTCACCTCATGATGTGAATTCTTCTTAGTCTACACTCAAGGTGATTTTGGACGTGTGAGGTTAGGAAATGACGATGCATCGAAAATTGTCAACATTGGCAATATTTATCTAGAGACTAATCTTGGATGCAAATTACTCATGAAAGATGTGAAGAATGTTCCTGATATCCGCCTCAATTTGATCTCTACTGTTATGCTTGATGATGATGGATACAATAATTATTTTGGTGAAGGAAAATGAAAGCTCACCAAAAACAATTTGGTAGTAGATAAAGGCAAGAAAGATACATCACTCTACACACAGAAGCCAAACTGTGTAGAGGAGAAGTAAATATCACTAGGAAAGAAGTTCCTATCAAGCTATGGCATAAGCAACTCGGCCACATGAGTGAAAAAGGACTCAGAATTCTTTCCAAGAAGGAGCTCTTGCCAGGAATGAAAGGTACACATTTGCGAACTTATGTTGACTATATTATGGGGAAACAACATAGAGTTGTATTTCGTAGTCTCGCACCATCTAGAAAGGAAAATATTCTAGATTTAATACACACAGATGTTTGTATAATGAGTTGTAAGTCACTAGAAGGTGCTCACTATTTTGTGACCTTTATTGATGACCATTCTAGAAAAGTATGTACTTTTACTTTGAATACTAAAGATGAGGTGCATGAAGTTTTAAAGCATTTTCATGTAAAAGTGGAGAGAGAAATTGACAAACGTTTGAAGTGTGTACGTGCAGATAATGGTGGTGAGTATCGTGGACCATTCGAGGAGTACTACAGAAGTTTTGGCATCAGGTTGAAAAAATCAGTACCAAAGACACCTCAACACAATGGTGTCGTAGAGAGAATGAACAGAACCATCTATGAAAGAGTCAGATGTATGCTCTCAAATGCAAAAACTGTGAAACTCCTTTTTGGGGAGGCAATGAAGACAATAATCGACTTAATCAATCTTTCTCCATAAGTTCCACCGAACTACGACATACCAGAAAGAGTTTGTACGGGGAAAGACGTTTCTTACAATTACTTGAAAGTATTCGGTTGCAGAGCATTTGTTCACCTCCCAAGAGATGAGCGGTCCAAGTTGGATGAAAAGAGAAGTTGTGTATCTTTATGAGATATACCCATGAAGAATTTTCCTACACACTTTGGGATCCTATTAGCGAAAGTATTGTGAGAAGTAGAGACGTGGTGTTTCTTGAAGACCAAATAATCAAGGATTTTAAGAAATTTGAGAAACCACAATCAGATGAATTCCAGTTAATCTGAACCCAATCTCTCCACCAACAAATCCTAATGACGAGGGAGTTACACAAAATATTGATGATGTTAATCCCCTAGCTGGTAGTATAGAACCAGAACAAGTTTCTGAACAAGTCTAACCAGAAGTACAGATAAGGAGATCTACCCGAGTACGACAACCAAGTCGTATATATTCTCCTAATGAGTATGTGATGCTCATTGAAGGGGGAGAATCAGAGAGTTATCATGAAGCTATGACTGATCATCATAAGATTGAGTGGTTAAAAGGCATGTAGAAAGAAATGAAATCTCTACATGAGAACCACACATTTGATCTGATGAAACTACCATAGGGAAGAAAAGCTCTCAAGAACAAATGGGTGTACATAATCAAAAGTGAAGAAGGCAGCTCACAACCACGTTACAAAGCAAGATTGGTTGTGAAAGGATTCGAGCAGAAGAAGGGCATTGACTTTGATGAAATATTCTCACCAATAGTTAAAATGTCTTCAATCTGAGTTGTTCTTGGTTTGGAAACAATCCTTAATTTGGAGGTTGAACAACTTGACGTAAAGACTGCATTCGTACATGGTGATCTTGATAAAGAAATCTATATGGAGCAACCCGAAGGTTTCCAAGTCAAAAGCAAAGAGAAATTGGTATGTAGACTAAAGAAGAACTTGTACGGTCTAAAGCAAGCATCAAGGCAGTGATATAAAAAGTTCGACTCATTCATAAAGAAAAGTGAATACAACAGAACAACGACTGATCACTGCGTCTTCATCAAAAAATTCTACGATGGTGATTTTATTATTCTTTTGCTTTATGTCAATAAAATGTTGATTGTAGGTCAAAATATTGAGCAAGTCCTTTGTAATGAAGTGTTTAGGACCTACCAAGCATATTCTTGGCCTGACGATTACTCGCAATAGGCAAAAGCAAAAGATCTGGCTTTCCAAAAAATGGTATGTTGAAAAAGTTATTGAAAGTTTCAACATGAGAAAAGCTAAACATACTAGTTGTCCAATTGCAAGCCATTTCAAACTTAATATGAGTCAATGTTCTTCAAGTAAGGTGCCTTATGCATCGACGGTTGGCATTCTAATGTATGCTATGGTATACACCAGACCAGACATTGCACATATTGTTGGCGTTGTGAGCTAATTCCTATCAAATCCGGGAAAGGAACATTGGGCAGTTGTCAAATGGATACTCAGGTATCTCAGAGGAATCTGCAGTCATTGTTTATGCTTTGGTAATAATAAACTTCTATTAGAAGGATATATAGATTCAGATATGGTTGGCGATGTGAATACGAGGAAATCTATATTCGGGTACCTAATAACATTTGGAGGGGGAATTGTTTCATGGCAATCACGATTACAAAAAATTATTGCATGTACCACAGAAGTAGAGTACATTGTAATCACTGAAGGTTGTAAGGAGATCATGTGGATGAAAAAGTTTCTACAAGAATTGTATTAGAACCAAGAAAATTATTTTCTTTATTGCGACAGTTAGAGTGCAACTCACCTTAGCAAGAAATCAACCTTCCACTCAAGGTCCAAACACATTGACGTAAGGTATCATTGGATTTGTGATGTTTTGGAACATAAACTATTGCAAGTTGAGAAGATCCACACCAATGATAACAATGTATATATGATGACAAAGATCATGACTAGAGAAAAGCTTGCTATCTGTAGAAAGATTGCATGTATGGAAGAACCCTGTTCCACATAAGGTAGAAGGGGAGATTTGTTGGTCCAACTATGTGGGCCAATAGAAAAAATAATAATAATAAAAGTATTTAACAAAGATGGTGCCTGAGAAGAGACAAAAAAGTCAAAAATATTAGGATAAAATTGGCGTTAAAGATTCATTATTTCCTTCTATAAAAGGTCTTAGCCTTAATCTTAATAGATAGAACAAGCTAAGAAAAAAGAAATTACATAAGAGAGCCTCAACATAGAGAGTTTTTTTAGAGAGAAAAAAATTGAGAATTAATTGGTAAAGTTTTACCCACAAATTGAATACAAATATCTATTATTTTTTTGTGAGAGATCTATCTAAAAGTAAAGTGTATAATCTCATCTTATTACAGTGAAAGTTTTAAGTGGTTTAGAGGTCGCGTAATTATTACTTTCATTTGTAAGGTTTTCTACGCTAAAATCTTTGGTGTTATTTTTGTTTTATTTTAGTTTGGAAAATTATCCTGAGTTTGTAGAATTTATTTCTTTACAATTATCTATTTTTCCTAAAGATGACAACCCTATTATTTATTTAATAATTTTTAATTAATTAATTAATTTATTTTTGTTTTGTTTTTCTATCAAATTGGTTGTTACTCTTGGGTTGATGTATCTATTTTGTCTAATGAAATTAAAAGGAAATTTCAAAAGAAATTCACTTTTGGAACTTAACAGTTCAATTTCTTTTCTTTTTGATTTGATACTTTTAAAATGTTAAAAAGCAAGAAATAGTAAGGAAGTCTCGTGATAACAAAAAGGCATGCATGCCAAGTGACCAAGTCTCCAAAATAATGAAAGAGTCATCAATAAAAAAAAGGACAAAAATTGTAAGGAAGCTAGCCTTCTTCGCCATTTCGCATCCAAATGTATTTATTAAAATAAGAGTTGTTATTCATTATCTATAATTGTAATTGTAAGGAAGTTTCGTTAGCACTTAAGATTGAATTATATAATTAATTTTTATTAACTGTAATTTTATTTATTAACTGTAATATAATTAATTTTAAGAATATAATTGATATTTTATATTCTTTTTTACAATATAAAATATTTGTGTTAATATTATTATTTTCATTTTATTTTAAAAAGATTAATACATGTATAAATAAACTTGTCATAATGCAAATATTTTTAATTTAATATTAAATGTATAGAATATTATCTCATCTTCTCTACATGCTAGAAAATAAATTAAATTAAACAAATATTTACAAGAGCTTAACGATTAAAAAGGAAAAATTAAAATACATACAATAAATGAATTTTTTTTCTAAACAAATATTTACAATAGCTTATCAATTAAAAAAGAAAAATTAAAATACATACAATAAATGAAATTATTTTTTTTCTCCCAAATCACATGTAGTAAAGTGGTTAATTTTTTTATTAATGGTTTAGGGTCAAATTTTAATTAAATTTAACAATATATATATACCTCAAGATTTAATGATAAAAATAAATAATCTTTTCAAGCTTTAACATTTATAGATGAATTAATAATAAAATTAATAAATTGAACTAATTTATAAAAATAAAAAAATATAGATTAAAATTTAAGAAAATAATGATTATAGATTAATTGACTTGAATTAAATTATAATTAACTTATTTTTAATAAATTATTCAATTATTATGAACACATAATATATTTCTTCAATATGATAAGTTAATTTTTTGGGATATTTTCCAATATAAATATTAGAAAAAAGAAGGGAAAAAATTGAATACATAGCGTCGGTTGATACTTAGAATCGACGCTACATCTTACGTGGATAGTATCGATTTTATATCGATTTGATTTTAAACTAATTTAAAGTTTGTTTTTAAAAAAAATTGATTTTACGTATCTACTTAAATACCCATTTTTATATTAGTGAGATAAAAAATTAAGATAAGATAATTAATTTATTATTATATTTGTATTTGTGCCCACTCTCGTGTAGAAAGTTTTCATATAGGACATTTTTCTGTCAAGTTGGTTGTTGCTCTTGGTTGCTGTATGTATTTATTATTATTAATTATTCCAAAAATACTATTAACATCTATATTTAAACCTTTACATCTTAGGAGCATATTTTCAGTCAAGATCTACTTCATCCCTATATGAGTGTAATTTGTGAGTAAACAAATTGAAACACCAAACCCAAACCCCAAAAAATAAAAAAGTGAGAGTGAGTTACTTGATTTCATCTAATTCTAATTGTTTCTCTTACAAGTTTAAAGAAAACACAAAAGGATAATTTTTCTTGAAGACTGGTTCCACTTCCTCATTCAAGAGAGATTCGGTAAGTATTCGACTTTATATATATATATATAGCTAATGCTTTTTTTTTTTTATAAATATTTTCCCATACAACATATCAGAAAATTGGAAGAAGAAGAAGGGAAGAAAAGCCTTTTTTAAAGTTTAAGGCTTTAAATTTTTTTAAAAAGTTTAAGACTTTAAAAATTTATAAAATTTCAAGTATATTTAATTATGATTTTTAAAGACTTTTACAAGTTTATAAATTTTTTATAAATTTAGATTTATTTAATTATTATTTTTTAAAATTTTATAAAAGTATTATGGTATTTAAATTTTAATTTTTTTTTGTGTAAATAAGGTCTACCATAAGTAAAATATTTTCTCTACGAGATTTATGGATTTTTTTTAAACTCTTTTTCCTTTCTTTTCTTATTTTTTTCTATCTCCTTTTTCTCTTTTTCCTCTCGATCTTGGCTCACTCTTTTTATTTTATTTTTTATATTTGTTGAACTCAATCATCATCCCAAAATTGGTTTTTTTTAATAACATCACATGATATTCCCACGAAGTATAGTATTCATTAAACATATAATAACATAATTTTATTTTTATTTTAATAGCTACTATGAACTAAGAATCTATAATAACTTTTATCAAAAATTCACATGTTTTTTTTAATTAACGCACGTGTATATCTTTTTTTACTTTTAAAAAAATTTAGATCTTTTTTCGATTCGGTTTGGATCAAAACAATTGGTTTGACATGTTTTTTTATTAAACATGATCACCATTTCTAATCAAACTTTTTTTTCCCATTTTATTATGGCCTGTCACAAAATTGCTTTAATAATTAGATAATACATATAGAATTTCTCTATTGTTTTCTTTAAATTAAATTGTTTTATATTTAAGTTAATATTGTTTCATAACTATTTTTGAAATTCTCATATTTATTTGCACTGGTTTATTATTGGAACGTATTTGACAACATTTTCTATTACTTTAGTTACAACATTGTCTAAGTTTTAGAAGGAGAAACTATAAATAAAAGTGAAGTCAAGTCTTGCAAATTAGTATTGACTCATCAGGCTCATTAAATTTAAACCACTCATTCAAGATAGATGAAGCAGCTGTCATTTTCTTTAAATCATTCACTTTAGAAATTCACTTTTGGAACTAACAGTTCAATTTCTTTTCTTTTTAATTTGATACTTTTAAAATGTTAAAAAGCAAGAAATAGTAAGGAAGTCTCGTGATAACAAGAAGGCATGCATGCAAAGTTAATGAAAGAGCCATCAATTAAAAGGAAAAAAATATTTTAGATTATTATAAAACTTTTTAATTTAAAGAGTAAATTAAGAAACAAAATATTTAGTAAAACAATTGTGTGTTGTGTAATCTCTCTCCTTTCATTAAAAAGATTTACATCAAGTTCGAATATGTAAACAAGATTGGTCGTAAAATTTGTGTGTTATTTTTCTATTATTTTTTCTTATAAATTTGAGTTATCGAAAATTTGGGTAATTTTTTAACAAAAAATTGTAAAGAAGTAAACCTTTTTCGCAATTTCGCATCCAAATGTATGTATTAAAATACGAGTTGTTATTCATTATCTATAATTGTAAGTAAGTTTCATTATCACTTAATTGAATAATATAATTAATTTTTATTAACGGTAATTTTATTTATTAATGATAATACTATAATATAATTAATTTTAAGAATATAGTTGATATTTTATATTTTTTTAAGATAATAAAAATATTTGTAGTAATATTATTATTTTAATTTTATTTTAAAAAGGTTAATGCATGTATAAATAAACTTGTCATAATGTAAATATTTTCAATTTAATATTTAAATGTATAAAATATTATTCTTTCTTTTGTGATTTTGATACAACTATTTATATCACGAGTAATAACAATGTTACATAAAGTTGTACTTAAATTTATATTTATATTAATTATAATATAATATGTAGTTAAATTTTATTGAAAAAAATAGCTTTTAGAAAAACTATAAATGTCATACTTATTATCTCATCTTCTCTACTCTCATGCTAGAAAATAAATTAAATTAAACAAATATTTACAAGAGCTTATCAATTAAAAAAATTTAAATACATACAATAAATAAAATTATTTTTTCTCCCAAATTACATGTAGTAAAGTGGTTAATTGTTTTTTATATTAATGGTTTAGGGTCTTATTTTAATTAAATTTAACAATATACCTCAAGATTTAATGATAAAAATAAATAATATTTTCAAACTTTAACATTTATAGACTAATTAATAATAAAATTAATAAATTGAACTAATTTATAAAAAAAAATTAGACTAAAATTTAAGAAATTAACGATTATATATATATATATCTAATGCTTTTGATATGGAATCGAAAACACATAAAAAGAAAATTGGAAAAGCTTGTGTTCTTTTAGATATTTTCGCATATAACATATCAGAAAATTGGAAGAAGAAGAGGGGAAGAAAAGCCTTTTTAAAATTTTAAGGCTTTAAAAATCTTTTAAAATTTTAGGTATATTTAATTATGATTTTTAAAGAATTTTAAAAGTTTATAAAATTTATATAAATTTAGATTTATTTAATTATTATTTTTTAAAAATTTATAAAAATATTATGGTATTTAAATTTTAATTTTTTTTTTGTATAAATAAGTTCTACGATAAGTAAAATATTTTCTCTTTGAGATTTATAGATTTTTTTAATTCTTTTCCTTTTCTTTTCTTATTTTTTTTTTGTCTCGATCTTGACTCACTCTTTTTATTTTATTTTTTATTTTTTATATTTGTTGAACTCAACCACTATCCCAAAATTGGTTTTTTTAATAACATCACATGATATTGCCACGAAGTATAGTACTCATAAAACATATATTCAGTATGAACTAAGTATCTATAATAAGCTAGTATATATGAACTAATAACATAATTTATGAACTAAGAATCTATAATAACTTTTATCAAAAGTTCACATGTTCTTTTTTAATTAACGCACGTGTCCATCTTTGTTTTTTGAGAAAACTTGGATATTTTCACAACTTTAAAAATAACACTGTTTTATTAATTTTTTAAAATAAAATATATAATAATATATTTAGTATTTTTGATAATTATAAATGATTTATTAATAAATTATAATAATTACGAGTATAGTTGAAAAGTGTGAGTAGATAAAAAATTTAAAATATATTAAATTTTATAAAAATTTCTAAAAAGTGTATAAAACTTTATGAAAAAAATTATAAAAATCTTTTGAAATTTATATAACATTTTTAAAAATTTAATAAATTATATTTTTAAATATTTAGAAATCTACTTATTAAAAACTGTTGTCTTTCTAAATTCTAATAAAATACTATTTTAAAGTTAAAAATATATGCTTTTTATATTTTAAAATTATAAGGAGCTATTTTTTAAGAAAACTTACTAAGGCAACTTAAATATATGAAAAACGAGTTGATAAGGTAAGATAATATAAAGTTAAAAGAAATTTATAAGAAATAAATATTATAACGTGATTCGCAAAGTATTATGAAAGTATTATTTACAAATCACATACAAATAGCGTTTGATAAAAAAGTATTATAATAAATTTTAGACTAGCATAACCCAAGTTAATAAATACATTATTTTAAAGTAATTATTTTGTTGATATATAAATTAAATTTTCATATATTCTATGTTATTATTACACGTAGGAGTACACGTTATTATTTTTAACCATTTTTATTACAAAATAAAAACCAAATTAACATTGAATTTTTTTTAAAATACTAAATCGATGGACCACCAACCAACCAAAAAGGTTTAGTCCATTGGTTTTATTTCTAAAAAATAATAAAAACATCTTTATATATATTCTAATAATCATGCGTTGTCTGTTATGCCTTATGCCTCGTATGAAGATGAACATAAATTATACATGGTTATCAAATTTTAAATAATTTAAATTTAAAATCTTAAAATAATAAATAATTCATGAGTAAAGTTTTTATATTAATAACAATAAATTTTAAAATAACCTATTAGGATGAGAGAATTTATTTTAATTTAATAATTTTAAATATAATATATAATTTTATATTAATTTAATAAAAAATCATTCAGTTTTGTTACAAATGGTTTTTAAAATTTTTAATATAATTATATTGTGTGTATTTTACATGCAATTTTTTTTTAGAATATTAAAATAAAATTATACGTGTAGATTGTTATAAACATGCATAAAACGTGTATAGATGGTTATAAACATAACCAATTTTAATGCACGTTTAACATATATGATGTTTTTATTGTTATATATAACATTATTGGTATAATTATTACCAATTAAATTTGTTTTAAATAACGATCTATGTATTACTTAATTATCTACTATAAAAAAAACATTCAATTATAAAACTAGACTCAAATTATCCATCAAAGTAATAACTCCTACGTAATCTATTTGAAAACCTTATGCTTTTTTCATTCTTCACAAGCAAACTGTTTGGATCAACTTTTTGATAAACTCAAGTTATACGAGTTATTGAACCTTTTCAATTCGTACTTTAAAAGCTACTACACTAAAATAAGTGCAATTTGTGTCGTATAATAGGTTGAATAATGAAAATTTCTAGTTAAATAATTTAATAAAATATAAGTTAAATCAAAATCAATAGGACAAGAAAAAATACAAGTTCAATAAAAAAATTTCTTTAAAGAAAAATAAGCAAGTAAATAATTATGATATTACTAAGTATAATCATAATTATTTGATCCAATAATTCAGCAAAATAAAATAAGTACAATTTGTGTTGCAACATATTCAATAATGAAAAAAATTAGTTATACAATTTAATAAAATATCAATTAAATCAAAATTAACTAGCAACCTTAGAAAATGAAAAAAAAAACATGTTCAATAAAAAATTCTTTTCTAAAGAAAAATAATCAAAGCAAATAATTATGATATTACTATATAAGTATAATCATAATTATTTGATCCAATAATTCAACAAAGAAATAAAATAAGAAGTTATATGAGTGTTGATATTTCTTTTCAATTTATGACAATATGAGAGAAAATGTTATTAAAATCAATACATTTTTTCTGACTGAATTCCTTGATCGATCAATCTAATTTTGTATCATGGTTGTGAACTGTGTTCTTCTTACTTCACCCTTTAAACTCGTTTGTTTTATAGAGCTCTCTTGAGACACTCTTTTAGTGACTAGGTCACCAAAAGTTCCTTGTGGTCTATTCATACAATGTTCCTAATTACTTGAATAATTTAAATGGTTTTGAACGCAATTGACCAAAAAATGACATAATGGTATGCTTGTAACTTTTTAAAATATTTGGTGGTAGGTTTATGATCGAAAAAAAAGCAGTTAATGTGCAATAAATTAATAAATTTGGTGGTGAATAATATTGTTATTCCTTTTTAAAATATTTTTTGAAAACATAACATATATAATTTTTTTATTTTGAAAAATTACGGATACAAATCCCAAATTAATATCATTTTTAGATCAGATCATTGTTTTTAAAAGAGAGATGGACATGTATCCTATTATTAACTAAGAACAAGTTAGTTGTAGCCCGTATAGTGTAAATGGGTATAATGTTGTTGATTTATATACCAAGAAGAAGATTGATTTCAATTATTATAATCATACCTAAGCTATTTAAATAACATTGAAGCATTCAATTCCATAATATATAGAGTAAATTGTTAATTTTATTTATTTTGGTTATTTATTTATTTGAATATACTAGTTAAAGATATGTAATTTTTAGTTGAAATTTGCAACTTTAGTTTTGTTTAAGTGTAAAATATATTTGATATAACGAAAATTAAATAAATAATAACAATAAGTTCAGTAAATTAGAGATATATTATTGTGAAAAATTGGGAAACGTATCGTGCCACGTTGTCGATATTTAATTTATTTCTTTCTCTTTTGGCTTTACTAGGTTTCATTTCACAAAACACAATTGAACAAGCTTTCGCAGGCCATGGAAGTTATTTTGGGGAATTGTAATCATGGTGGAAATATTGTTGGGCTAGTATTTCGCCCGGTGGGCTACATATTTAAGTATAAAAGTAACATTGCTAGCCTCCACACTGAAGTTGGACTCTTAAGAGTTGAAAAAGAAGGAATGCAACAGAAGATTAATCAGGCCACAAGGAATAATGAAGAAATTCTTGTTCCTGTTGTAGACTGGATGGAAAGATCCGACAAAGTCAGCGAAGATGCTCTCAGTAATCTGCGGAATGTGGAAGGACATGCAAAGGCAAAATGTTCCTTTCGATCCTTTCCAAATCTGTTTTGGCGTCATCGACTCAGTAAGGATGCAAAGAAGATGGCTGACTCTATTGCATCTCTCCGTACAAAAATTCCTAATGATCCAATTTCTTGTTCTCGTGTTCCACCGAGTAGTGATGATGTGATTGATGGATATGAGGCTTTTGAATCGAGAAATTCAATTATGAATCAAATAATGGAGGCACTTAAAGATCCGGAAGTGCAGGTGGTTGGTTTGCATGGCATGGGCGGTAGTGGTAAGACCATGTTAGCTAAAGAAGTTTCTAGGCTAGCCAGGCTTCATAAGGTGTTTGAAATTGATGTTATGGTGACTGTATCCCAAATCCAAGATCTCCATTACATTCAAGATCATATTGCTGAAAAGTTGGGTTTGCATCTCTCTAAATTTGAGACTTTGCCAGCGAGAGCAGATGTGCTACGATATAGATTGAGACAAGAGAAGAATATTCTCATAACTTTGGATGATGTCTGGGATAAACTGGACTTGCAAGAGATCGGTGTCTCGTTTGGAAACAATCAAAAGGGATGCAAGATATTTTTGACCTCTAGATCTGCTCATGTCTGCGATATTATGAAAGCTGAGAAGAGTACTACTTTCAAGCTTTCGGATTTAACCGATAAAGAGGCAAGACTGTTGTTTGATAAGAATGTGGGTGTTGGTGACTCAGCTAGAGGACCTGATTTTGAAAATTTGGCAGCTGAGATAACTAAAGAATGTGCACGCTTGCCGCTTGCAATTGTAATAGTTGCGTCTGCTTTGAAGAATAGAGAACTAAATGCTTGGCAAGATGCCTTGCTACAATTGCAAAAATCTACTCCTACGAACATTGATGGAATGATCAAGCAAGTCTACTCATGTATAATGATCAGTTTCCAATATTTAGAAAGTGAAGAAGCAAGATATTTGTTGTTACTTTGCAGTCTACATGCAGAAGATGATGATATACTAATTGAGGACTTGATAAAATATTCTGTGGGCTTAAGGTTGTTCTCAGATATCATAAGATTGAAAGAGGTAAGGAATAGAGTGCAAAATTTGGTTGGTAAACTGAAACTTTGTAATTTGTTGTTGGATGGTATAGATGAAATGACGGTTAAAATGCATGATGTTGTTCGTGATGCTTGTCTATACATTGCTTCCAGAGACGAGTGCATGCATTTTATAAGAGATGTTGCTCATTTAAGAGAGGTTGAGAGTAAAAAACTTGAAGAGTCGACTGCAATTTCAATACCATATGAGGCATTTAATCAGCTACCTCAAAAGTTGAAATATCCCAAGCTCAAGCTACTTTTGCTACGTGGAAAAAAATGGCAACCTAAGGTGGGAATTTTAAACGAGGAATGTTTTGAAGAAATGAAGGACCTCAGAGTTTTGTGTTTGATAAATATACGAGTAAATCCAACATGCTTTTCTTCACTTAAAAATCTGCAGACTTTGTGTTTGAGACATTGCCAGCTACAAGATATAGCACCCATTGGAGAATTGAACAATTTGAAAATTCTGGACCTTTTCAATTCTAGTACTTTTTCTTTGCCAAGAGAAATTGGACAATTGGCTCAATTACAGTTGTTGGATTTAAATTATTGTACGGGTCTTAACTTTGTTGTACCCCACGTGTTATCAAATCTGAAAAATTTAGAAGAGTTGCATATGAGGGACTTTGGACATTGGGGTGAAGGAAATGCTAGTCCTAGGGAGCTAATGGATTTGGTTCAATTGACCAATCTAGATATATATGTGCCTTATTTGGAGATTCTTCCTAGAGCTAATGATATGATATCTCTCTACCACAATCTAGAGAGATATGATATCATTATAGGAGACTGGGATGATACAGACTATTTTTTTCCACACACATATTCAAAAATATTGAAACTACAGCTTGCGGAAAGTCATCATGTGAAGGCCCATGGTCTTGAAAGCCTTATAAAAACTGCTCAAAGATTGTGCTTAAAAGGATTCGTTGATGTGATTGATATTTCTGAATTGGACAATTATGGATTTCCACATGTGAAGTCACTTATTCTACGTGATATGCTGAATTTGGAGAAAATATGCAGTGGAAAATTGAAGTCAGGTTCTTTCGGCAATTTAAAAAAAGTCAAAGTTGAGGATTGTTATCGCTTGAAGAGCCTCTTCTCATTCTCTATTGCCAGACAGTTTGAGGAAATTAAAGTGTTGAATTGTGTAGAACTACAGGAGATTGGGACCCACGAATATGAATATGAATCCCATAATGCTATTAATGATACCATGAAGGAGAGTCAGCTTGTAATCTTGCATTTGGATAGCTTGCCAAAACTTAATCGATTCTTTTTGCCCCCCGAAGCAGAGACCATTTCTATATCAGAAAAGGGAAATGAATTATTCAATACGAAGGTATGTGTTCTTTCTTTTGATAACGCAATGTGATAATTTATTTTGTAGAAATTAAAATGCTAATGCAAAGTGACAAAGAAGTATCAATGCATAGGTATTGGACACCCTATGTCATTAGCTTAAAATATAGGGGTAATTTTATCTGTTAAGCATGATTTAAATTTTATATATAGTATAGGTAGTATAGTAATAGAAATTTAAATTATTTTAAATACACATGGTATTTTTTACTGAATACGTTTTGCTTGCATATATTACTTGTTTGATCTTTATGTTTAGAGTAGTTATTAAATGTGGTAATCATCATATGATTAGAGTCCATATTAGATGTAATCCTTACTCCATCATCATGCTTAAAGTCATTTTATTGAGTGTGATAGTCTTAAAAAATAGAGGTATTTTAAATATTTGAATTTTAAAAATATCTTTTAATTTTGCATAAATGTTTTTTTAATATAAATGGTAAGATATGTATTTATTTTAAAATATAATAATATTTTTGTATAAATTTAAATTATTTAAAACACATGTGTCAATTATTATTAAATTTATTTTGTTGCATATTTCACTTATTTGATCATCATGTTTGAAGTCCTGATAATCATCTTGAAGATGTGGTAATCATCTTATGATTAATAGAAAGTCCTTATTTCATGTGATAGTATTAATAGAAAGTCCTTATTTCATGTGATAGTAAAGTCCTTAAAGATCACCTAATATTGTTAATAATTTAAAATATATGGATAATTTTATCGGAAAAAGTGTGATATAAATTATATATATAGAGAGAGAGATTTAAATTATTTTAAATATAAGGGTATTTTAAATATTTGAGTTTTAAAAATATCTTTAACTTCATAAATGATTCTTTTTTTTTTAACATAAAGGGAAAGATGTATACTTATTTTAAAATATAATGACATTTTTGTTTAAATTTAAATCATTTTAAAAGCACTATAATAAATATATATTGTTTACATATATCATTTATTTGATCATGTTTGAAGTTCTTATTGGATGTGACCATTATTATTAAAATTCTTATTAGATAATAATGATAGAAATGATAATAAATATTTACCATGTAATATAGTCTAATCAAAGTATAATTATTATTATTATTATTATTATTATTATTATTATTATTATTATTATTATTAGATTAATTATTATACAAATTTGATAATCAACTTTACATTGGTAGACATAATTTGGCGTTTTGCAATCATTACGTAAAACCTGACATTCTTGAGCTGTCACACTTTCTTTATTAAAGTTTTTTTAAATACTTTTTAGTGTTTTTTAGGGGATATTTTCCGATATAAATATCAGAAACCTAACGCTTTAAAAAATTAAGATAAATAAGATAAATATTAACGGTGTATTCAAATAATATTTTATAGATTTTTATAGATTTAAATTTATTTTAAAAAAGGAGGTGTATTTATTTAAGATTTTTTGATAATTTATAAATGTTTAATTATATTTAGTTGCAAAATTAATGATTGAGATGAGCTACAAAAGTAAAGTCTTGCAAATTAATATTGACTCATCAGGCTCATCAAATTTAAACCACTCATTCAAGAGAGATGAAGCAGCTGTCATTTTCTTTAAATCATTCACTTTAGATGTATAAATAAAATAAACCTTTCAAAAAAATATTTTTTAATAATAAAAAATAAATTAACTTCTTTAAGATTAAGATTTCACAAAAGATGAGAAAGATTTCAATTATTTACTTTAAATTCAACATTTTTTATTACTTTATTTACAACATTTTTTAAATTTATTTTAAAAAAATAGGTGTATTTATTTAAGATTTTTTAATAATTTATAAATATTTAATTGTATTTAATTAATTTTTTTCTTCACTATTCGTTTGAAATAGATTAAAATCATATAGTTTTTATTAATATGCATTCTAATTAGATTCATATAAATTTATTCATAGCTATATCACCCACACATCACATTAATTATATCCAATTCAATCTACTGTATTATAAATTTGCGCACAATTAGGAATTTTTTAAGCTTCTTTCGGTTTCTTTAAAATAGGTAAATTGTGTTTAAACAATTATTATTGAATATGGTAAAAAAAATATTAAAATTTATAGAAACTTGAAATATGTATAAAAAAATTATACATTTTAATATATGCTAATTATTTTATATTTAAGTAGATTTAAAAATAAAAACTTATGATCAGTATATAGATTATGAAAATTTTCATCCAATCTAATTAGTTAATTTTCATAATCTAATTAGTGATCGAATTGAATGCTACACTTAATGACACTACTAATCATAGTTAACAACACCCCTCTAATCACTTATAACTAACTCTAACATATCATAATTTTATGCATACCCTATATTGTAAGCCAAGGCTATCAAGTTAGAATTAAAGTATAATTTTGAGTATTAACTTATAATGATTTGATTATAATTATATTTTACTATAGTTTTGATTTTTTTTAAATTATTATTATTAAGAGTAAAATAAAAAGAGAAGGAAATTCAAAAAGTTTTTTTTATTTTGGAAAATAATAAACTAGAAGATTTAAAGGGATGTGTTTGGTAGAATTATTTTTTTTTATAAAGTTTTGAAAATACTTATGTTTTTAGAAATGATTAAATGTTGTTTTCAAGACTAACTCGATATTTAAAAAAAATCGAATACAACACAAATATTAAAATAAATTGTAGATCATATTCTTTATTTTAAAAAATTATTTTTGAATAATAAACCAAACCAATGCGAAATATTTTTGACTGATGGTTTGAAAATAAACATTATTATTACTTAATTAATTTTACATAACTCACACAAACTGGTATTACATTTACATACTTTTACACTAAGATTTTGGTGCATAAACATATTCTTTTAATAACTCTTGTTATGTTAATATTATATATAAATATAAAACTGTTAAAAATAAAATAAATCATTAGAGGCAATAATTTTGGTGCGTATTATTTGATTGGTTTATCCTTTGTAAAATAAAATTTATTTCAAACATGTGATATAATTTTATTTTATTTTACTAGTTTTTATAAACTTTATCAATAAAATTAATTACCTAATGTTACTTCCAATTTTATTATTTTTAATCATGTTTAAATTTAATTAATTCTTCAATGTTTAACATCACGAGCCATGCTCTCTATTAGAGTGATAAAGGACCAATATTGCTCAACTTTTTATAAGTGTAGTACTAGATAATTAATAATTGCTACATCACTTACTCATCTCCAGCTACATCCTCTCTTTTTTGTTAGTGCTTATTCAACCGTGAAGGTTAGAAGATGTGAACTTGTAATTTAAAACAAATCGATTTAATCCAATTGAAAACAAAAATGCTAATGTACTATATTTACATGAATAGAGCTGAATTTGGTTACTGTTTCAAATGAGAAGTAAAAGAAATAAAAAAAAAAATTAACAAAGAGTGTACAAATAATGGAAAGCATAAGTAATTGGTTCGTTTACCAAATTACAAAGCTCTAACTTTGAAAATAAAAGGGTAAACTTTGAAGAACTAATTTTTTATTTTATCTGAATATGTCATGTGATGAAGAAATTGGATCTTGGGTGTACATATATGAAGGCTAATTATATCGTTACTACAGGTGTTGTTTCCAAAGTTGAGGGACTTGAGGCTGTTTGGAATTGAAGTTGTAAAATTGTGGCCGGATAAAATTCAAGATGCTTCTTTCATGCAAAATTTAAGAGAGCTTGTGGTGAGGAGTTGTAGTAATTTGAATTATCTCTTTTCTTTTGATGTTGCCAAAAGCCTTAAACTGCTTAAGCGTCTTCTTGTGAAGGATTTAAAGGCTTTAGAAGTGGTGATTGTTGTAAAAGAAGAAATGGAAGTAAAGGGGATGGAAAAGACGTTGTTTCCCAAACTTCTTACTTTAGAACTCTACAACCTTCCAAACATGACTACTTTTTGCTCCCAATGTTCTTTCGAGTTCCCATCTCTCAAAACTCTACAAATAAAAGAGTGCCCAAAGGTTAGTGACCTTGCTATGATTGGAGAGCTGAATAATTTAGAAGTCCTTAACATTTTTAGATCTTCATTTGGGGAATTGCCTAGAGGAATAGAACGATCGACTCAATTGAAGAAAATAGATTTGTCTAATTGCAAGTCACTCAAGGTGATTCAGTCGGATGTAATATCAAAGTTGATACATTTAGAAGAGCTAATAATAATGCCTAAAAGCTACATAGAGGCTGAAGGAATCAATAGTAGTGGAAGAAATAATGCGAGTCTTATTGAATTGAAGAATTTGCCTAAGTTGACAGTTTTGAAGTTACTTGTTACTGATTTTAGCATTTTGTCAAAAGATATGTTTAGTGAGAAGTGGAAGGTTTGTCATATAAAAACAAAATATTCTCGTGTTTTCTTCAATGCAAAAGATTCATACGGTCATCACAACTCAAGTGAGTTGGAACTCTCTCTCAATAAAACAGAGATTGAGATTGTAAGGAAGTGTGGTCTTCAAGTGTTCTTGAAGACCTCTAAAAAATTGTTATTGGATGGATTTGAGGACGTGAATGACATTGTTTATGAATTAGACAAAGATGGGTTTCCCCAATTGAGAGAACTCACATTCAAAAACAACAAGGATGCTCAATACATAGTCAACTCATGTCATGGTGAACCACAAACAGGATCTTTTGGAGAACTAACAAGTGTGAATGTGGTCCATTGTGTGAGATTGAAGAGTCTTTTCTCAATCTCTATTGCTATTCAACTTCGGGAGCTTACGGTGATCGATTGTGGGGCAATGGAAGTTGTAGTCACCATTGAAAGAGAAGATGATTCCCACGATTCTAATTACCTAGCATTTACTGAACTTTTGGACTTAAAACTCCAAAACCTACCAAGACTTGTACAATTTTGCTCAAAATTGAAGACAATTTCTACATCTCATTGGAGAGAAGAACAACTTGAGGAGACGATGGAGATATCCATGCCTTTATTTGATGCAAAGGTATGATCTTAACTATTTTTCTTCTTTTTTTTCATTTTTTCTGTTTTTTACTTTCATTTTTTTATGCACTCTTCTTTTAGGTTAACAAGTCAATATTACATGCGTGCGCATGATTCGTATTGGATTTTTTTATAAAAATACTATTTAAAACTACTTAATTATTGCAATTATTGCAATTATAGTTTGAAACATAGGTACGGTTAAATAATTTTATTATTATATATATATTTAATTATGTATTAATTTTATTTCTTATGTATTAAAGTTTTATATAAATTAAAAAAATTATATAAATATTTATAAGAAAATATTACAAGTTTCACTAATAGTATATATATATATATATAATATTTTATTTTTAAATCTAAGAAAGTTTTTTATTTTTTGTTTATTTATTTGACATTATGTCAAAGAAATTTTAAATCATTTGTAAAAAAATTGAAAAATATATTTAACAATTAACGTGGAATGCAGGTGTCTTTATCTAGTATAGTAATAAGATAATATATTAAAGTCTTTTCCTTCTTGGTATGTTAGAATTAAGGCATAGTTTGGCATTTGAACGGATAATGATTTGATTGAAGTTGTACTTGGTAGGTTTAATTTTTTTTAAAGTATTATTTTTAAGAGTAAAGTAAAGAGATAATGAAATTAAAAAAATTATTTTGAAAAAAGATAGTCACTAACTCAAATTTAAAAAAAATCAAATACAACTCAAATACTAAAATAAATTTTAGATCATATTCTTTATTTTAAAAAATTATTGTTGAATCATAAACCAGGCCGCATAATATTTCATATGAAAACTAAAGAAAATATAAAAATAAATTAACAAAGAATACCAACTTTTGTAGTAAATGAATAGTTTGCCTTTTAAACAATAGTTACCAGAAGCCATTGTTTCATTTACCCAATTACTCCACAAGAAATACAAAGCTCTAACTTAGAAAATAAAAGGGCAAGTATTTCATCTACTGTCTGAACTCTCAATTTTTATTTTATTTAATTGAAGTACTAATTTTTTATTTTCTCTAAATATGTCCTGTTTTGGTGAAATTGAGAATTGATCTTGGGTGTACATATACGAAGGCTAATATCCTTACTACAGGTGCTGCTTCCAAAGTTGAGGAACATGGTACTGTCTAGAATTGAAGTTGTAAAATTGTGGCCAGATAAAATTCATAATGCTTCTTTCATGGAAAATTTGACAAAGCTGGTAGTTGAAGATTGTTGTAATTTGAATTATCTCTTATCTTTTGATGTTGCTAAAACTCTTAAATTGCTTGAGCATCTTGAGGTCAGAAATTTAAAGGCTTTGGAAATGGTGATTGTTGTAAAGAAACAAATGGAAGTAGAGATGATGGAAAAGAAGTTGTTTCCTAAACTTTATACTTTAGAGCTCGATAATCTTCCAAACATGGCTACATTTTGCTCCCAATGTTGTTTCGAGTTCCCATCTCTCAAAGTTTTGAGAATGAAGAAGTGCCCAAAGGTTGGAGACTTTGATTTAATTGGAGAGCTTAATAATAATTTAGAAGTTCTTGACATTTCTGAATCTTCTTTTGTGGAATTTCCTCGAGAAATAAAACAATTAACTCAATTGAAGAGTTTAGATTTGAGTAATTGCAAGTCTCTCAAGGTTATTGAGCCTAATGTAATATCAGAATTGATACATTTAGAAGAGCTAAGAATGTCTAAAAGCTATGTAGCATGGGAGGCTGAAGGAATCAATACTGGTGAAAGAAATAATGCGAGTCTCATTGAATTGAAGAATTTGCCTAAGTTGGAAGTTTTGGAGTTATTTGTGATTGATTTAAGCTTTTTGCCAAAAGATATGTTTAGTAAAGTGTGGAAGAATTGTCAAATAAACACAGAAGATTCGTGTATATCTTTCTCTAGAAATGATTCATACTGTCAATACGACTCAAGTGAGTTGGAACTCAAGCTTAATAAAAGAGAGATTGAGAGTGTAAGGAAGTGTGGTATTCAAGTGTTCTTGAAGACCTCTACACAATTGATGTTGAATGGATTTGAGGACGTGAATGACATTGTTTATGAATTAGATAAAGATGGATTTCCCAAATTGAGACGACTCACATTCGAAAACAACAAGTATGCTCAATACATAGTCAATTCATTTAGTACTTCAATTCCTGTCTTTGTTAGGCTGAAGGAATTAAGTCTATTTAGTTTGACCACTCTGGAAAAGATATGTCATGGTGAACCACAAACAGGATCTTTTGGAGAACTAACAAGAGTGAATGTGGTCAATTGTGTGAGATTGAAGAGTCTCTTCTCAATGTCTATTGCTATACAACTTCAAAATCTTACGGTTAGGAAATGCGAGGCAATGGAAGCTATAGTCACCATTGAAAGAGAAGATGATTCCCACAATTCCAATGACCTAGCATTCATTGCAATTTGCCGCTTAGAACTCAAAAACTTACCAAGACTTGTACAATTCTGCTCAAAATTGAAGACAACTTCCACATCTCGCTGGAAAGAAGAACAACTTGAGGACGTGTTCGAGATATCCATTCCTTTATTTGATGCAAAGGTATGATCTTAACTATTTTTCTTCTTTTTTTTTGCAATTTTTCCCAACTTTTTCCCTTTTTTACTTTCAATTTTTTATGCACTCTTTTTTTTTAGGTTAACAAGTTAATAGTATATGCGTGTGCACATGATTCGTATTGGATTTCTTTATAAAAATACTATTTAAAACTACTTAATTATTGTAATTATAAAATTATAGTTTGAAACAAAGTTACGGTTAAATAATTTTACTATTATATATATTTAATTAATTATGTATCAATTTATTTTGGATGATCTCATCCTTAAAATTATCCAAAATAAAAATAACTAAGTGTTCAAGTATTTAAAAAATTTCATTTTTTTTTCTACAAATTTGTATGAATTAAAGTTTTATATAAATTAAAAGAATTATATAAATATTTATAAGAAAATATTACAACTTTCACTAATAGTATATATATATATATATATATATATATTATTTTTAATTTCATTATTTACAAAACCACATAAAATCACATTATTGGCATGTAGAATATTATATGATCATCCACGATAATTACTAAATGATGCTTTATATTAAATAAATGAATTATTTACTAAAGAAGTATTGAATTTTGTAGGAATAAGAAGGGGAAAATAGTTATACGACATGAGCATCTGATTGAAAAAATTAAGTGGAACGTTTAGTGAAGACGAAGAAAACTGACATTATATTTCTTAACAACTACTTTACACAGTATAGGGATACTTATAGTAAGGTCTAAGCCTTAGGTAATAACAACTAGTAATCTGCTACAAGCACATCCATATACTAGTATTAGAAAATAAGTATAGTTAAATAATCTAATTACTCTATATTACTTATGCCTCGTTTTTTTTTTGAGTCACAAGTTCAGCATTTCATTTACTTTCAGTTACAAATTTGTTTTAATGAACATTATAATAATTATTATTTTATTTTGATGGTTAAATTTTTTTTTAATATTATAGAGTTATCTCATATTGATTTTTTTAAGTTTTTTTTTCTTTTGAGCTAAAAATATGAAAGTTCTTCGAATAAGTATTATATACCATTATAATTTGTTTATACAAAAAAATGGAGAGTTATTCAAAATATTATTAAGTTGTCTTATTATCATGTTATATAAGTTATTTATATAAAAAAATAAAATTAATTTTAAGTAAAAGGAAGCCAAGAAAAAGAAAAGGAAAAAAAACCCTACATAAACTAGAACTAGGACAGTAGTCCTAAATAGAATAAAAACATAAAATATTATAATAATTACATTGAAAAGATATAATATTACTCTCTTTTCAATAGATTCATTGTTTAAGAATATTAACTTTCAAAATAATTGAGATTATATTTATTTATAAAAACAATTTATCAAATTTATGAAATTATTTCATTCAAATATTGTTAAAATTAATTCAACTTTTTAGGTAAGAAAAATAAAATATCATAAATAATGAATAATTATAAGTATGTGTTAAAGGTATGTATTTATGAAAAATAAATAAATGCTAAGGGTAATAACAATGTGTCAAAAAAATATGTTGTCATATTTTAAAAAAACTAAGGGTAACGCAATATTTTTCTTTTCAAATGAAAAATTGTCTCCATTAGAACGTGAGTATACCTATTACACAAAAATATATGTTTTTTTATACATATTGAACATATGTCTTCTTTAATAAAATATATTTAAATATACGTTGATTTGATTATTTTTAAGTTTAATTGTATAGCATAAAAATTTTAACCCCTAACCACACAATGTATATAAGTTATTTTTCATATAGTATAGAAATATATATTTTTTTACATGTCCAAAAATATGATACCCATTTTTTTCAATAAATTATCATATGAATAACTAGATTATTTTAAAATTGAAGGGATTTTTTAACATGTTTGTTTTGAACATTTCGTTATTTAGAAAACAAAACTTATGTTTCAATTTTCAAATATTTTGTTATATTGTTTAGAATAAATTTTCTATTTATAGGTCCAGATGCCTCAGTTAAGATGGTTGGAGCTCGAGAGAATTAGTTGTAAACAAATCTGGCACCATCAACATTCTCCTACATTTGATAATTTAACAAATTTGCGTGTGTCTCATTGTCATAATTTGAAAAGCCTGATGTCATATTCTATAGCTGTAAATCTGAGATTTCTTTCGGATTTGAGGGTTAGTGATTGTGAGAATATGGAAGAAGTAATATCCACCAAAGAAGAGGAGGAAAAATTGCAAATCTTTTCATTTAAGACCATTGCCTTCAATGAACTTCGTAAACTCATCCTCAAAAATCTCCCATCCCTAAGAAGGTTTAGTTCAACTAGTACTATTAAAACATCTCAAAAAAAGACACTCTTGGATGGAGAGGTAAGTCTCTCTTTCTTTTTGATAGGTAATCAAGTTTTTGTACTATTAATAGTGTTACGTTCTTGTGAGAAATGTTTTTAGTTATTAGTTTGGAAGAAAAGATTCAATTAATCATCATATTATTTTAACAATTTTTATTAAAATATTATTTTTTATTATCTAATGATTAATAATTTGTCATTAAAGCATGAGTTATTAATAATAATAAAAGTAAAATTTATATGAAATTTTTGAAGAAAAAATGAATAATAATAAAATTATTTAAATACTTTTTAAAAAAAATATTTTAATAAAAAATATCATTAAAACATCATTTTTTGCCTTTAATTAATTATTTTTCTCATAGCTTCAAAGTTAGAGACTAAAAAACACCTTTTATCATTAAAAATATTTCATAACCTGTTGGTAATTTGATCGTAGAAGAGTCCTTAAATTACAATGTGAATTTTTTTAATCGTTAACACCTTTTATAATGTGATTTGGTTTAACAACTTTTAAGGCACTTACCGTTATGCTCAATATCTTAATCGTTCATAATTATCATTTTATAGGTGATCGTTACCAGATGTGACAGATTAGAGAGCTTAACAACACCCTCATTTTCTTTCCATAATCTGAAGGAACTGGAAGTATCAAAATGCAATGGATTGATTAATTTATTCGATTCCTCTGTGGTTAAATGTCTGTTACACCTCAACATATCAGAATGTGAAGGAATGACAGAGATAATTGGGAATGATCATGAAAGTGTAGCAGACACCGAGATTGTTTTGAAGGAATTGCGTAGTCTTTACCTCGATAATTTACCCAACTTGAGATGTTTCTATTCTGGGAACAGTACAATGTCATTTCCAAACCTGAAAAAACTAGTTGTCAGGCAATGCTTCGAAATGCAGGTCTTCTCTCATGGAATTGTGAACTCTCCTGTTCTGCATAGTTTAATTACAGAAGAAGATCCCGAAGAACAACGTTGGGAGGGTAATATTAATTCAACAATAGAAAAAATCTCTGAAGAGGTAAATACCCATTCAGTTTCCTCTCTCTTTATGAAACACTCATAAAACTCACTTTTTTAACGTTATTTAAATAAGTTTTAAAACCAATAAAAGAGGTAGCCATTTTCTTTAATTAAAAAAATATTAGATGGTTGAGATTTTTTTAATTTAATCAAATGGTTTAAATGTTTAATGCACCTTTAAATTATTATTTTTATGAATAAGTTATTAAGTTTTTTTAATTAATAAATAATCTATCTTTTCATGAAATAACAATATTTTTCAAAATTTTAAGTTAAAAGTTGTCCTGATTTGTTTTATCAATCTTAATAGTGTCCTGAATGTTATATAACATGGATGAGTGACTAAAATATTAAGGTATATTAAAGCGCGATTTTTTGTTCAATGTTATTCACATTTTTTCTCTGTCATTTATATTCAATCGATTTGTTTTTTTAATACATATAGACTAAAATTTGTCTTTTTTTAGAGGAACTTGATGTCTTTGTCGAATTTGAATGAAGAAATAACAAGAAGTATCAATCTTAATAATGAAGATGAATTATCTTCAAAGTTTACTGAACTTAGTGGTGAAGAAGTTACAAAAGATAGTAGGAAGGGAAAATTAGAACAAGCAACAAAATCTTCATCTTCAGGGGCAGTGATTCCATACAAAAGGTAATAATACTTCACCACTTATCAAAAAGTTTAGTTGATACCCTTATTAATTTTTAGTCATAGTCATCTTGTTATGTTATTATCTTATTCAAACTTATGACTATAACTTTATCCATACTAATCTATATGTCTTCATTTTAGACACTACTATCTTTAAAGTAATTAGTAAATAGGTAGAAGTCAAACAAGAATAAGAAAATTAAAACTCATAAAGAAGATAAATAAAAAAATTCATAATTATATAAAATTGCAAAATTGTAAATTATAATAATTAAAATTAAAAAATAATTTGATTTTGATAAAAATATCATGGCCGATGTTATATACAACCTACGCTAGAAAATTGTGAAGACACAAGATAGAGACTCACATATGTAACACTTAATCTTATTCTTTGGTGAAACAACATTCTAAACACCAATTTAGTTTTTGTTTTTTCATCTTATTAGGTGACCTTTCAGAGTTGATTTCTCGTTAATTCACCGTATCAATATACCATTTTAAAGAACACAAAAGATAATCTGAACTTAACGGGCCATCTACTAACACAAATTTTCAAAACAGTTAACAATATGCCCATGTTTCCAACAAAAGCTATGGTTCAATTTTACTATAAATTCTATTTTATTAAATTGATTTGATGTATTGTTAAAACATTGTTTGACCAAAATATGTCCAATTTGTTGCACAGATAGACCAATTTGATCATTTCTGGATATCTCTCCAGCCTTATGCCAACTTGAAGTGGAAGATGATTACCACATGTTTGAACTATGTGTAGTAACATGCTTGATTTGATTCAAACACAAGTTGCCTTTAGAATAAAAAACTTGGGTGGTGTGAGCTTGCTAGAGTAAGTGCTTTGTGTGTTAAATATTAAAGTAGTTTTATTGGTGTCACCTTTCCTTTACCAAAAAAGTTGTTTCATTTTCGAGAACTATTCTATTTCCAGTGGATCTCTTTGTGTGTTTATGTTGTGATCTGTTTAGTTGTTTTGAATGGGGGAGTGTTCTCCAGATGTTTTATGTAAAACTAAAACACTATATTCACCTGTTTAGTTGTGTTGAATGTGGGAGTGTTCACTAGATGTTTTATGTAGAATAAAACATTATTTTTTATTAAGGACAATTTTATTATATAAATTTTAAAATGACACATAGGTGAACTACTATAGTTTTATGCTATACACAATTTTTATTCTCTTCCTATATACTTAAAAGTCTAGTACATGCACCTTGAAGTGATCATCATATCTAAATGTGAAGGAATGATAGAGATACATTGGATATTCTTTACCTCATTAATTTACCCAACTTGAGATGCGTCTATTATGGGAATAATACCAAGACTAGTTGTTCGTTAATGCTTCAAAATGCAAGCATGTATTCTCTCATAGAGTTGTGAATTTTCTTTCTCTGAATGGTCTAATTACATAACTAGAAGATGATGAATCTTATTATGGGTACGAGGATGACATCATTAACAAAATAAATGCAACATTGTGTTGAATGTTATACAATTCGGAGGATTAATAATTTATATAATTTGAAATTTCTTAAGTAAGGGATGACAATAAGTATTTTATTAATTATGTCAATAATAGAACGAAATATTATTATATGTATTTGATTAAAAGCAAAGATAAACTAATGATAAATTTATTTTTTATAAAACACAAGTTGAGAATCACTCATAAGAAAATCAATGAACTACGTAATGATAGTAGTGTGAGTATGAAACATTGTTTAGTGAATTATGTGCACAATATGAAATTATGTACAAAATCACAACATCTTATTTGCCTTAGTAAAATGAAGTTAATGAACTTGCCTTAGTAAAATGAAGTTAATATGAACGTAAGAATCATTCTTTAAAAAAATAAAGAATGTAATGTTATTAAATTCTGAGTTATTACAGAACTTATAGGGAAAAACTATTTTATCAACTAACTACATTTTTAAATAAAATATCTTCAAAAAAAAAGGTACATAAGATATCGCATGAAATATTTAAAGAAATAATATTTTTCTATATATATTTATGAGTGTTAAAGTATCATGCTAAAGTTGTCGTACCTACAACTAAGAAGTAAAGATAAATCTAAAAATGATAGATTGTATCTTCATTGGATATGTACATAATAATAGTGCTTATCGATTTCTTACGCATGAGTCAAAAATCTTAAACATATACAAGAACACGAGAATAGAATTAAGAAATACATCACTCTTTGAACATATATTTTGCCTTAGTAAAATGAAGTTAATGAACTTGCCTTAGTAAAATGAAGTTAATATGAACGTAAGAATCATTCTTTAAAAAAATAAAGAATGTAATGTTATTAAATTCTGAGTTATTGCAGAACTTAGGGAAAAACTATTTTGTCAACTAACTACATTTTTAAATAAAATATCTTGAAAAAAAAAGGTACATAAGATATCGCATGAAATATTTAAAGAAATAATATTTTTCTATATATATTTATGAGTGTTAAAGTATCATGCTAAAGTTGTCGTACCTACAACTAAGAAGAAATTAATACATTGATATATATACAATATGAGAGTTCAAAGAGACATTTTGGAAAAGAATTCCTCCAATTGAGTTTCGCTTACGACCACACCAAGCTTACCAGTAAAAACTTCATTGATGGAATCAGATGCAACATTTGTCAACATATTTGCGCTATGGACCTCTTTGTATTCATTCAGGTTGTGCACAGTTCCATCTGTAAAACCGAACGGAGAAAGAAAAAAAACAATAATTCAAAAACAGTCACTGAAGTTGTGCAAAGGCACAAACACAAAGTCATTATCTTTTGGGTGTATATCCCAATTTTTATCTCTCAAAAAGAAACAGGTAAGAATGAATATGTAGACACGGCATTTTTGTTCATTATGGTATCTTTCAAGACGACAATCTGACAGGATCTATCATGATCACATGAAAATGTGCACTAAGGTCTGAGTTCTGCATGTTATGTTTTCGAATGATGATAATAATAACTAGTAATGGCTTGTAAATGAGAGACAAGTGTCTGTGTGAATGTGTGAGCATGTAGGTGTCTATTTCAATAAAATAAAAGGAGAAGGAAAGGAATGAGCAGCATCAAAATGCTTACTTTATAATAATAATAAAAACATGGAAAGGCTTAAGTGGTCACATAGTTTCTGTATTTGGTATTTATCTTAGATGCCAATTGACAATTCAAATATGCTCTCTCTCGTGATCTCATTCAAATATTGTCATTATCTACAGAAAATTTGTACAAAATTGGCAAACCATCCAGAGAATTCCATATTGCATTCCTTTTAAATGTTTAGCATTTAGTTCTTCTTTAAATGAATATGATATTCAAGGCCCAAGAAGCTACTCCTAGAAAGTTCGTATGAGATTCCATTAATGTAGATAAAAAAAATTAAGAGTATGCTATCTAGCTCAACTTGAAAAATATAACAGGGATGCCACCATCTCATTGGTCACACGTTTAGAATCCAGTGCTCTGACTACAGAACCTCTTACGTGAAGGGGTAAAAAATTTAGAGATCACAACTTGAGACAAAAGGCATTTCCAAAAACTAATCAACGATCTAGAAAAATAAAGTATGCACATTTATTTCTAGATTACCTTCAGAAACAATGGGATTGTAAGCAGGAGGTTCAGCAATCCAATTTCCTGCAGAATCTTTCATATGTCTTCTATCAGATGCAAAGGAACGGAGAAATATTGGAACATGCACGATCCGGAAATACCTGATACCACGAAATGATTTTATCAAATTTGAAATTAAAGTAGAGTATGCAGCAAGATACCTTCTCCAGCATAAAGTTGATTTATCAGTTCATTAATACGGAAGAATAGAGTCCCACAAAATACAAAAACGGTAACACATGCTTACAATTTCTCAACAGTTATGATATTCCAAACAAAACATAGTGATAGACAATGGGCACATTTGGATGATGTGAATAGCGCCAAAAGATCAATGTTGATAAATCTTAAACGAACCAAGTTAGTTCATTACAATTAACCACAAAAAAATAATCTACCAAAGTCCACAAAGACAGAAGTATGGAAGTTCTGTGACCACTTAAGTAATTGAACAGCAGGTGAGAGAAGAAAAACTAGAGAAAGAAAGTAAGAAGAGAAATTAGGATTAAGACTTTGAGACAAAATTAGGCAGAAAAGATACAAAATAATAGGTGAATCAATACGCAGAACTTTAATTATCATCCAACAATGAGAATTACCAAATAATCTTTATTCTCCTAATTATCTTACTCCTAAATTCCATCATTAATAGTCCCATAAATAAGATGAGTAATTATAGCAGATAGACCATACCTTTGATACTCAGAAAAAAGCTGAAATGATGGTCGGATGGTTTCTGAGATGTAGGTGACTAAAGGAGACGGAAATGGAAGGCTTGAGTCTAAATCCCACACTAAATAAGGAGGGTCACCATTATGTTTTCTCTGCTAAATCCACAAGGAAACAAAAATAGATAAATGAATAAATATATTTAAGGGCTTGTTTTGTAATCAATTTTGTTTTCAAGCTCTAGATTTTGGACTCAAGTTTTCAAAATGAGTACTGTTTGGTAATTAACTTCATTTTTTAAGTACAAAATCCAGTTAAAACTCAGTTCTATCTTTACACACTTTTTATTGTTTTTGAAACTTATTTAAAAACCATACTCCAAGTTCACTAATCATTTCATTAGTTAATTTTACATTTCTTTTTGTGATAAGAAAACAGAACTTTATACCAAACGAATTTTTTTCCCGCTAAATGAATTAGAAAACAGAAAAGTAGTTTCAAATACAAGTAAATAAAACTTAAAAACACAAAACGAGCCCTAAGAAACTCAAAATAATTCCTTCTGTCCTTAAATAAACAATTTTAGAATACTCACTGATTTTACAAAAGAGAGCATTAGGTCCCTACCTGTATGCAAATTACATGATAATCCCACAGAATAATTCCATCTGCTGCTCTGTTGCTAGCCTTCTGATGCCACAATGGAATCTACAACATTTTGCTCAAAATGGTCATTATAAAAAATATAACAAATTTATATGAGGCAAAACAAAACATATCATAACATGAGTGATCTCTTGATTCAAATCAAAAGTGAATTTCAGAGTTGATGCCCACAGAAATATTTTTGCAGAAGTGGCACCAGCATTGTTGCCAAGGTTAAAACCAACGACTTCTAACTGAATGTTTGTGTATGCAGCCAACATGAACAGAAATTCCGCTTTCATTCACATTTCAAATATTCAATTACTTTGTTTCACTGCATAATACAAGGAACAATTAACAGGAACCAATTTCTTGAGTGCATCAACAAAAACTTATCATAAAGCAGAAAAATTGAAGGTTGTTCTTTTCACTCTTTAATAGTTGAAATTCAATTCAAGACATTAGCAGGAACAGATCATGTCAGATGAAATTAACCCTGTTCTGATAGTAACATCGCTTGTAGATTTCCTATACTTCTTTCCTCCATTCATGAACAAAAAAATATTAGGAAAGTTGGAAATATACGAAATTTTAGAAAAAAGAAAATTACAAGAGAAGAACATCAAACATGATGGAGCTTATGACGTGAGAACAAAGGACCCAAATTCAGCAAGTATTACAACCAAATGTTATTGTGGTATGATATATCCACTTAAAATAACAGTGTTGCATAATAAGCCCCAAAGATAAACTAATCAAAATAGCATGCACTAAATTCACCAAAGACATGCCTGTTTCTTCTCATTGGAAATGAAAACGACAAAAAGATCGGACCCGCCTGCATCTGCTATCTTATTTGTGCACAATTTCTTGCAAAGCAAGTGAACATTCTCCTCACTGCAAGAGGATAACATAAATGATATAGTTGGATACGCTTCACCACGCACAATTGATGACTGAAGTAATGAAAGCTCTCTCAAAGACAGACATACAAAAACATCAGTTCAACTGTCTTGTCTTAATGTCAATACCATATTTCCATACTAAATATTCAACCAATTGGCAATTGTATAAAAACTCTGAAAATAATGAAATCGATCAGATAAAACCTTTCTTGCAAACAAATCTGTAGTGTGAAGTTAAATTCAATCCATAGCAAGTGTCATTAGAATCTTCCATATCCATACTCTTCCATTTTATAAAAACAATTAAACAGATTTAATTGAAGTTTGGTGCAATATTTTTCTCTAGTCTATATATAGGCCAAAATCCCAAGGATCCATTATCATCAACGCCAAAAACAAGTAAAGAACAGAGAAAATCAATCCATCTCAGTTTCTTCCAATTTATAGCTGAATTTAAACATCGATAAACTTTGGCATCGATGGATGCTCAAACCTACTCACTAACGATTAAACCCAAAAAAGAACAAGCTGATCTAATCTAAAATCAGATTAATCAGTGAATGGAAAGTAAAGGAGCGTGTGTTTGTGTAAGTCAAAAACTCAAAAGTACCAGTAATGAGGAGTGTGATGGAATTGAGAAACGTCATACGACAACGAGCCACTGCTTTGATCCAAATTTGAAGTCGTCATCTTCTTCCTATGTCCCTAAACAAACTACCCACAAACCCTTTTGGCCTTCGGCTTTGTAGTTTTATATATACCCCATAGATTAAGCTCAACCAAACGACACCGTTTTTTTTATTACACTCCGTTCTTTTATAAAACCTAATTAACACCTAAAAACAAACAAAACACAAGTTCCCAAAATCCAAAGCCCATTCTTTGAACTCTCACAGCCACTCCATGGAAGAACTTGAGAGTCTCAACTGCCTAAACCTCTCCGACACCACTAAACCGCCGTCACGGCCATCTTTACGACGGTCCATATGTGCAAACTGCTCAAGGCCCAATCCAGTCTGTCTATGTAAATCCCTTCCGACCCAGCTCATTCCAACAAAAACCCATATTATAATCATTCATCATCCACACGAAGCCCAACACAAGCTCTCCACAACCCCAGTCCTCACCAAATGCTTAGCTAACTCAACCACCATTATCAACCGTCGTCTAAAACCAGGCCTTTCTTCTCTTCTCGACCAATCACCTCCTGCCATCTACCTCTTTCCATCAACCCATTCCTCACCGGCTATCAACTTATCCCAACTCAATGTCACTGACTCACCTCTACTCTCCAAACAAACCCCTTTGGTTCTCATTGTGTTCGATGCGACATGGAAGCACGCGAAGGAGATGGTGAAAGCAAGCGAGGAATACTTGTCCAAATTTGCCACAAGGGCTTGTTTGGATTTCGATGAAAAGGTGAATGGTGGGAGTATTTATGATTCGGAGTTGCTTTTAAGGAAGGAACCATTTGGTGGGTGTGTGAGTACTATGGAAGCTGTGGCTAGAACTTTGAAGGTGCTTGAGCCTAATGGGTTTGAGATTGAGAGCAAGTTGGTTGAGGTTTTGAGAGATATGGTGAGATTACAGGCTAATTATTTGAAGCCCACGAAATTAAGGTCCAAGTTGGCGAAGAAGAAAGGTAAGTATTTGGAATTGGATGATAAGATTGAGAATGATAGTTCCTAAATAGTTACTATCGTGGTATTGTATTTTCTTATTTTTCTGCAGATTTTAACCTTCATTTGGGATAAATCATATCATCATATCATAATAATTCGTTAGCATAGGTATAAAAGATGCTTATTAGTTTTTAATTGGCTAATAATATTTTACAATTCCATTTGTTATTTTTATTATAATGCTTATTAGTTTTTAATAATGCACGTGCTTTGATAATCTGCCCTTCACCAAATGTAAGTTTTAATTTTTAACCTTTAATCTCATATTTAAAATGAATGTTTCTCATTTAAATTAAAAAATATGGCTAATTACAATTGCATTTTTTTATTATAATCTATATGTATAAAATATTTATGGTTTAATTAAAGGAAATAATCTTTGTTTATTTTTAATAAAAAATATTTTTTTATGAGTACTTATAATAAAATTATGTGAATTAAATTTAAAGAAATTAAAAAAAAATACTTCTAAAACTTAAAACAAGGAAAAGATTCAAATAATATTAAACGGATATTCAATATTGAATAGATCTAAATAATAGTAATTAAATTTAAATGATTTTAAATATAAAATAACTTTCTAAATTTTTTTAAATAATGAAATATGTGAATTTATCGTAAAAAAATATTATTTTTATAATTATAAAACTTAAAAATATTAATTTTTGATGATTTTCTTTTTCAAACAATATTTATTTTTAAAATAACTTTTTTGATAATATATATATGTTTAATTAAATAAAAAATTTGTTTATTTTTGACAAAAAAAAAAATATATATATATATATATATATAATGTTAAAAGTAAAATTACGTGTATTAGTGTATTAGGTATGAACATTTTTGAGAAACTATAAAAAATATATACTTTTAAAATTTATAGGTATAAAAAAATTAAATAATATTGAATGGATTCAATTAAATGTTACTTAATATTAAACAAATTTAAATAATTGTAATTAAATTTAAAAGATGTTAAATATAAAATAATATAATGAAATATATGAATTTATCATTAAAAAAAATATTATTTTTATAATTATATTAATATTATTATTTTTTAAATAATATTTTTTTTTCCTAATTATACTTTTTATTAAAATCACTTTTTTTAAATATATATATTGTTTGAAAAAAGTAGCAGTAGAGCCAACCTTTTTTAATATTAAGAAAAAATATTGAATTAAATATATATATAATAATAATTAATAAATTAAAAATACATCAAATGAATGTCCAGCAGTAGAGCAAACCTTTTTCAATTTTCTTCTTGAACTTTTTGAGTTCTTAAACTGACACTTTTCTACGGATAATATGTCAGATATTCAATAACTTATATCTTTCATAATTTGATATTTAAGATTTAAATATGAAAATATATATTTTAAAAATATAAAATCTAAATCTAAATATATAAAAAAAATCAAAACAAAAAAAAATTAGGAGAGAACTTGTACAATAAAGAACTCTCTGATGATAAAACTTAATAAAACAAGAAAAGATAGATGGTAGTTAATAATCACATATTTACAGTTTTATTACTTTCAAACCGAAAATGTTGTAATGATTTTTGTTAGATTTGAGCCTAATTTTACTTCAAAATTTAAATTATAAGGTAAATAATTGTCAAAGTTTATGTGTAGCGGAAGAAGTGTTCTAGCTAATGTGAGACTTAACATCCCCCTTCACATCGACTAGAGTTCGGATTTATGATACGGTATGAATTTACAGCACGAGGACTGATAGGGGGTCAAGAAACCAGCTCTTATATCATCTTAGAAACTCAGGTCTAACTCTAAACCCAAAAATTAGTTTTTGAGTTAAAGGGTTGTCCAGACTTATAAACAGCATTGTTGTCTTACTCTTGGACGATGTGTGACTTAACGTTGGAGTGAGTCGAATTGAGATTAAGCGGGTTGCGGTGAGTCGGGTTAAGGTGAACCGAGTTAAGGTAAGTCGAATTGGTTGTGATGAAGATAGGCGAAATTATGATAGAAATTTTAAATGTATATGAGAGACTATTTTACCATATTAGACTTGAGTCTAACTCCACCTCAAAACTTAAGGTATAAGGTTAATGATTGTCCAAGTTTATATTTGCAGCATAAGAATTGTCCCTAGTCAATGTGGGACTTAATAATTTTGATATTAGCAAACAATGGAGGGTTTGAAAGTTTCATAAGCTAATATGCTCGTGCATGTTCACTCATCAAAGAGTGCTAAAATCTACCAGACAATCCACCGTCAGCTGAGCTCCTTGCTTTTCATGTATTTCTAATCCCACATTTGGCTTAGCTTTCTCTCTATCTCTCTCTCTCTATTTTTCTGTTGTTTTCCCTCTTTTAAGTTGTGTTAGACTTTGGACTTTATTATTGAAAAAGAAGTGTTGGCTAAACAATTTATATATGTAAATGACTTCAAAGTGAACTTTGTATAGTAGATGTTTCACTCGGTTAAATTTTGAAATATTAATGCCAGATTTATTTTTTCGTTTGAAAACGTCAGTTTGTTATGTGTACTTGTTTAATTGATATTTATGATTCTAATTCTTTCCAAAGAATTTAGAATGCCTTAATAGTTTAGTTTTTTTAATCCCTACTTAGGTTATGGAAAGAATATGTAAAAAAAAATGTAAAGCTTTTTATTGTTTGGATAGTTTCTTTTATAAAGTGTTATATGGAAATTTTGAAAACTTCTATTGCCTTTTTGCCTTTCCTGCAAATCTCAAGTAGTTATCAGTGCTTTGTTTAGCATGATTATGACATTTTATTTTCAAGAATATACAAGAAATTTCCTTTGCCAAGATAACTTTGCATTGTCTCTTTACCCTTTTTTCTTAACTGTTACTTAAAGTGACAAATTTGTTAAATTTGAGAAATTTTGACTTTGCTAAGTAGTCTCCATTGTTATTTTTCAATTTACAAGTTCAAACTACTTGAGCTTTCCTGTGATGTCAACACTTTGAGTGGCCATTAATTGGAATTTATCTTATATGTTTAACGTACTAAGATAAGATTCTAATCATTAAGGTGTACTTGGCTAGTGTCTGATTTTTATTTTTGGTTATTTTTCTTGTTCTGGTACTTATTGCAGCTTCAATGAGAATTTTGATGGTGTTCTATTGGCATATGAATTCAACATTCTTGACAAAAACGCTAAGATTCTAAATGGGGTGCATCCTTATTTTGATGTGACACTAAATGCAAAGCTATTACTTTTTTCTCCTAAACCAAATATGCTTATGGGTAAAAAAATTCTTGTTCTGTATTATTCTCGTGGAACATAAAACTCTTTATCTCGTTGGTTACTATTCAACAATGGATCTTCCCGTACATTTCTCTGTAAATGTTACATATTCTTTGTGCATTTTATTTTGTACTGTCCCCTCATTCTGTTTTAATTGTCAATATTTCCAGAAGGGAAGGTAGTCAAACTTACTCGAGAATCCATTCATGTTATTGTTCTCGGCTTTTCTTGTGCTGCTATAACTGATGATGACATTCGTGAAGAGTTTGTGTATAAAACTGTGGGTTCATGCACATAATGATTTTTCACTATTCATATCTGTGGTTGGTGGCATTTTTGATTAATTTATGTGCCTAATTTGTCATAGGAACATGGAGATTTGTATTCTTTAGAAGATCTCACAAGCGGCATGTTATAAAAGTAGGGACTACGATACGCTTTTCAGTCAAAAGATGACATAATTTAAATTCTATGTCCTTTTGCCTCCAAACCCAATACCTTCTCCTCGATCTGTATTATAGAGTGTGTGATGGGTTAAATTTCATTAGTTATTTGATTAAGATTGGTGACAACGGACAAAGATGTAAAGTATATCCACTTTTGTGCATGTATATTATAAATTATTGAATATACTGTCGATAATTAAGTTTAACACCTAATTAGGTTAATTCTGCTTTGCAATTTTGACGATGAAATACTACATATTTCTGGTTCTCTTCTTCCGGCTCATACGGGTTGCATTCGCTGGTTAGAGAGACATTTGGATGATGTTTCAGTAACTGACAGGTTAGTAAATCTCAACTTGCAATCCTTGGAAGAGTTTAAATATTCAAATGTCTTATATTACTCTTCTTGACTTCAATTTTTTTATATATGAAGCAATAAGAGGAAATAAGTTAGAGGAATGTGTTACTCAAGAGCATGATATGGTGAAGAGCAAAACATCACCCTTGTTGTGGGCAGAAGCAATAAATAGCGGTATATGAATATATCAAAACGATAAAATGAACATACAGAATTTATGTGGTTCGGCAATTTGCCTAGGTCCACGTGAATCGGCAGATATTATTTAAACTGAGTAAAAAATATACAGAATACAAATACAAATTTCCTCACTAATAATATCTCTAAGTGTTTCCCACACTCACAAGTATTTTATCTCTTTGAGTTTGCTTATGTTTTTTTTTTCTGATTTTTGCCTTGTTCTTCAATGCATGAACTCTTCCTTATTTATAGATGAAGCAAGACTCACTTTTCCTAAATTGTGCCATAATTTAAGTCTTAAATTAGGCCATTAATTTCCTTAAATTATGTCACTAATTTCCTTAAATCATGCCACAAATTAGGCCACTAATTTTCCTAAATTATGTCACTAATTTGTTATTTTTAGAGCCAATATTCAACAATCTTCACCTTGGCAAAAAAGTTCATAACGCTGTCTCCAAATGCGCCCTAGGCGCTCTAAGCTCGAGAGATGTTGATCAAGTTCAAGCAGTGTTGAAACTTGATCCATGTAACCACCTTTGTAAGCATATCTGCAGGGTTATCTGCAGTTCTGAATTTCTGGAGTATAACATTCCCTTCATCGACGATTTCCCGAACAAAATGAAATCGAACATCGATGTGCTTGGTGCGACCATGATGAACTTGGTTCTTTGCCAAACAAATGGCACTCTGGCTGTCGCAGAAAACCTCTACGTTCTTCTCAACAATACCCAAATCCTTGGTCAATCCGAGAAGCCATATAGCTTCTTTGAATGCTTTTGTTATAGCCATATACTCTGCCTCTGTAGTAGACAAAGCTACAGTTGATTGTAATGTTAATCTCCAACAAACTGGTCCTCTTGTCATTGTGAACACATAACCAGTTGTAGATCGACGCTTATCCAGATCTCCAGCATAGTTAGAATCTACATATCCAACTAGGTGTTTGCCTTCAATCTTGTCTCTTTCAAACTTCAAACCAATATCCATAGTACCATAGTACCATAGATGTACCGTAGAATACACTTCACTGCTTGCCAATGTCCTTTACCGGGATTATGCATGTACCGACTCACCATACTAACAACGTGGGAAATATCAAGTCTGGTGCAAACCATTGCATACATCAAGGCACCAGCGGCATTTGCATATGGAACACGTTACATTTGCTTCTTTTCATCGGTGGTGCTAGGTGACATTAATGCACTCAATTGAAAATGAGGAGTAAGCGGTGTACTTACTGGTTTGGTTTTTTCATCAATGTCAAACCTTTGTAGTACTTTCTTCAGATACTGAGTCTGTGTCAGACAGACTGTGCTTGCAACTCTATCTCTTGTGATTTTCATCCCAAGAATTTTCTTAGCTTCTCCAAGATCTTTCATTTCAAATTCTGAACTCAACAAAGCCTTCAATCTGTTGATCTCCACCTTGCTCTTAGATGCAATCAACATATAAGAGCAAATAAATGAAGGTACTGTCTTGGAGTTTCTGAAAGTATACACAGTGATCAAACTGACTGCGTGTGTACTTCTACTCTCTAATGAAGCTATCAAAGCGCTTGTACCATTGTCGCGGTGATTGCTTCAAACCGTAAATTGACTTGCTCAACTTGCAATCCCAATTCTCTCGTCTTGAAATTTTGAAGCCATCCGGTTGAGACATGTAGATTTCTTCATTCAAAGTACCATGGAGAAAAGTTGTTTTGACATTGAGTTGAGCTAACTCGAGATCAAACTGTGCTACTAAAGCCAATAGTATCTAAATAGATGAATGCTTAACAATAGGTGAGAATACCTCATTGTAGTTTATTCCTTCTTTCTGAGCATAGCCTTTTGCTACCAGTCTGACTTTGTATCTGATGTTGTCTTTACCAAGAACACCTTCCTTCTTGGCATAGACCCATTTGCAGCCAATAGTTTTCTTTCCTTTGGGAAGTTGAACCAACTCCTAAGTCTGATTCTGGTGTAGAGACTTCATCTCTTCATCCATTTCCATCTTCCACTTCATACTATCAACTCTTTGCACGACTTCTTTGTAAGTGCATGGGACATCTTCATCAATTACTGGAAGTGTGAATGCTACCATGTCTGTGTATCTGGTAGGCTTTCTAATCTCCCTTCTCGGTTGAGTAGTGGCAATAGATTCTGGTTGTTGATTGATCGGTGGTGATGGTGAGAGAACCTCCACCTCAACTGAGATCTCTTCTTGATCATCAATTTCATCTTCACCATGATCGGTAATCGGTGCAATCTTTTCTGGATCTTCCGGAGTCTCAAGCATCACCTTAGAAAGAGTATTTGGACTTTCATTCTCTTTCTCTGAATTTGTCTGTCTCAGCATAACAGACTCGTCGAATGTAACATCTTGGCTTAAGACGATCTTCTTGGATTCATCACACCAAAGTCAGAATCCTTTAACTCCTTCCTTAAAGCCTAAGAAAACAGCTTTCTTTGCTCTAGGATCCAGTTTGGATTCACTAACATGAAAATATGCTGGACATCCAAATATTCGCAATGAATCATAATCAGTAGCAGGTAGTCCAAACCATACCTCTTTAGGAGTTTTCCCATCTAATGCAGTCGTAGGAAGTCTGTTGACTATATGAGTTGCATATGACAAAGCCTCAGCCCAAAATGCCTTGCTCAATTTGGATTGAGATAGCATACATCGAACTTTCTCAACCAAAGTACGATTCATTCTTTTTGCAACTCCATTCTGCTATGGTGTACGAGGAATAGAAAAATGTCTGATTATCCCTTCCTCTTGACAAACTTTGAAGAAGGGATCTGATTTGTACTCGCTATCATTATCATATCTGAGCCTCTTAATTTTCCTACATGTCTGAGTCTCAATCATTTTCTTCCATTTAAGAAAGATATCCAGAACTTCATCTTTGTGACTCATGGTGTATATCCAGACATATCTAGAGAAATCATCAATAAAAGTCACAAACTAGTGTTTACCTCCAAGTGAAGCATTCTTTAAAGGTCCCCCCAGACATCCGTGTGATAATTAAGAGATCCCCTAGTACGATGAATGGCAGTGTCGAACTTGACTCTTATTTGTTTTCCCATTACACAATGCTCGCAGAAATCAAACTTTCTAGTCTTGGCACCTTTCAAAAGACCTTGCTTCATTAAGCCTTGCAAAGCTTTTTCACTGACATGCCCTAAGTGCATGTGCCACAGGCGGGAAGAATCATTTGTCTTTTCTTCAGAACTACTTGAGACAGCTACTCTTCCTGTAATTGTACTCCTATCTAGGAAATACAAGTTCGCCTTCCGAGTACCCTTCATCGCTACAAATGCACCTCGTACAACTTTCAAGACTCTATTTTCCAATGTTACCTTGTAACCATTAGAATCTAGAACACCTAAAGAAATAAGGTTTTTCTTTAGGTCAGGAATATACCTTACATTTATAAGTCGTCTGATTGTACCATCGTGCATCTTTAGTCGTACTGTTCCAATCCCTTTTGTCTGACAGGCATTGTCGTTGCCCATAAGCACAACTCCTCTATTGAGCTCTTCAAAACTCGAAAACCAATGTCTGTTTGGACACATATGATAAGAACATCCAGAATCAAGGATCCACTTATCTGAGTAGGTTTTTGATGATGAAACTGAAAAGGCTGATTCTTCATCTTCATCGGCCTTCTGTGCAACATTTGCATTTGACTTGTCCTTGTTTGGACAATCTTTCTTCCAGTGCCCTTTCTGGTGACAATAGGCACACTCGTTCTTCGCAGGACATCTTCTAGATGACTCTTCTCTGGACCTTGATCTGATTGCCCCCTATTATTTGATCCGCCAGATTTTTTGTTGTTAGTCCTACCTCTAGATGTCGTCAATGCTTCTGATATCGAGTCTCTATGATCATGTTGATCCTTCTTCCGGTACTCATTATTTACCAAAGCATTTGAAACATCTACGAACTTAATCTCATCTTTTCCATATAACAAGGTTGTGGTTAAATGCTCATAGCTCTCATGTAATGAATTCAGCAACAACAAAGCTTTATCTTCATCGATAATTTCAACATCTAAATTTTGTAGATCAGCCAAAATTTTATTGCAATTATCTAAGTGCTCAATCATAAGGGTACCTTTCTTGTATTGGAAACGGAAAAGTTTCTTCTTCAAGTAGAGTCTGTTCTCAATACTTTTTGTCATGTACTTATCTTCAAGTTTTTTCCAGAGAACTGTGGCTACATTCTCTTTCATGATAAAGTACTTCTAATCTTTTTCTAAGCACAATCGAATTGTGCCACAAGCTTGTCGGTTGACATAATTCCAATCTTCATTTGAATAATCTCCTGGCCTGGTTGATGAGTGCTCAAAAAACACTAAAATTATCATGATTTTATGCACATTAATTGATTAAAAAATATATATTTATATGTTTGATCATATATTTAAATAAATTTGTCTTTTTCGAAATCACGGGTATTTTTATTGTTTTCAGGTATTTCTGCTTAAAAACATAACTTAAAGACTCAAAAAGGAATACTGGAAGCAATACATCACAAATATATTAATAAATAAATGAGAAAAGGTCAAAAAATTGGACAAAATGGGTAAAAAATGTCAAAAATGTCAAAAAAGAGGAAAACGTGCACGGAGTCGCCCAGATCGCGCGCGCAGTACCCCATTCCCGCGTGCGCCTTGCTCCAGTTCCGCGCGCGCTGCTCCTGCCTTCCGCACGCGCCTGTGTGTGCCACTATTGCAAGTACACGAATCATTTCGTAGAAAATGATAAGTATACTCCCAAGGTCGATCTAAGGAAGGAATGTATGTGGTTTTTAATTTATTATTCAAACTTTTAAAAACGAAATTAAATCCTAAACATCCTGTCACGATATTTTGGGGTTTTGTGTTTTTAATCTACTTACATAAAAATAAACATAGATTCAATAAACATTTATGCAAATTTTATCATTTATAATGGTAGAGTATTTATGGATATAATAATTAAGTTAATTATGTTTGCTCATATTATTTAGGTTATTAAAGATATGAATTGATATTTATTGATTCTTTCTTTTTTATATGAATATCACCTTTGTTGGGGTTAGATATCCTTTGTTAACTAAACAAATCAATTAACACCTATGGGTGGGGTTGATAACTAATTTGGTTAATTAAATTAATTCATTTTTCGAAGAGATTGAAAATGAACCATTTAAATGCCACATTTGGTGGGGTTAGACAGTTTAAATTTTATTCAATGTGTCTAAATTAAACCTAAGAATTTAATTATCCCAGTACTAACTTTCAAGTTTTAAAACCACTACTGAAAACATGTTGTTAATACATTTTCAGATAATAATTCTTATAAAAACTTTTGAAATAGAACTTCACTCTAACTACCGTGCGATTGTACCAACAAATAAAAGAGCACTACTCTAAATTAGACCGGATAACTAAACCTTAAAATCTAATTTTTAGATTTAAGTTTGTAATGAAAAATAATATATTTCTCTCTAACATTCTTAATATAAAATCTTGAATAAAAATAAAATCAATTCATTTTAGAGATTTTTACTTATTTAATATTTTGCAAGCATAACAACGTTATTATTATATCATGTTTACAAATAGCCAGCACATTTAAATTTAATCACAGACAAATTAAATATAACATGTAAGAATAAAGCATAAAAAATAACTGTAAACAAAATAAAATCCTTATAGAACTTCGATGCTATTCCTGTTGCTGGAAAACCTCCAAGCGGAATTTGCACTCCCATTTATTGAATCGAAAAGCAAATAAATTACAAAAATATAGCTAGTTCTTCTCAAAAAGAGAAGAACTCTAAACCTAAGAAAAACTAACTAAAAACTAAGAAATGGAGAGAAATGGAGAGAAAGAAAGAGGAGAGAAATGTGTTTTGAGGTGGTTTAGAAGTGAAGAGAAGGGGGGGTATTTATAGGTGAGGATGGAGAGAAAAAGTGGGTGAAAAAATGGTGGAAACGCGGAGTGGTGGATTATGATGTCATTTGATGACATCAGCATGACGTGGGGGCGGTTGCGCGCGGATTTGGGACGCAGAGTGGAGTTGGGGCGCGCGCGGAAGGCAAGAGCAGCGCGCGGAACTGGAGCAAGGCGCATGCGATAGTGGGGAGCTACGCGCGCGATCTGGGCGGCTCCGTGCACATTTTCTTCTTTTTTGACCCATTTTGTCCAATTTTTTGACATTTCCTCATTTATTTATTAATGTATTGCTTCCAGTATTCCTTTTTGAGTCTTTAAGTTATGTTTTTAAGCAGAAATACCTGAAAACAATAAAAATACACATGATTCCGAAAAAGACAAATTTATATAAATATATGATAAAACATATAAATATATATATTTTTAATCAATTAATGTGCATAAAATCATGGTAATTTTAGTACTTTTTGAGCACTCATCACTGGTCTCTAAGGTTATATTAGATCCTTCTCGAAACAATAGATCTAATACTTCACATTGTCACATGCCAAAATTATTGGTGCCATTGAATTTCTCCACCTCAAACTTTGTGTTGGACAACATAGTTCTTCGAGTAGAACAACTTGGTTTGACAAAAATTCTAAGGTCAACTTGTTCACCTTCTTTGATATCTCTTTTATTAGCCATAAGTACAAACGGATAACAAAAATTTTGCACTTATAACTTACAACAATATTTTTCCAAATTTTATACCTTATTTGAAAAAACGGAGTCCGTAGTTGAATCCGGAATGGTTCAATTAGCTAGGAATAGATCCAACCCAGCTGAAAACGGATGAAAAACAGACCAACTTACTCCAAATATCACTAGTGACTAAGTTGACTCGGTCCAAATATCACCAGTGACTGAGTTGACTCGGTCCAACTTAGTGAGTTGACTCAGTTACTGACAGCAGCACTCTGATAGCTTCTGGCGGTGATTTTGACTTCCGATTTGAGCGATTTTTTCACCGTTGCGTTCGTCTCGTTGAGAGCTTCGATTTGATATATAATACTGCTATATTTGGCTCTGATACCAATTTGTTGTGGGCGGAAACAATAAATAGCTGTATATGAATATATCAAAACGATAAAATGAACATACAGAATTTACGTAGTTCGGCAATTCGCCTAGGTCTACGGGAGGCAGCAGATATTATTTGAACTGAGTAGGAAATATACAGAATATAGATTTACTCACTAATAATATCTCTCAAGTGTTTCCCCAAACTCACAAAAAACTCTCAAACTCACAAGTATTTTCTCTCTTTGAGTTTGCTTATGCTTTCTTTGATTTTTTCTGATTTTTGCCTTGTTCTTCAATGCATGAACTCTTCCTTATTTATAGATGAAGCAAGACTCTCTTTTCCTAAATTGTACCATAAATTAGGCCACTAATTTCCTTAAATTATGTTATTAATTTTCTTAAATTATGCCACTAATTTCTTTAAATCATGCCACAAATTAGGCTACTAATTTCTCTAAATTATACCACTAATTTGTTACTTTTAGAACCAATATTCAACCGTCCTCGCACCAATAAAAGTATCAAGAAATCAAAAAAGAGAACAAGGCAAGAATCTTGACGGCTACTATCGTAATGACATTGAGATTTTGTTGTTGTCAGATTATTTTTTCTTCGAGTATCTGTGCTGCAAATTTCGTTTTAAATTACAAGATGTTCGTTAAGTGGTTTCTCGGTGTAGTAAAGCAGGGTATTATATAGTGATTGCCAAATTTAATTATTTACTAAATTCATTCAAGTGTAGATATTTATGCTTGCTATGAAAATCCTAGATATACTTGGATGTAAAAGGAAAATTATGCTAAAATTTTCAAAAAAATTGGTTTTCATTATCAATTTAGGCCTCCAATATTTTCATTTCATTGATTTTTTATTATCTCATCAATTATTTATAATATTGAAAATATAATTTTTAATGTTAAATCATTAGTTTTTATAATTTAAATTTGGCGGGCTAAATTCATATATGAGTTTACCAAGTTAAAATTTTAAAATATATGATTTAATTTAAATATTAAAGTACAATTTAACACATTGAAAAATCTATTTTATTTTTTATTATCATGTAAATTATTTATAATATTACAAATATAATTTTTAATGTTAAATCATTAATCTTTATACTTTAAGTTTGGTTATATGAATTTACTAAATTAAAATTTTAAAATATATGATTTAATTTAAATATTTTAAAATTTTGAAGGGATAAATTATATTTTATAAAAGTTTATAAGATAGGAAGGAAATTGCTTGGGATCTAATTACAAAAATAGTGATCCTTTCTTACGCAGAATTGTTTATCACAAGTTGACAGAGTATTTTGTGAACTAATTTTTAAATTAAAACAATTTGAAATTACCTTTTTATTTCAGATGAAAATACTTTATATTATGCCAGGAAGATATTGATAATTTTTTAAACTTTTACTTTTCGTTGGAATGAATACGATTAGGAATTTAATTATTTTTACACATTTTTAAGTTTACTTGTGTCGTACATATATAATGAAATAAGAATAATTTCTAAAAGAAATATTTTATTCTACCATCTTTTTTATAAATTGTTATTCCATCCCCTTTTTCATTGTATAAAAATATATTAGTTCAATTTTGTCATCAAATTCTAAACACTAAAACCTTAAAACCTTAAAATCTTAAACTATAGATGTAATTTTCAAAGTCTCATATTTTCCTATTTGATGTCACCAGCTTGAACTACCTACATGGCTACAGCCTACACCTACAGATTTCATTATATATATATATATATATATATATATATATATAAATGGTTTACAGGTTGGAGTGTGTTTGAAAGTTGAAACCATTTTTATTGTTTTATTTTATACTTTAAAAATTGGTAAGACTAGAATTTGAACAAGTCCATATGAATGATGGTGATACTTTTTCTTTTCTTTTCTTTTCTTGTAATATTGGGTAAATGAATTAATGATAAACTCCCACTTGATATTACTAACCAAATCGACCCTACCATTTTGATGAAAAGCCCACTCAATTAGTTAAGTTTACTTCTCTTAAAATAGACGAAGTAGATCGAATTCTACCAATTACACCCCTAGGCCTCCTCACATCCAAATTAATGTTAATTATTTATTGACCTCAATAAATTCATACGTACCCTTCCAAAACCCCAACAAGATATATCAATACTAACAAAACAATAGCTAAAGCAATTGTAATCTTTTTAGTTCACTGAGCTCATTAATATGATTCTTAATTAGAAGAGGCAATTAGGTATGCACTTAATTATGTTCCTCTACAGATATACTATACACAAAAGTGCCTTGCAAGCCCAAGAGAGAGAGAGAGAGAGAGAGAGAGAGAGAGAATGGCTAAAGCAAAGAAAGTAAAACTCTCTAGGAACAAATTATCAACATTTTACAACGCATAATGAATATCACTAATCTATTCACAATTCTCATTTTTGCAATATTATATAAATGCTTTATTTTTTGAAATGAAAGATTATGAATGTCTTCTTACACATTTTATATTAATAAAAATTTAAATCAAATAATATTTTAATATGTTTTAAATCTATAAATTAAATTATTTATTTTATTATTGTATTATAAGATAATAGAGGATATTATATATGTATTTTTCTTAACATATGTAACATTTATTTTTTAAGTGAATTCTAAAAACTACCATTGTTGTTACTATTCATCAAATCTAAACATTTTATCACAATTATTTTTTATATATAACATGAAGATAAAACTCTTGTATTTTCTTTAAATAATGCTTAAAAATTATCTAATTGTCAATTATTTTTATTTTTAATAGAAATTAAATATATTTTAAGTTATTTTGAATATATGGGGTGATTTTTATAAAACTTTTACAAATATATATATATATACAAATAATCTAATTGTCTCTTCATGTTTTGATATTTAAAGAATTAACTATAAACTTATAAATATATCATTAAATTATTATAGTTAATTTTTTTCTTGTAATTCGTATCAACAAACTCTCTTAGATATTTTATTTATACAATTATGTTAGTTTTAATTACACGGCATCACCCATTTGTTAGTTTATTCCCGTTAAACACCCCACATGCACTACACGTAACCCCTAACCTGAAATTGGTTTTAGGGTTAGGTTATTCCCGTTAAACCTTTCCCAAATTCCAGAAGCTTTACCAACGACTCACCATCTACTTTCCATCACCGGAAAGCACTGAATGCCCCAGGTTTACCAACGACAATAATAACCAATATGTACAGTAATGACGGCGCTAGAAAAAGCAATGAAGCTGGAAAGGCTAATAGATATTTTGTGAACTCAAAGACTGGGAAAAGAAGGCCTTGTCGGCATTAGTGGAGAACCTAGTTACAGAAAATGGCGTCAAGTCAGATGGTGTCACGACATGAAATCAGATAATTACAGAAGCGTGGTCTAGGCCTTGATGGATTACCTTTGCAATATCAAAGAAGTAAAATTGCTACCTGTAGTAAGTCGTTGAGTGGCAAGCTACTTCAACAAGGTTTATGTGCCTAGTTGAGCATGCGTTGATGACGACTTTGTGCGGGTATAACAACATCGGTGAAAACAAGCTGTTAACGACGTAAGAAAGGCTCAAAGAAGTGGGTATTGCGTTCGCGATGGTTTTGGTTGAGATTAGGGCCTAATGGAGTTATTAAATCTTAGATAGATACTGTTAGGGGGTCACGTGAATTACAAGTGGATGGGTTAACAGGAATACACCAACAGAAGTGTGATGATAAACAAGGGAAAAAAACACATATTAGCAATAAAATTATACCTAAATATATTATTAATACCTTCATTATTTTAATAAAGTAGATGGTCTTTTTAAAAAAAAAATTAATATCATAAATATCTCTAAGAATTTAAAAATATTATAAATATCATTTAAATTTAATAGAAGTTAAAGTTAACGAAATTAAATAGTAATTTTTCTACATAAAAATAAAAAATACTAAAACATCGAAAAATAATATAAATAGATAGATCAATAAAATTAACACTCATAAATAATATAATAATAAATAGAAAATATATTTTATTAAGAATGATCTATGAAAACTTAGAATATTAAAAATTAAAATTCACAACATATTTTAAATTTACTATTAACATTAAGTATAAAAACTTAATCAAATATTAAGTTAGGTTATGAATTTGAAAGAAGATATTTAACAAAAGAAAATAATTATCTATTTTCAATGCATTACATAGTAAGATATTCATTAACAAACTGTTATAATAGTTAAATATATGGATAAAATAAATTTATATAAATAGGTAAAACTTTTCAATAAATTAGACACATAATAAAATCAAGAATATTAACACACTTTTAAATACCAAAGGAATAAAACTTATATGTTAAAAAAAATCTATAATACCATGAAGAAAAAATAATGTAACAAGAAGTAGTAATGTATTAATGTTTACATTTATATACTTTGAATAAGAAACCTTTAACAAAAAAAAAAGTTACGGATCTAAAATAATAAGTTAAAATAATGAAAGCATTTATTCATGATATAATATTATGAAGGAAATGATATCATTGTTATGATAATAATATTCAAAAATAAACTACAAAATATAGAATTTTGATGGAAGTTTAATAGGCATATCAAAAAAACAAATAACGAAAACGAAAACTTTAATTCTTTTAGCAAAAAAACTAGATATATTACAATGATCAAACATCAAGTCCTTCCAAACATTTAAAGAATATGGTTATAATAAAAAATTACAACAAGACATACATAATAAATTTACAAAATTAAGAAGGTATGTAAATAATATACTCATAGATAATGAAATTATAGGTTATAAATTTGATTAATTTATAGGATTAAAATAATAACCACATAAGAGACCATGCATATGTATTGATACATAGAAATGAAAAATGAGAAAAGAAATAATGGAGAAAAATCCAAAGATTAATCCCAATTTAATAGAATATATATAAGAATTATAAAAATAGTTAATAAATCTTGAAAATAGGGACATAGAAAAGTTAGTTAATTTGTTAACCCCGATAGATGAAGAATTAGTAAGATATTATGATGAAAAAATTTGTACAATATGATCTCAAAAATTAGTGAAACTTATTCTAAACTAGAAAATATAATCTCAAAAAAAATTATGAAACCAATTTCATTCTTAGTTCTTTATCAAGAAGAAACATCTAATCTACATAAAGAAGAAATAAATGGGAAAATGTTAGAAGAATCCGACCTTCTTTGTAGAATAAAACAACAACCAAAAATGAAGGAATGATTACATTTGAGAACTAAAGATAATACCATACCAGAATTCAAACTTCGTAAAAATCATAGATCTTATCTTTTAGATTTAGATTGTATAAGAAATAGGAAAAAACTTTAGATAAATGGTGAGTGTAATCATATAATGAAACCCTTCAACTTGTAAAGTTTTAAGAGCTCATAAAATGATAGATAATGTTAAAATTTAATCTATAAATTAATTTAACAAAATAACAACATTTATAAATATAGAATAATGTTTTCACAAGTAAAGAATATATATTTAGATACTCTAGTAAATAAATATATATATGAATTTATCAAAAAAGTAAAGAAAGATATATCACTGAACACAATGAAAATGAAATTGAGGAAGTCAAATAACATTTAACAAATATTAAAATATATAACATGTGTTATATAGATTCTTCTATTTATGAATATGAAATATATTATCATAAGTTATCGTCATCTATGCAAAAAACTTATAAGGAAATATTTTTTTAAAAATTATAAGGAAATATTTTTTAAAAAATTATAAGGAAATATTTTTAAAAAAATTATCTATAACAACATAAAATCATTACATAATGATATAATAAAAAAAATAGAGAAACTATACCACACATTTTAAGAAGAAGAATAACTTGTCTTAAAAATTAGATAATCATTAAATGTCAAGAAAGACAAGAATATGAACAAATAAGAAGAAATGATCAAATCTATTGTGATAAAAAAAATTAAATGTTAAAAAAATATGAATGTAACATAAAATTATACAAGTAAAATTATAAAAATATAAAAAAATACAAAACATTCAAAATATATAAATTTAAAAAATATTTTTTTTTAAAATATAAGAGAATGTATAACAAATAATCTTATTAAAAAATATATTTTAGGATAAAAATGTAATTGTCCATAAGAAAAAAAGAAATACATATGTTAGATCTGTAATGAAGAAATACATTATATTAATGAATGCCCTAACATGCTTCAACATAAAAAATAATTTTCACATAAAAAAATCTTAGAATAAACCTTTAAGGTGGAATTAAAACCAATAAAAGAATTGAATATAGATGATATTAGTAGTATTTATTTATTATAATAAACTAATGAGGAAATAAGTGACTTAGAATATAAATATTCAGTGTATGAATACTCTTTATTAGAAGATAAATGATTTTATTATTATAAATCTAAAGAGTACTTGTATTAAGATATAATTAAAATTTATAAGTTACATAAGATACCATTTACATACATATGTAGATATAAGAGCTAGCATATATGTACCTAATAAATATATATTTCCAAACGAATTTAGAAGCAAGCATAAAAAAATATAATTGTAAGAATTAGTAACAATACTACAATAAATCTTAATAAAAGTCTTAAAAGATACATATATAATGATAGGATGAAAGAAATTTCATATTCATAACATATATTAACAAGAAATAATAATTGGTTTATTAATAGGAAATATTTTTTTAAACTTATATAAATCTTTTATATAATATTTAAACAAAATAAGTCTAACAATACTAAATAGTGAAACTATTTATATGTTAAAAATAAAAAAAAGATTTGATTGGATCAAATCTAACTTTTATGAAATAACATAAAAATGAAAATTTAGTGAGATAGACAATAAAAGCAACAATAACCTTATTTAAAATATTTTATTAAATGTAGAATAGAAATGAGACTATTTTCTTAATGAAATTTAAGGAGAAAAAGGCGTGAACAAATATAAGAAAATTATTAAAAATAGTGAGATCAGAAGATTTTTTAGATTTAAAAATAAAAAAAATCTAAAATATTTGCTAACATAAAACTAAGAGCTATTAACAAAGTCATTGGCATAGAACCTATAATTTATACTCCAAAAGACATGATTGAGTTTGAAAAACAAATTCAAAGACCTTTAGAACTAAAAGTCATAATATCAAATAATTCATCACACTCTAGTCCACCATTTTTAATCGAAAAAGAAGCTAAAAAAAGAAGAGAAAAAAATCGTGAGAAACTTCAAAACATTGAATAAAAAAATATTGATGATAAATACTTTATTCTAAATAAAGAATAATTATTATCATAGATAAAAGAAAAAAAATATTTCTAAGGTTTTAATTATAAAAGTGAATTTTGACAAATTAAACTTGATAATGATTCTAAAAAACTAACGATATTCAGTTGTCCTCAATTCTAATGGACTAGTATATCATTCGGATTAAAACAAGCTTCAGACATATTTCAAAAATATATGTACAACATTTTTAAAAAATTATAAAATATTTATTGTGTTTACATAGATAATATTTTAGTTTTTAATAATAAATTAAATTAACATTATTTAAATATTATTAATATTATACAAGAATACAAGAAAAAGACACTTTACTTTTTGAGAATAAAATAATTATTATTTAACAAAAAATTAAGTATTTAAGGTTATAATTTAAAAATGAAAAATATAATCTGTAGAGGTTTAATATTCAAATATTTCTTAATTAATTAAAAGATAAAATCAATTATCAAAATTCTTAGGATGTTTGAGATTCCTTATCTTATGAAATGAATCCTTATTTCTATTAGTTTGACATAGTTTTAGAAAGAGTAATCTCTTTACTCTAAAAAATTATATTATGAGTGATTAAAGATCTTTTTAAAGTTCTTAATTAGCTTAAAGAATTATAACAGTTATTAATATCATGAATGAAATGGAGTGTAGTCACTCTTTTTTAATTTTCTAAGAACTTTAATTTGGACACCATATTATCTATGAATGCAGAAATTTTACCATTAGTACGAGGATATTATGGTTTGAGAAAGTTAAGACATTAAATATAACAAAAAAGATGAACAATGGAAATAAAGACTATGGTATACATGTTAAATTTAAGTATGATAATTATAATTCTAAACTAATTAAAGATCTTAAATAATTAAATATTTATTTATAACATTTGTAAAGTTAATAAAAAAGAAAATAAAAACAAAGAAAGTAGCTATAGAAATAAACATAAAGAGAATACAAAACTAAAATAATTTTTTAATAAGAAATTTAAAGGGTTATCTTTAAATAATAATCTACTATAAGTAATAACTAACATAGTAAAATAATTAAATTTAATTTGATATCAGAGTTATAAAAAAAAAATTATTAGATATAAAGTTAATACCATTATTCAATCACGGAGATAAATTGAAATGTGTTAAATGTTAGGACAAGAATGATATTTTTATTTTTATAAATGATTATTTTAAATTAAATTGTATAATTTTTTTAAAATATTTTTTATTGTATAATTAATATCCAACCTATTAAAACTAATATAATAATTTAATGGGTGGGAAATAAATTTGGTAGTATATAATTTTTTTTACCGAAAGAATACAAATAATTAAATAAATAATTTTTTAGAATAAAATAAATAAAAAGAAATGAAAAATCCAACTAAAATTCCAATTATGAGAGAGAAAGCCAACATGGCCGGTGCAATCAACCGGATCTTGGCCTTAAATAACGACTTTGTCTGACCAAATTTTCTCTCTCATCAGCTCTGTCATTCTCTCTCTCACGTTTCTCTGTCTTTCGTTTCTCTCTCTCTTCGATTCGTCATCTTATTTTCATTCTTATTCCAAACTCTATCAAGCTATTAATCTCCTCCTCTTTCGTTCTTTGGTCTCTCGGAATAACAAATCTCAAAAGGCTAAAAGGAAAAAAGTTCGAGAGAGAAAACGTTCACACACAGCAATAATTCACTGCTTTTCTTTTTCCTGCTCTCTGCCTTTCTTTCTTTATCGCCAGCTGTATCTGTTCGTCCTTGCCATACCCATTTCTTATCTCTCTCTAACACAGACCCAGTTCCTCACCACTCCCATCATCACATAGAAAGATCCATTTCAGGTACGATAATCTTAATTCGCTCTGTTTTCTTCTACTCTGATCATCTCCAATTAATTTATTACTTTTTTCCCTCTCTGTGGCGCGTAGATCTCCTTGTATGTACTGTTGGGTTTTGATCCCTAGTTTTGATCATTTTTACAATGTATAATTTATCGTTTTTTCCTATCTGGGTATCTACTAAAATGTGAACATTTTATTGGGTTTTTGCTGTTCTTCCACTATATTGGGAATTTGATCTGATCTGTGACTTTTTGTTCTTCTGATTATTGTCGGATCTTTTTTTAATTATTATTGTGGTCGATTTTATTTTTGACTATATTTGTTCTCTCTCTTTTTCTTGTATTTGACTGGATTTAATTGTTTAGAGAGATAAGAAAGGCTGGTAGTTAATGATGTAACAAAACAATTGGAGATCCCAGTGATAATATGTGTATTTGAACCTTGTCAATTACTTGTATAGGAACTTTACCTTTGTTTTATGAAGTTAGTACTTGTCGCCTTAGGGTCCCACTATTTTTTGCTATCTTGTGAATGGATATTCTCCTCATCAGTGTGGGATATTGTACTTGGTATAAATCGTGAGTATAGGTTGGAATTCTCATTCACTTGGTGTTCCTCTAGAGAAGATTGGTTTCTTTGATAACTTTGCATTTGGTGGACTTGGGAGACTCTATCCTCTTTCCCTTGCTAGTTGTTACGATCTTAAATTTCAAGTAGCAATCGTGCGGTACTTAGTACCGTCTGTTGCACTATGCCTGTCTTTAAACCTAAACGAAACTCTCCAAAGAGAATAGAAAGAGACTCAGAGATTGAGAGGATTCAAGAGCAAAACAAGAACTAGAGAGAGTTTGTAAAGAATGTCTTGTATTACTCCAGAGAAAGATTATCTTAAAATTTCCCAAGGATGGTTAAGAATTCCCCAAGATGAATACAAATGAAGGCCAGTAGGTTTATTTATAGTGTGACACCAAGCTTAAGACTATGTCACATCTTTTTAGATTCTTCTATGTCTAGAATGTACAAGATAGTTCTAGTTTTATCTACAATATGCCACAAGGTTCTAGGACCTTCTACCCAACTCTAGAGTCTTCTAGGTTTGACTAGTTTATTCATGCAAGTTCTAGGATGTTCCGTAAGCTTTTAGAGACTTCCACATCCTTCATGAATCATCCAGCACGTTGTAGAATATTCCAGTCCCTTCTAGCACCTTCAAACACATGCTAGTATACTCTGGAACATTCTAGAGTCTTCAAGACTTGAGTTGAGTCCATCCAACTCTAGCTAATTCTAGACATCTCTAGGTCACTCTATAACTTTCCTATGTAGAAAAGTCTAGATCCTTTAGGCAAGCATCGTTTCTTTGGATTTTAAGGGACATTTGGAACGGGACGTAACATAGTGCTTCTAAACATGTCTTCAAATTGCATGTTTGATCATAAATGCGAAGGTTTGGAATTCAATAACATGGTATTTTGTTTGTAGTTTTCCCGTAGGAAGCTAGGAAACTTGGGAAGTGGCATGGATAGACTAGAATGCAATTCATCGAGGTTTTATCCGAAGTCCTAACATTTTTAAATTCTCTCCATAATATTATCTAACATAATATTATAATGATAGAAGTAAGATTTACCAATTACAGAACGGATAATAAGATCTTATATGTTATTCATTTGAATGGTGTAACTCTTTTGTTAAACCAACTTCTTGATTGCATGCTGACAATTTGCATATCAATATTTTATCTTCCATGAAAAGAGATGCTATCGATCAACAACAAAGTAAGGTCCAGCAGGTGATAGACTATGTAAGAAAGCCAATTAGGAAAAAAAAAAGGTTAGATAGTGATGATAAGATAACTTAGATATGTACATATATTAGGACCGTGAGAAGTTTTTTATTAATGTTAACGTCATTACCTTAATGCCTTTTGAGACATCTTTACTGAAAATTTATCTTGGTGTATGAAATGCTGATCTTTATGCTATTCTGAAAAATTGATGAATTTTGTATGGTACCTTACCTTTTTGCAAAGATACATATTAGTACCAAAACTATACAGGAGTACACCATTAGTACCTTAGTTTAGTGAGGGGTACACCAATGGTATTATTTTGAAAAAAATATGTAAAAAATGTGAAATGGAATATACTTAGAATTGGCAATGACAGACTAGTAATTTTTACCATTTTTCTTTTTTTTTTAAAAAAAAAAGGTTTATTCAGTACTGTTTTAAATTGGTCGAATTTTTCTTTTTATGATCATTTTGGACTAAATTGTTTTTTTAGAAGAAAAATACTTCTGGTGTATCCCTTAAAATATAGTACTTTTGTGTACCTTGTATCAGTTGGTACCCTACCCCGATGAAGAATATCATTGTTTAAATTCTCTTTAATCTGAACTCAAAGTTAATGGTATCACATGGTTTTGATCCCAAATATTACGGTCTTTATATTTTCTTTACCACTTTGTAGCCAAAGAGTTTTTCTTCTTTGCAGTTTATCATTGTGGAATTTCTACGCACCAGAGAATATTTCTTCAACTGAACAAAACATCAGTAAATAAGGACATCCGGCGATGTCTAGCTCTGCAAAAGTTTTTGATCCTGCATTTCAGGGAGCTGGTCAGAGAGTGTATCCTTTAACATAAACAGTGAAGTAAAAAAGATTGAATTTAGTAATATTATTTTGTTTTATTCTATATATTTCTATTAAGAAGAAAAAATCAAACACTGATGCTCTTTATTGGCAGTAATAGTGAAAGGATAACAATGAGTTTTCAGTAACTGTATAAAAGCATTTTTTTTATTTAAATATTGTTGCTATAAGACATGATTATGTCTTGCACACAGGTTTTTTTTTTTTTACTTAACATTCTCTAGAGGGACCGAAATTTGGAGAATCGAGAACTTCCAGCCAGTTCTAGTGCCTAAGTCCGAACATGGAAAATTTTATAGTGGAGATTCTTACATTGTCTTGCAGGTAAATATGGTGTTTGATGTCATATTTCTTCTTTCCTTTTATAATTTTTAATCTATGGTCTTATATTTTCCTTTACCTTGCAAGAATGTGGAATTTAAATCTTAACTATGTTGTCAGGATTGTTATTTGTATCATGACAAATAAATTGTTTTCTTGGATGCTGATACATATTTGTCTTGGATTACTTGTATTCTCCCCAGACATTTAGCATAATGCTGTGACAGCTGCTTGTTTTTAAGAGTTTAGAAGTTTGATAGACATTTGTTGGAATATCAGTCTATTTAATAATATATTATGGTACACTGTGTCCAAAGAGACCTGAACCAGAATTTTCTGGTCACCCGTTTCATTGGGAGGGAACTGACAGTGGTGAATGATAATCCTGAAAATTATAGGATAGTTCCCCTTTACCCTCCCAAGAGCCTCAGTAAAGTATACTTTCTGATACAATATGATATATTTTGCAGACAACACAAAATAAAGGAGGTGCGTATCTATTTGACATACACTTCTGGATTGGAAAAGATACAAGTCAGGTGTGCTTTAATCTCGCCCTCTTTGTCTGTTTGTGGGTGCTTCAGTGCCACCGGTCTGAAAGAATCATAGACTGACTGATGACCTGAATGGTCTTGAATTTTTACATCATTGTGAAACTAGGTGTTATTTCAAAATGAGCTGTACTGATTTATATATGCAATGTCTTAACTTCTTATAGGATGAAGCTGGGACGGCAGCCATCAAAACAGTTGAACTTGATGCAGCTTTAGGAGGACGTGCAGTGCAATACAGGGAAATTCAGGGACATGAATCCAACAAGTTTTTGTCATACTTCAAGCCTTGTATTATACCTTTGGAAGGGGGTTTTGCGTCTGGATTTCGAAAAACCGAGGAAGAAGAATTTGAGACACGTTTGTACGTTTGCAAAGGCAAACGAGTTGTCAGAATGAGACAGGTTCTATTCTTTTGGCATGAGATTGTGAAATAAATAAAGATTCTTTTGATATAATTATGCAGAGGATTCAAGGGTGCCTTTCCCGCATACAATTTGTGCAGGTTCCTTTTGCACGGTCGTCACTGAATCATGACGATGTATTCATTTTGGATTCTGAAAATAAGATTTATCAGTTCAACGGTGCAAATTCCAATATCCAAGAAAGGGCGAAGGCGTTAGAAGTAATCCAGTTTTTGAAGGAAAAGTATCATGACGGGAAGTGTGATGTTGCAATTGTTGGTAAGTGTATGAAGTTTTTATGAATAAAAAATGTTGGATGAATACATGTACTTAAGGTTTCCCTGTGATGAAATAACAATATTTCTAAATTTTTTACGTTAAAAAATGTTGATGCATGTGTTGTTAAATCATCATACGACAATGTCCTTGTTAACTCAATTAGAATCAAATGCAAAAAATAATATTATATTAAATAATGTATATTTATTTGTCATATAATTAAAATTAAAAATAATACAATAAAATTATATTAGATTTAAAAAATATAATATTTTCTTAAAGACATATTTTATGATTGTGGTTAACATTTTGGCCTTGATGGGCATGACTGTTATAAATTTAGGGGTGGCTTAGGATATGTAAGTAATTATACAATCTTTTGTAAAATACATTAGTTATAGATAATTCTTCTACTATACAGCTAAAATCTAAGAATATATACAATTGTTCAAAATCGAAAATTTAATAAACTTATATATACTTTAAAAAAATTATACTATTCTAATGACCTAACATTTACTAAACTCTAGGGCTTAGAACTCTAAAATTTATCGAGATTTGTACAATTTTATTCAAAATTGAAGACAATTTTCGTATCTTGTTCCAAAGATCGAAGAAAATGAGTAACAGTTAAAAATATCCATGCTTTTATTTGATGCAAAGGTATGATCTTAACTATTTTTCTTCTTTTTAGATTCACTTCACCGTATTTCCCTTCATACTTTTTCAATTTTCATGCACTCATTTTTTAGTTGAATTAGTCAATAGCACCTGTATTTTGTTTATGATCAGAAAATTCATATTCAATTTCTTTAAAAATATATTATTTAAAATTTCTTAATTTTTGTGACCAAAAAATTATACTTTAAAAAATAAATGTTATTAAATAATCTTGTTATATATATTTTTTTTCTATCCCATGTGTCAGTTTTCATTTTGAAGGAGACAATTTTATTTAATTATCCTATAATAAATTCTATTATGTGTCCAAGTTTTTAAGAACTTTCAACCATTTGTATTAATTAAAATTTCATTTACTTTCAAGCTATAATTTCGTATTAATTAGCTTTTCATTTACTTTATAGATATAAGTTTGTATTAATGAACATTATAATAATTATTAATTTATTTGGTTTATTAAATTGTGCTTTTTAAAAATATTAAAGAGTCATATTTTTTAGGTTTCTTTTTCTTTTAAGCTAAAATTATAAAAATTCTTAAAATATTATATTCCACTATATTTTTTTTAAATAAAAATTGGAGAGTTATTCAAAATATCATTAGGTTTTCTTATAAAGGAGGAAAGAACACAAACATCTGGATGAATAAAATTATATTATTGGAATTAAGAATATAATAAGAAATGTTTTAGATTAAAGTTGATATATATTATTTGCAAATAAAGTTTACTTATGAAAATGTATGATTAGGCATTATTTTCTTTGAATTTTTAAATACTTTGTATAATATTTTTGAGAAATCAATTTAAGTTGTAAAATAAATAAAAGTTCTCATTTTTTGTTTTCCCTCTTTAAAAATATTATGATACAACATAAAACATTATTTTTTTATTATGGGAAAAATTTTATCATACAAATTTTAAAATGACACTAAGGTGAACTACTATATTAATAAGATATACACTATTTTCCTCCTTTATCTAAACAGTGGGAATTAATAAGGGAATGAAAACAGAAAATTATTCCTCTAAATCTCAACCATTTATATAAGAGAATAAAAAGTTATATAATAATTTATAGCTAAGTCTATCTCCCCTCTTCTCTCAAGAAAGGTTTTTAATTAGAAATATTTATTTAGAACGTTTTACTTTTATTTTGGAAATTCTTATTAGATTTTTTTTAATATCACATCCTTAGAAATTAGGTTAAAATCATTAAAATGTTGATGTATACTCATAGAATTATGTGACTCAACAGAATACTCAAAACGTTACTTGTTTTTCTTATTTAAATGTCTTTTAAGACTAATGAAAAAATAGTGTGTCCTTTGAATTGAATTTGAATATTAGTATTTTTTTTTCTGTCATTTTTCAATAATAACCATTTTTTTCATCCAAAATATCTTTTTGGATTTTTAGTGAAAGATTTATATTTTTTCTTTATGAAAATTTACTAGATTTGAAAGATAATTTTTTTTATTAAAGATTAAGTTCAACACTTACTACTACTAAAAATTATGAAAAAAATCAAAAATTATTAAAAAATTTCCTTTAAAAAATAAATAATATAAATAAGTACTAAAAACTATAACATTTCAACAATTCTATTGGGACATGATCGAAAATGTTTTTCATAACTAACTCACAGGAATAACGATGAAAATAATTTCCATGAATAATTAACTGAAAATATTTGTATTATTAATGTTATCAAGGAAAAAGAAATTTTGAAAATTAACAAATTTGTTTACTTTTTTTAATTCTAATTTATTTCTAAAAATAAAAAATCCTTCGTAAAAATATCTAAAGGATATTTTGGGTAAAAAATGTGATTATTATTTAAAAATTATACTAATATTTAAATTGGGATACTAAAAAAAATTTGTTAATAACATTGAATATTTAAGATATTAATCTATTAACTAGAATAGTTATGGAGTACTATACCCAAAAATAAACAGTGTCTTATTATTAATTTTATTAACATAAAAAAACACTTAATTTAAATTGGATATAATAATATAAGGATTAAATATACAACTTAATTTGAGAGACTTAGCTAACATTTTTCTCGAAATTTTATAATCCGTTAGTAACCCGGTTGAATTACAATGTGATTTTTTTTAAGTCATTTACTGTTATGCTTAATACCTTTTTATCAATCATAATTATCATTTTGCAGGCGATTTTTCCCAAATTACAAGAGTTAATCATAGTGGATCATTGTGATATTATAAATGATATATTTAATTTGGAGGGTCAATTAATCTTGTTTTGATAAGTCGGAGAATCTTGATTTGTACAATAAATTAATCGCTCCTAATTAAACCGATGCAGATGTTTGACGAAAACGGAGTAACTAAGCAAAGACAAAGCCTTTCCATTTAATTTGCTTACGTGTTACTCCAGGTCGAAGTGAAAAATTAGTGAAATGAAAATATTCTTTTACGTACAATTATCCGATACTTTGTTAAAATTTAAAAGGCAATGTCTTCTTGAATTTTTTTAACAAAAAATAATTATAATCTTCCCTGTGATGAAATAACATTATTTTTAAATAACATTAAAGTTATTTTATTGGGGCCACCTTTCAAATTGGTTGGTTGTTGTTGGGTTTACAACCAAAAAGGGAGCCGTTTGGACTATTGACTCTATTTTATCAACTTAAAATTACTTGTAAATTTCCAATAAATTTTATTTTAATTTTTTAATATTTTATTCAATCCTCTTAAAATATTAAAAATGCTCCCATGTCTATTTTTACAAGTGGTTCCTTAGACTCCTATTGAACCTCTTCATTCCATACCTTCACTAAACCTCCGTGAAAAGGTTTGGTAAAGCTTAATAAATCTTTAAATGTAGATGTTGGAAGTATTTTGAAAGAATTATTAATAAAAATATAAAAAAAATGTATAATGACAAATTATAAATTTTCAATTTTTAGTTCTTTTTTTTTAATTAATATGTCGGCCAGTTATTAATGAAAGTTTCACATATTAATGAAAAACATGCATAGTTTTTTTTTTCCTATTATTTTTCTAAATAATATTTTCTTTCTTTTTGTCCATGATTTTTTTAATTTCTCAAACCTCAATAATATTGTCATGCATATCATTTTCTTCATAATTATTATCAGTTAAATTAATTTAAAATAATGGCAATGGATAAGTTAGGATCTTGTATATATATTTTATTAAAAATATACTTAAGCTTTATTGCTAATAAGTAGAATGTAAAAATCTTGTTATTTAAAAAAAATGTCGCAAAGGTTTTGAACTCATATAAAGACATTTTTTATTTAATCATTTCTATTGTTAATTTAATGGAATAAAGAACACAACACTCTCATGAAAACTTCCTTCCCTCTCAATTTTATTTAATGGAATATCAATTCTCCTTTACATTGCAAGACATATATCAATATATAGAGGAGTTATGTGTAAGAAGGCAACAATCTGACTTATTCTACTTTATAGACTTAGTTTTCATTAATTCCATGTTTACACAATATTATAATGCAACAAATAATAATGGTATACAACAAAGATTTATCTACATCTTGCCTTCCACTAATTCTATGTTTACAACAAATAATAATGGTATACACCAGATTTTCTGTGGCACTTTAACACTACCCCTCAAGTTGGTATGTACGGATCTATCATAGCCCACTTGCTCAGTATGTCATAGAATATCTTGCTTGAGGTTTCCTTAGTGAGAATGTGAGCAAGTTGTTCTTCCGAATTCACCTGTATTAGCCGGATTATCCTTGCTTCAATATTTTCACGAATATAGTGTTTGTAACCCTAACATGTTTGGTCCGATCATGTTGAACCGGGTTATGAGAGATATCTATTGCCGCTTTGTTGTCACAGAACAAATCCATCTCCTTTTTCGGAGGGAAACCAAGTTCCGACATTAGTTTCTTGAGCCACATTAGCTCACATATCCCGTTAACTACTCCCTTTAATTCGGACTCAACACTGGACAAGGCAACAATTTTTTACTTCTTGCTTCTCCAAGTAACTAAGTTCCCTCCTACGAATGTGAAGTATCCAGATGTTAATCTCCTTTTTGTAACATCCCCAGCCCAGTCAGCATTTGTATATCCCACAACATCTAAATGCCTATTCCTTAGGAATTGAATCCCTTTCCCTGGAGCTCCCTTCAAATACCTTATTATTCTTATGATGGCTTCCATGTGTTCTTTGCTTGGGTTATGCATAAACTAACTTACGAGGCTTACTGCATAGGTAATGTCCTGTCTAGTGCGTGATAGATATATCAGTTTCCCTACTAACCTTTGGTATCTTTCATTGTTCACTGGTGCTTGATCTGAATTCTCTTCTATCTTTAGATTTTGTACCATTGGTATATCTCCTGGTTTACAGTCAAGCATCCCAACCTCTGCTAGTAGATCTAGAATATACTTCCTCTGAGAGAGAGTAATACCTTGCTTTGACCTCATCACTTCAATTCCAAGGAATTACTTGAGCACTCCTAAGCTCTTCATTTCAAACTTCTTTGAAAGTCTTTCTTCAAGCCTCTTCATTTCATCCCTGTAATTACCTGTAATGATCATATCATCCATATATATTATCAAAACAATTAGTTTCTCTTGTTGCCTTTTAAAGAATAGAGTATGATCAGAATCACTTTGTTCAAACTCATATTTTTCATAGCATGATAGAATCGATCAAACCATGCTCTAGGTGATTGTTTAAGACCATACAACGCCTTATGCAACTGGAAAACTATCGGTTTTGATCCTGTATTTATGTACCCGGGATGGAGGTCCATGTAGATTTCTTCCTTTAAGTCACCATGTAAAAATGCATTTTTCACATCAAATTAATGTAACGGCCAATCTAAATTTGCTACAAGAGATAGTAAAATCCTAATAGTATTGAGTTTAGCAACTGGAGAGAAGGTTTCCTAAAAATAAATACCATAGGTTTGTGTGAATCCCTTCGCAACTAACCTTGCTTTATACCTTTCAAATTCACCATTAGCACCAAAATTTATTGTATAAACCCACTTATACCCAACGGATTTTTTTCCTTTTGGTAACTCTACTAGGGACCAAGTTCCATTTTTGTTTAAAGCTTCCATTTCTATATCCATGGCATTTACCCATTTTGTATCTTTTAGAGCTTCTTCAACACATTTTGGTACCTCTAAGGACAACATTTTTTCACTAAAGGTTCTTAAAGGTTTGATTAAATTCTTCATGCTCACATAATTTACTATTGGGTAGTTAGCAACGCTTGTTCCATCTTTTGGAACATACCGGGCTGGTGGTTTCCCCCTGTTATTTCTTGGAGGTAAAGTATATTTAGAATTACTTTCCTGTGGATGATCCTTAGGAGATCCAGGCTCTTGTGGAATCTGATTTGTTTGTATCATTTCTTTGGTTATCTTTACCTAAACTCGTCTGTTCTCACCTCTCCTAAACACCTTTTGTTGCATACTTAGTTCAAACCTGAGTGGTTTTGGGTATTGTGGTTCTTCAGACCCAACCTGAGTGGAACTCGGATCAGACCCGAGTGGTTCGTAACGTGTGGAACTAGAATTTGGATATTTTAAAACTTGCATAATTACCTTCTCATAATATTTGATCTCATTAACTCTCTCCCTCTGAGGGTGAATATGTAGAAAAAATGATTATGTTTCAATAAAAGTCACATCCATGGTAACATATCATTTTTTTTCAACCGAGTCATAGCACTTATACCCTTTTTTTATGTAATCCAATGCCCAAAGAAACACACTTAATTTCATGAGGCTCGATTTTAGATCTTTGGTGTTTTGGAATATGGACAAAGGCAACACACCCGAATATCTTTGGAGGCAAGCTTTGAACATAAGGTATTGAGACAAATGTTTCAAGAGTTTTTAGTGGAGTTTGAAAGTTATTCGCTTTTGTGGGTAACCGATTAATCACATATATAGCCAAACTAACAACGTTATCCCAAAAAACTTGTGGTACATTATATTCAAACAACAATGCCCTCGCTATTTCAAGAATGTGTCTATTTTTTTCTCTCCGCTACTCCATTCTGTTGTGGTGTTCCAACACAAGTTGTCTCATGAATCATTCCTTTCTCAATAATTTTTTTTTTAAGAACCCCATTCATAAGCTCACCCCCATTATCACTTCTAAACAATTTAATGCCTTTTCCAAATTGGTTCCGTATCATATTATAAAATTTGTTAAAGACCCCAGATACATCACTCTTCTCCTTTAATAAATATACCCAAGTCATTTGAGTACAATCATCAATAAACAAAACAAACCATTTATACCCACAAACTGAGGTTACTGGGGATGGTCCCCAAACATCAGAATGAATTAGATCAAAATGAGCAATAATTTTATTAATACTAGTTGGATACGAAACACGATGACTTTTTGCTTTTATGCAAGTTTCATAGAAAACATAAAACTCTCAAAGCTAGAAAAAAAGAGGGTAATAGTTTTTTCATATAGCTAAAAGAAGGGTGCCCTAACCGTCGATGCATGTCCAAATCTGTGTTTTTGAACTTGACCCCCCAATTGCTACACTTGCCTTTCCAATCTTCAACTCTTCTAAATGATACAAATGACCTTTCTTAATACCACGACAAATGATCTCCTTCGTGAGGATATCCTGAAATATGTAATAATTAGGAAACATGAAAACCACACAATTCAATTCCTCAGTTAACTGACCAACATAAAGAAGCTTAGTAGAGAAGGATGGCACCAATAGTGTATTGTTAATATTAAGAGATTCTAACAAACACACATCTCATGTGCTTTTCATTGGGTATTCCATTCCATTTGTATTTAGAATCCCATCTCGTATAGGTTTTCTTAAATTAGTTAGATGAGGTTTTGAAAACGTCATGTGATCAGTTGCTCCAGAATCGATAACCCAATTATTTAAATTATTACTAGAGAATAATTTCATACCTTGGCCCACTTGTTTACCTGTTGTTTCAGTTGCGTCGCAAAGCCTGTAGTACCTAATTTTTTTGCCTGAATTAAGTGTACCTAACTCGAACTAGAGTTGGATGCAGCCTTCTGGTTTGTGTGGCCTGTATACACTGGTGGCAGAGAAGCATGGGGTTCTACCCAATTGTGACATTGGTTGGATACAGAGTAGTTCGAGCCTGGATGACCCGCGTTTGAATTGGTTACAGCCCAGTTTTCCTTTCCCTTCAGTTTTTCTCCATGTTGTTTTGCCCGCTTCTCTTGATACCAATCAGGATATCCAATTATTTTGAAACATCCTTCCTTTAGGTGTCCCGTTCCACCACAATGATTGCATTTTAATTTTGTTTTTTTCCTGTTTAGATAGATATTTGTTTGGAGTAGAATTTACCTCAAAGTGTTTGTATCCTTGTGACACCATGGTCATGGAGCTGCCAATTCCTTCTTCTTCCTTTAGCATAACCCCTTGTCGTGAGGTCTCTCTTCTGACTATTGCGTATGCTTGTTCTACTGAAAGAAATGAGGTCATCTGTAAGACAACAACTATCACGTTGTCTAGCTGGTCATCTAGGCCATCTAAGAAAGCATAGACACGAGTTTCTTGAACAAACTCATTAAATTTTCTAATATCCTCTGCATGCACCATAGGATTAGGACGACGATAGTCAATCTCACGCCATAACCCTTGCAGCTCATGATAGTACTCCTCTACAGTTCTACCCGACTCTTTGAGCCGAGTTACTCTCTTGTTCAGGTTATATACCTAAGCCTTGTCATTTCCATCATAGAAAGTTATGGCAACTGCATTCCATACTTCTTTTGTAGTTGGATACTGAATAAAAGTGTGCTGTAGTTTTGGATCTAGAGAGTTAATTAACCACCCCTTTACTACAGCATCATCAATATCCCATCTCTGAAATAGTAGGCCAGTCGAGAATGGTGGAGGAGGGTTTCCAGTGATGTGTTTTATTTTGTCACGACCTTTCACATACATTCGCACTGCTTAGGACCAAAGGGTTTAGTTTGTGTTATCTAATTTGATGGAAATCAAGTTTGGGTGTATTGGTGCTTCTACTATAGTTACACCAGGTGGTAGGGTATTAATCTGTGGTTGTTGTAAGGCCATGATATGACTTTGTCGCATAGCTACTAGTTGGATCAATTTTTCCAAAAGTGCAACAATTTTTGTTGCTTCTCTTGATTCTGAGGTTTTTCCAAACATTGTTTTGGATCAAGGATTTTTGGTTTCGGAGGAAAAGAAAAAACAGAGAACTATTATCAATTTTTTTCGAAAGAAAAGAAAAAAAAATTGTTTATTACCTCCCAAGATTAATCCTGGGCTTTAATACCATGTTAATTTAATAAAATAAAGAACACAACATCCCATGAAAACTTCCTTCCCTCTCAATTTTATTTAATGAAATATCAATTTTAAAAATATATCAATATATAGAGTAATCATGCATAAGAAGGCAACAATCTACCTTATTCTATTTTGGAGACTTAACTTCTATTAATCTATGTTTACATTATATTATAATACAATAAATAATAATAGTATGTTTATAACAAATAATAATGATATCCACTAAATCTTATGTGTCAATTCAACATCTATATGGAATTTTTGGAATTTCATACACACAAAAAGGAAATATTAACCCAGTGCTACCCGATCCTCCTTTAACCCACGTAAACACAAACATCCCTCGTTAAAGTAGTTTTACGTACATAGTACCATTTAGGTTAATAGACTTTTTGTTATTCATTATTTCATTAAAATATAAACAATTGTTAAATTTATGGTATATAAATAATATTAGATGGTTTAATAGTGTTGGAAAGTTTTCTCCTATTCCCAAAGGTAAAAAGGAAAAGAATAAAGTCAAAATCAAAAGCAAAAACTGAAGCCATGTTTTACAAAGTAACGAAGAATCATTGATTAAAAAAGAAAAAAATAATAGGTAAGACTAGTAATGGTCAAAAAGTGAAACCAAATCTTCCAAAGTAGAGAAGACTCATTGGTTAAAAAAAAAGTGATTGAAAAATTAACTCATTATCACTGAAGATTGAAGAATGCTAGCTTGAAAACATGATTTTAGAGTAAGTTTAGTAATTGTTTTTACAAGTATTCAATATTTTATATTCTAAATTTAATTTGATGTAAATATTAATTTGATATATATATATATTATGATAGCTATTTATATTAGTATAATAACAATGATATTAAATATTCATTTTATCATTATTATTAATTACAATTTAATATTATTATAATTATAACAAATATATTTTGAATAAAAAGGATGGGTGGCCATAGAATCCCACTAATTTTCTAAAATGGATCATGTTCGACTAGTTTTTTTAAAAATAACATCGGATTATCATGTTCGTTTTTTTATGTTTTTTTTAAAAACGCTTAACAATTCTTAATATTTTATTTTATTTTCAAATACAATTGAAAAAATAAAAATTTATTTTTATAAAAACATAAAAATTAACTATTTACTTGTGGTTTATTTTTTCAAAATTGATACGCTAAATTGTCACAAAAAAATCATTAAATCTAAGTGTTCATGAATAATAGTTGCAACAATAGCAATATATGTTATCTTAATAACATCCTTCTTTTTTAGCATTCACTCTATTTCATGTTTTTTTTTCTTCTCCGTGTGTGTAAAGTAGATTGAAATCACACAATTTCTATTAATCTACTTTCTGATTCGATCTATGCAAATTGTGAATTTATTCATCGTAACTAATCTGAACTTCATATTAATCATACCCAATTAGATTAATATAGCTTGGCCCAAAAGGATATGCATAATTATGAATTTTTTTTACACTTCTTTAATTCATGGAGCAAAACAAGTAACTTAATTCAATGAGCAATTTAAGGAACCATTAATTTAAGGAGTAATTAAATGATTAAATTTTCCTATAAATAGATGTGTAATTGTAATGAATTAATCAACCAAGTATTTATTCCAATTGAGAGAAAAGCTTTTATGAGAGAAAATTGAGAGTAATTTTCTTGGGTGTAATTGGGTTGTGGGTTGTGAGTTGTGAGTGTTGTAAACACCTTGTGTAATTTCTTTCCTTTCAGTAAAAAGATCTGCAGTAAGTTCGGAGACGTAAGCAAGTTTGACCGAACTCCGTTATCAAATTTATGTGTTATTTTTCTATTATTGTTTTCTCATAAATCTAATTTATCAAAAAATTGCGTAATTTTCTAACAAAAAATTGTAAAAAAGCTAACCTTCTTCGCAATTTCGCATCCAAATGTATGTATTAAAATACGAGTTGTTATTCATTATCTATAATGTAAGGAAGTCTTGTTATCACTTAATTAATTTTTATTAATTGTAATTTTATTTATTAATTATAATATAATATAATTAATTTTAAGAATATAGTTGATATTTTATATTTTTTTAAGATAATAAAAATATTTGTAGTAATATTATTATTTTAATTTTATTTTAAAAAGGTTAATGCATGTATAAATAAACTTGTCATAATGCAAATATTTTCAATTTAATATTTAAATGTATAAAATATTATTCTTTCTTTTGTGATTTTGATACAACTATTTATATCACGAGTAATAACAATGTTACATAAATTTGTAATTAAATTTATATTTATATTAATTATAATATAATATGTAGTTAAATTTTATTGAAAAAAATAACTTTTAGAAAAACTATAAATGTCATACTTATTATCTCATCTTCTCTACTTTCATGCTAGAAAATAAATTAAATTAAACAAATATCTACGAGAGTTTATCAATTAAAAAAGAAAAATTTAAATACATACAATAAATAAAATTATTTTTTCTCCCAAATTACACGTAGTAAAGTGGTTAATTTTTTTTCCTATTAATGGTTTAGGGTCTAATTTTAATTAAATTTAAAAATATATACCTCAAGATTTAATGATAAAAATAAATAATATTTTCAAGCTTTAACATTTATAGACTAATTAATAATAAAATTAATAAATTGAACTAATTTATAAAAAAAATGTAGACTAAAATTTAAGAAATTAATGATTATATATATATATAGCTAATGCTTTTGATATGGAATCGAAAACACAGATAAAAGAAAGAAAAAAACGACAGATAATTGTTTTCTATTTTAGACAATTTTATCATTATTTATTAGATTTGGTATTATTATATCCAACTGTTTACTTAATTAATTGCCACATTTTTCATTACTTTAATTACAACATTGTCTACCATCTAGAGGGTTAAACAATAAATAAGACTTATCTTTTATCTTTTTAAATTTTTTAAATTTACTTTGTTAAAGCTTGTGTTCTTTTAGATATTTTCCCATATAACATATCAGAAAATTGGAAGAAGAAGAAGGGAAGAAAAGCCTTTTTTAAAGTTTAAGGCTTTAAAATCTTTTAAAATTTTAAGACTTTAAAAATTTATAAAATTTAAGGTATATTTAATTATGATTTTTAAAGAATTTTAAAAGTTTATAAAATTTATATAAATTTAGATTTATTTAATTATTATTTTTTTAAAAATTTATAAAAATATTATGGTATTTAAATTTTAATTTTTTTTGTATAAATAAGGTCTACCATAAGTAAAATATTTTCTCTATGAGATTTATAGATTTTTTTAATTCTTTTCCTTTTCTTTTCTTATTTTTTTCTCTCGATCATGACTCACTCTTTTTATTTTTTATATTTGTTGAACTCAACCACAATCCCAAAATTGGTTTTTTTAATAACATCACATGATATTGCCACGAAGTATAGTACTCATAAAACATATATTCAGTATGAACTAAGTATCTATAATAAGCTAGTATATATGAACTAATAACATAATTTATGAACTAAGAATCTATAATAACTTTTATCAATAGTTCACATGTTCTTTTTTAATTAACGCACGTGTCCATCTTTGTTTTTTAAGAGAACTTAGATATTTTCACAACTTTAAAAATAACACTTGTTTTATTAATTTTTTAAAATAAAATATATAATAATATATTGAGTATTTTTGATAATTATAAATGATTCGTTAATAAATTATGATAAATAAAAGTATAGTTGAAAAGCGTGAGTAGATAAAAAATTTAAAATATATTAAATTTTATAAAAATTTCTAAAAGTGTATAAAATTTTATGAAAAAAATTATAAAAATCTATTGAAAATTATATAACATTTTTAAAAATTTAATAAATCATACTTTTAAATCTTTAGAAATCTACTTATTAAAAACTGTTGTCTTTTAGAATTCTAATGAAATATACCCTTTTAAAGTTAAAAAATATGCTTTTTATATTTTAAAATTATAAGGATCTATTTTTTAAGAAAACTTACTAAGGCAACTTAAATATATGAAAAACGAGTTGATAAGGTAAGATAATATAAATTAAAAGAAATTTATAAGAAATAAATATTATAATGTGATTCGCAGAGTATTATGAAAATATTATTTATCTTTCTTTTCTCTCATCCTTTTCGGCTCCCCTTTAAGGGGATTTGAGTCTGGTCTGTCGCTAGGACGTTTCTTCAGATTACAATTCGAATATCGAAGGTATTCGATTCCATCTTGTGCTGTTACAAATTGCATATAAATAACGTTTGATATAAAAGTATTATAATAAACGTTATACTAGCAAAACCCAAGTTAATAAATACATTATTTTAAAGTAATTATTTTATTGATATATAAATTAAATTTTCATATATTTTATGTTATTATTACACCTAGGAGTAGACGTTATTATTTTTAACCATTTTTATTACAAAATAAAAACCAAATTAACATTGAAATTTTTTTAAATACTAAATCGATGGACCACCAACCAACCAAAAAGGTTTAGTCCATTGGTTTTATTTCTAAAAAACAATAAAAACATCTTTATATATATTCTAATAATCATGCATTCTCTGTTATGCCTTCTAATAATCATGCGTTGTCTGTTATGCCTTATGCCTCGTATGAAGATGAACATAAATTATACATGGTTATCAAATTTTAAATAATCTAAATTTGAAATCTTAAAATAACAAATAATTCATGAGTAAAGTTTTTATATTAATAACAATAAATTTTAAAATAACCTATTAGGATGAGAAAATTTATTTTAATTTAATAATTTTAAATATAATATATAATTTTATATTAATTTAATAAAAATTCATTCGGTTTTGTTACAAATGGTTTTTCTTTTGATGAAACTATTTTTTTTTTACAAATGGTTTTTCAAATTATAATCGATCGAAATTTTTCTTTTTCGATTCGGTTTGGATAAAAACAATCGGTTTGATATGTTTTTTATTAAACATGATCACCATTTCTAATCAATCTTTTTTTTTCCCATTTTATTATGGCCTGTCACAAAATTGCTTTAATAATAAATTGTTTTCTCTATTGTTTTCTTTAAATTAAATTGTTTTATATTTAAGTTAATATTGTTTCATAACTATTTTTGAAATTCTCATATTTATTTATTTGCACTGGTTTATATTATTGGAACGTATTTGACAAATGTTTCTCATTAAATATTTTAAACTCGTTACTTCAGAAGAACTTTCTTGATAAAATTTTGTTGATAAATTTAATAATGATACCTGATAATTTCGGTAAGCCTGTCAGCGATATGTTTTTCTGATACCTATTAGTCACAACATGGTTTTGTTAGAAAATATTATTTGCTGACAAGATTAAAACAAACTTTTTTCGTTGAATTTGTTTTGTTAGTAATAAATTTAATTTTTGTAGTGTAAATGACCTTAATATATTATTTTTATATTTCAATAATTAAGATTTATAAAAAAAATAAAGAAAAAATATTTCTTTAAATCTTAACATTTGGATAAATTAATGTAAAAAATATAAAAAAAAATTTGGGATCCATTGATCCAATCTCAACCTGTGAATGCTAAAGATATTTACTCTTTTTTAATATATAATTTTTTTAACATCTAAATTTTGGGTTTTGGTCTTAGCATAAGTTTTTAGTTTCTAATTCCATCAATATTCTTTTCATGTATCTAAATTAAAATTAATCAGGATGTTGAGAAATAAAATTAAAACACGTGCAACATACGTTCATTTAATATATATAAACGCAACACTATAATTTATATATATTTATATTTTGTGTCATATCCTATATATATAATCTTAGATGTAATGATAAAAATAAATAATTCTTTCAAGTTTTAACATTTATAGATGAATTAATTTATAAAAATATAAAAATTAATACTAACTTTTAAGAAATTAATGATTATGAATTAATTGACTTAAATTAAATTATAATTATATTATTTTTAATAAATTATTTAATTATCATGAACACATCATATATTTCTTATTTATGATGAGTTATTTTTTTATTTATGGTAAGTATATCAAAAGTAAATTTTAAATTTTTTAATGAAATTCTTAAAAAAAATTGAAAATATTTTCTAAATTTAATTAATTAATTAATTTTTATCAATAAATATTAACAATGAGAAACATTTTAAAAAATTATAAATATTTAATAAAAACTAATGGTAAAAGAGATGAAGAGATATTAGATTAATTTTAATAATTTTTATGTTTTTATATATTTATTCTTAATGTAAGTTTTTTATTTTTATCATAAAAATATAATAAATAAGTAAATATATGGAATGCTTAAAAAAAGCCTTGACCCGAAGTGTTAATTTTAATGTGAAGAGAAGAAATGAAAAAGAGTTGTTACAATTATTAAATGCTATAAGATATTTTTCAAAATTAATGGTTAAGATCAGCTCTAAAATAATTGAGATGCCCTGCAAAAGTCTAAGTCAAGTCTTTGCAAAGTAATGAAGCCTGGCTCATTCGTACTGAAGGTAGATAAAGCAACTTATTATTTTCTTAGGAGCATTCACTCAATATCTACTTCATCGCCATAAGTAGCCATTAGCAACGTGCCACCTCAGCTTTCATAAGCAATCAAATATCAGTTAATAAAATATCAGTTAAATTAAAATTAACTAAAAAAGAAAAATATAATTCAACTGTTGTTAGAAAGGTAAATAAACAAATTTAACTTTTTGGGTTTTAATTACTAGGACAATTAAACTGTTGTTAGAAAGGTAAATAAACAAATTTAATTTTGCTAGACTATGAAGGCATGTTAATTTCTTTTTATCTTTTGCAATATTGATTGGTGTAAGAACCAAAATAGATTTAATTTTTTTTTAATTACCAATATTTGATGAATTAATTAAAAAAAAAGGCTAAAGAAATATGATATTACTTTCACAAAATAATTTGTGAGAGAGAGCATAAAAAAATTAGAAAATTATAATGAATGTGGTTGAGAAAGTTGTATGCTTAGATTTGTTTAAAAATAATATGTTAAGCACTATGTCAAAATATTATTACTATTCTATCTATAAAATAAGTTAAAAGAGTTTTAAAAAATGAGGAATATAGTAATAAACCAATTTGGCTAGAGTAAGAAATATGTTTAAAGTTGGAACTCGCATTGCTCGATCGAGTTGATCGATCTATTTTTAAAGTCGATCGATTGAATCGATTGAACATTAATACCTTAATTGATCTACCTATATACAAAATGTTCCTAGGTATCTAATTTGCATTTTAACGTGTATAGGAATAAAGGTATTACGTGATATGTGTTCGTTGGAGTTCGATAATTTATTTGCCTTTAAAAGTCTTCTTGAAAGATTCACATAGAAATTAATTTCTTTTAGATGTTTTGTTTACTAATATCCTCAACACTGACAAAACTTACAATATTTAAGTGGAAACAAACCAACTCAATGTTAAGAGAATCACAATTTCAATACGAACTAAATTAAGCTCTAAACATCGGAATGAAACCTATTCTCCTTCTTTGTGTGAATCTTTTAGAAAACAAATACTTAAAATGAAACATACACAAAATCAACACAACCAGTTTACGTGAAAAAACCTTCCTGATGTAGGAAGGAAACAACCACGGCACTCTATCTCCAAAACTTCCACTATCAAGAAAAAATTGTATAAAAGTTCCCTCTAGATAAAACAAGAGACAAAAAATCAACCACATCATCAAGAATACTAACAATTATTTTAAGAAAATAGAGAAATCTAACCTAATTTCATAGTCACTATTCACGGCCTATATTTTCCCAAATCGGTGAGTCAAATCCATCTTTCTTTGCATACACCCAATTGCAGCCAATTGCCTTCTTGCCATTAGGTAATTGTGTCAACTTCCATGTTTTATTCTTCTGAAGGGACAAAAGTTCTTCATCCATGGCTTTCTTCTATCTTTCAACTTCAGGGCTTCTGATTGATGCTTTATATATGGAAGGAACATCATCATGCACAATTGAAAGTGCATAGGCCACCGTATTCTTAAACTGAGTAGGTATGTCTTCAAAATCCTTGTATCGAGTAGGCACCTTGACATTTTTTCGTCGTGGCCTATCAACTGTAGTTTCTTTTTGTTGTTGTGAAGGTTCTTGGGTTAAAACCTTTTCATTTGATTCATCTTCTGTCAATGAAGGATCAATTTTTGTCTTATCTTCACTAACTAGATTAACAATTCTGCTTTCAAACTCCACCTGTTTCGGAGTTTGCTCCACCTACTCTAAAGTGTCATCAATCTTCTTAGTTACCTTTCTCAACAATGCAGATTCATCAAAGGTAACATCTCTGCTAAAGATTATCTTTTTCGTTTCAAGGCACCATAGTCGATATCCCTTAGAACTAGAAGGGATCCCCAAAAAAAATGGCTTTCTTGGCTCTTGGGTCCAACTTTGTTTTCGCTACATGGTAGTATGCAATTGAGCCAAACACATGTAAGAAATCGTAATCTCTAGCAGGTTTTCCAGACCATACCTCCATAGGCATTTTGCCTTCAAGAGTAGACGATGGTAGACGGTTGACGAGATGACATGCATATGTCACAACCTCAACCTAATACTGCTTGCCTAACTCAGTATTTGACAACATACACCGAACCTTTTCCAGCAAAGTCCAGTTCATACGTTTTGTAACTCCGTTTTGTTGTGGTGTTTTTGAATAGTGAAGTGTTGCATTATCCCTTCCTTTTCACAAACTTTCATAAATGGATTGTTTGTGTACTCAGTGCCATTATCAAACCTCAAACGCTTGATCTTTTTATCAGTCTGAGTCTCAATCATCTTCTTCATAAACTTATTCTCCAACGCCTTCCATAACTTACTTGCGGATGTCTCCTTCATGAACGTGTACTTTTGTTCTCTTGAGAGACACGAACGGATTGTACCACATGCCAATTGATTGATATTTTTTCACTCTTCTTCATCTGTTCCATTTGGTTTCTCTTCTTCAATGGCGATGTCTAGACCTTGTTGAAACAGAACATCTAAAATTTTGCCTTGCCACATGCCGAAATGATTGATTCCATCAAAATTCTCCACTTCGAACCTTGCATTCTTCACCATAGTTCTGCCTGACGTGGATGGTTGGCCTTTGTTTGAAAGAAATTTTTCTTTCGCCATTTCTTCAAATTACAAAAACTAGTAACTATATTCAAATAACAAACAAACAGAATACAAACAAATGCCTAGGTAGAAACTTCGGCTCTGATACCAATTGTTGGGAAAATTGAGTGTATTTTCCCTCTTCTAAGTAGTTACTATTCACTTATGATTTAAATGAATAGAACTCAAACTAACCCGACAAAATAATGTTATTGAAAATATAATACTAAAATAAACTAAGGCACATATTGAAACAAAAATATTAAAGCAAATAAATAATAATATCATAAATTTAACGAGATTCGGTATAAATGTTACCTAGGTTCTCGATCGTCGTTGATCACTTACACTATCTCCAAATGGATGAACTCCAAATTACAACTAATTGGGTAAAATTGAGCTAATCAGTTATTCTTATAAAAGAGAGAAAAATTTACAAATTTTGAAATATTTTACAAATGATAGAGTGTTTTATTTATAATCCCAAATCCAACAATCATCTTCATTTATAATCAATGTGAGACTTTTTAAATTTATTCATTAAAGAGTTATATAACACATATTAATGAAAAATATGCACAATTTTTTCTCTTATTATTCTTCTATAATTTTTTCTTTACTTTCGTCCATGATTTTCTTAGTTTTTCAAACCTCAATAATGAATAATGATTATCAGTTATCAGTAAGTTAAATTAATTTTGGACGAAAGACAGTCCTTTTTTGTATATTTTATTAAAGGTGAACATAAGTTTATTAAGGAAACGTAAGTTTTATTGTTATTAAATAGAACATAAAAGTCTTGTTGTTTCAAAAAATTCCAAAAAGATTTGGTACTCGTATAAATGGGGTTAGGTGCTAAAAGTATTTTTGATTTAACCATTCTAATTAGGATTTTTTGGAATTAATTTCACACACAAAAAAGAAAAAATTAACCCAGTGTTACCCAACCCTCCACTAACCCATAGAAACACAAACATCCCTCGTTAAAAGTAGTTTTATATAATACCATTTAGGTTAATAGACTTTTTATGAATCATTAATTCATTAAAATATAAATAATTGTTAAAATTTGTGGTATATAAATAATATTAGATCGATGGTTTAATAGGGTGGGAAAGTTTTCTCCTATTCTTAAAGGTAAAAAAAGAAAGAAAAAGAATTAAGACAATTTTCAAAAATAAAAGTAAAAAGTAAAGCCATGTTTTTCAAAGTAATGAAGAATCATTTATTAAAAAAGAAAAAGTAATAGGCAAGACTAATAATACTCAAAAAGAGAAGCCGAATCTTACAAAGTAACGAAGACTTATTGTTTAAACAAGAGTGAAGTAATAAGGCAGACGCGTAATGGCAGGATCAAGTTCGTAAAATTAACTCATTCTCATTGAAGATTGAAAAATGCTAGCTTAAAAACATGATTTTAGAGTCATATTATGTAAATTTAGCAAGTATTTTTACAACTATTCAATATTTTATATTCTAAATTTAAGTGATATATATATATATATATATTTAATGTATATAATAATTTCATGCATATATATTATCATATTTATTTATATTATTATAACAAAAATGAAATTAAATATCCATTGTACTTTTATTTAAAAGAAAAGATCTCAAGAACAAGTGGGTGTACGTAATCAAAAGTGAAGAAGGCAACTAACAACCACGTTACAAAGCAATATTGGTTGTGAAAGGATTCGAGCAAAAGAAGGGCGTTGATTTCGATGAAATATTCTCACTAGTAGTTAAAATGTCTTCAATCTGAGTTGTTCTTGGTTTGACAGCTAGCCTTAATTTGGAGGTTGAACAACTTAATGTAAAAACTGCATTCTTACATGGTGATATTGATAAGGAAATCTATATGGAGCAGCCCGAAGGTTTTCAAGTCAAAAGCAAAGAGAAAATGGTATGTAGACTAAAGAAGAACTTGTACGATCTGAAGTAAGCACCAAGGCAATGGTATAAAAAGTTCGACTCATTCATAGAGAAAAATGAATACAACAGAACAACGGCTGATCACTGCGTCTTTATTAAGAAATTCTCTTATGGTGATTTTATTATTCTTTTGCTTTATGTCGATGACATGTTGATTGTAGGTCAAAATATTGATAAGATAAACAAGTTGAAGATAGAGTTGAGCAAGTCCTTTGCAATGAAGTACTTAGGACCTGCCAAGCAGATTCTTGACATGACGATTACCCGTAACAGGCAAAAGCAAAAGATATAGCTTTCCTAAAAATGGTATGTTAAAAAAGTTCTTGAAAGATTCAACATGAGCAAAGCTAAACCTATTAGTTGTCTACTTGTAAGCCATTTCAAACTTAATATGAGTCAATGTTCCTCAAGTAAGGAGGAGAAATAAGAGATGAGCAAGGTGCCTTATGCATCGACGGTTGGCATTCTAATGTACGCTATGGTATGCACCAGACTAAACATTGCACATATTGTTGGCATTGTGAGCCGATTCCTATCAAATCCTAGAAAGGAACATTGGGCAGCTGTCAAATGGATACTCAGGTATCTTAGAAGAACCTCTAGTCATTGTTTATGATTTGGTAATAATAAATTTGTATTAGAAGGATATATAGATTCAGATATGGCTGGTGACATGAATACGAGGAAATCTATATCCAGGTACCTAATAATATTTGGAGGGGGAGCTGTTTCATGGAAATCACGATTACAAAAGTGTATTGCCTTAGGTACCACAAAAGCAGAGTACATTGCAATCATTGAAGGTTGTAAGGAGATCCTATGGATGAAAAAATTCCTACAAGAATTGCTTTAGAACCAAGAAAATTATGTTCTTTATTGCGACAGTCAGAGTGCAATTCACCTTAGCAAGAACCCAACCTTCCACACAAGGTCCAAACACATCGACGTAAGGTATCATTGGATTCGTGATGTTTTGGAACGTAAACTATTACAAGTTGAGAAGATCCACACCAATGATAATAGGGCAGATACGATAACAAAGATCGTGACTAGAGAAAAACTTGCTATATGTAGAAAGATTGCATGTGTGGAAGAACCTTGTCCCACATAAGGTAGAGGGGGAGATTTGTTGGTTCAACTATGTGGGCCAGTAGAAAATAATAATAATAATAATAATAAAGGTATTCAAAAAGATGGCGCCGGAGAAGAGAAAAAAAAAGTCAAAAATGTTAGGTTAGAATTGGAGTGAAAGATTCATTATTTTCTTCTATAAAGAGTCTTAGCCTTAATCTCAATAGATAGAACAAGCTGAGAGAAAAGAAACATAAAGAGTTTTCTGAGAGAAAAAAAATTGAGAATCAATTGGTAAAGTTTTACCCACAAATTGAATATACATATCTATTGTATTTTTGTGAGAGATTCACCTAAAGGTAAAATGTGTAATTACATCTTATTACAGTAGAAGTTTTAAGTAACTTACGGGTCCCGTGGTTGTTACTTTCATTTTAGAAAAATTTTTACGCTAAAATCTTTAGTGTTATTTTTGTTCTATTTTGATTTGAGAAATTATCTTGGGTTTGTGGAATTTATTTCTTTATAACTATTTATTTTTCTAACAAATGTCAACTCTATTATTTATTTAATAATTTTTTAATTAATTAATTAATTTTTGTTTTTTTTTCGGTCAAATTGGTTGTTACTCTTAGGCTGATTTATCTATTTTGTCTAATGAAATTACTAGGAAATTTCAAAAGAAATTCACTTTTGGAACTTAACAGTTCAATTTATTTTCTTTTTAATTTGATACTTTTAAAATGTTAAAAAGCAAGAAATAGTAAGGAAGTCTCGTGATAACAAAAAGGCATGCATGCCAAGTGACCAAGTCTCCAAAATAATGAAAGAGTCATCAATTAAAAAAAAGGACAAAAATTGTAAGGAAGCTAGCCTTCTTCGCAATTTCGCATCCAAATGTATTTATTAAAATAAGAGTTGTTATTCATTATGTAAGGAAGTCTCGTTAGCACTTAAGATTGAATTATATAATTAATTTTTATTAACTGTAATTTTATTTATTATCGATAATATTGTAATATAATTAATTTTAAGAATATAGTTGATATTTTATATATTTTTTATAATAATAAAAATATTTGTGTTAATATTATTATTTTAATTTTATTTTAAAAAAATTAATGCATGTATAAATAAACTTGTCATAATACAAATATTTTTAATTTAATATTTAAATGTATAGAATATTATTCTTTATTTTGTGATTTTGACACAACTATTTATATAACGAGTAATAATAATGTTACATAAATTTATATTTATATTAATTATAATATAATACGTAGTTAAATTTTATTGAAAAAAAGATAACTTTTAAAAAAATGTTATAATTATTATCTTATATTCTCTACGTGCTAGAAATTAAATTAAATTAAATTAATATTTATAAGAGTTTATCAATTAAAAAAGAAAAATTAAAATATATACGATAAATGAAATTATTATTTTTCTACCAAATCACATGTAGTAAAATGGTTAAAAAAAAATTTCTATTAATGGTTTAGAGTCTAATTTTAATTAAATTTAACAATATATATATACCTCAAGATTTAATGATAAAAATAAATAATCTTTTCAAGCTTTAACATTTATAGATGAATTAATAATAAAATTAATAAATTAAACTAATTTATAAAAATAAAAAAATATAGATTAAAATTTAAGAAAATAATGATTATAGATTAATTGACTTGAATTAAATTATAATTAACTTATTTTTAATAAATTATTCAATTATTATGAATATATAATATATTTCTTCAATATGATAAGTTATTTTTTTGGGATATTTTCCAATATAAATATCAGAAAATACTATTTTTTTATTTTTCTGTCAAGTTGGTTGTTGCTATTGGGCTAATAATGTATATATTTATTATTATTAATTATTCCAAAAATACTATTAACATCTATATTTAAACCTTTACATCTTAGGAGCATATTTTCACTCAAGATCTACTTCATCCCTATATGAGTGTAATTTGTGAGGAAACAAATTGAAACACCAAAACCCCCCAAAAAATAAAAAAGTGAGAGTGAGTTACTTGATTTCATCTAATTCTAATTGTTTCTCTTACAAGCAAAAAAAAAAGCGATAGATAATTTTTCATGAAGACTGGTTCCACTTCCTCATTCAAGAGAGATTCGGTAAGTATTCAGAATTTTACATATTTCATCTTTCAGTGAACTATCCAATATATATATATATATATAGCTAATGCTTTTGATATGGAATCGAAAATACAGATAAAAGAAAAAGAAGAGACAGATAATTATTCTTGACGACTCTTTCCACTTCCTCATTTCAGGGAGATTTGGTAAGAATATATAATTGTTTTCTATTTTGGACAATTTTATCATTATTTATTAGATTTGTTATTATTATATCCAACTGTTTATTTAATTACAACATTTGTCTACGATCTACAGGGTTAAACGATAAATAATATTTACCACGAAGTATAGTATTCATAAAACATATATTCAGTATGAACTAAGTATCTATAATAAGCTAGTATGAACTAATAACATAATTTTCTTTTAATAGCTAGAATGAACTAAGAATCTATAATAAATTTTATCAAAAGTTCATGTGTTCCTTTTTAATTAACGCACGTGGACATCTTTCTTTATTTATAAGAAAACTTATATATTTTTACAACTTTAAAAATAATACGGGTTTTATTAATTTTTTAAAATAAAATATATAATAATGAGAGTTTATAAATTATATACCTAATGAACCTAGAGGGGATGAATACGTTATTTTTAATTTATACTAATTTATAATTTATTAACCTAAACAAAGCGTTCAGACATACAATGATGTCAAAAAAAAAAATAAGTGCAAAAATAAAAGAATAACACACATATTTTTAGGTGGAAATAACTTATTCCATAACTATGACTTAAGAGAAAAACTACCGGTCAATCGAACCACCTAACTTTTCATTATGAAAATCAAATGTTCAAGTACACTCTCGATCTTATGCTACTATATCTAGGATACTGTTACAATGTACTTTACATACGAGTCCTTGTTCTGTTTTCATGATTTTTAAAATTAGCGTGAGCTGTTTCCAAACCAACGTTCCAATAAGTTTTCCGTCAATCAGATCGTTCACAAATCAATTGTAAAGAGATTAGCATAAAAACACAAGTGTATGTGTGCATTTTAGAACGGATTTAACAATGAATAATCCTAACTAGACTATTTAAAATATATGTAATTTAAATCAAATCAATTAGAAAATTCTAAAGTAAAAAGATTAAGGACAGATTTAATAATTTTTTTTTAAATTTAATACTCAAATCAAATAATTATGATCACACATGAAATTATTTAATCTAAATATCTAATAAGAAGAATTAAATTAATTAAACAAATCAGTATATATATTTGTAGCTGCCTTGCACATTTGATGTTAATGAATGAAATAAGAAAAAAAACAAAACACATGCGTAACTCTTCATATTATCACTTATCAACTTTACTTTTTCATTCATTTCATATATATATATTAATTCATATATAACCCAGCTAGGTTTTTCTTCTATATTTTTTCTTTTTCAAAGCAAACTTATTAATCCTAACTCTATGTCTATATATATATATAGATAATGATAATCTACTAGGTTAAAATATTATGGGCTTCATTATTCATGGTCCATTTAAATATTTAATTAAAAATATTTTTAGATCACCTCTTAAAAATATTAAAATACATAAATAAATATTTAGGTATCAAAACTAATATTATATTTATGAACATGTGTTATTAAATGAATAAATATAATCTTATGTGTCGTAGTTATTAAGGATATATCTTAAATATAATTATCTAGAATCCGAGCATTTGTTCGACATTTCTTGATAGACTTGATATTAAGCCTAAAAACAAATTTATAATTAAATATTTTGTCCACGAAAATAGCAACACTCATAATCCTTACAAATAATATATCGAGTATTTTTGATAATTATAAATGATTCGTTAATAAATTATAATAAATAAAAGTATAGTTGAAAAGCGTGAGCAGATAAAAAATTTAAAATATATTAAATTTTATAAAAATTTCTAAAAGTGTATAAAACTTTATGAAAAAATTTATAAAAATCTATTGAAAATTATATAACATTTTTAAAAATTTAATAAATCATACTTTTAAATCTTTAGAAATCTACTTATTAAAAACTGTTGTTTTTTTGAATTCTAATGAAATATACCCTTTTAAAATTAAAAAAATATGCTTTTTATATTTTAAAATTATAAGGAGCTATTTTTTAAGAAAACTTACTAGGGCAACTTAAATATCTGCTAAGCGAGTTGATAAGGTAAGATAATATAAAGTTAAGAGAAATTTATAAGAAATAAATATTATATTGTGATTCGCATAGTGTTATGAAAGTATTATTTACCTCTCTTTTATTTCAAATCACATAAAAATAATAATTTTTGATAAAAAAAATATTATAATAAATGTTAGACTAGCAAAACCCAAAATGAAAATGGTTAATAAATACATTATTTTAAAGTAATTATGCATAATTATAAAACTTCAAATAATCTAAACACATTATCTAAATTTTTTTCATAAAGATATTATAACTAGACCTCCAACCGACCAAGAAGGTTTAGCCGATTGGTTTTATTTCTAAAAAATAAAAATAAAACATCTTTATATATATTCTACTACTCATGCGTTATCTGTTATGCCTCACATGAAGATAACATAAATTATACATAAATTATCAGACTTTAAATAATTTAAACACATTATCTAAATTTAAAATCTCAAAATAACAAATAAATTATGACCTAAGTTTTTATATTATTAACAATAATTTTTAAAATAACCTATTAGGATGAAAAAAATTGTTTTAATTTAATAATTTTATATTAATTTAATAAAAAGTCACTCAGTTTTGTTACAAATGGTTTTTCTTAGGATGAAATTATTTTTTTCAAATTATAATTGATCGAAATTATCCTTTTTTCGATTCGGTTTGGATCAAAACAATCGGTTTGACATGTTATTTTATTAAACATGATCACCATTTCTAATTTTTCCCCATTTTATTATGGCCTGTCACAAAATTGCTTTAATAATTAGATAATACATATAGAATTTCTCTATTGTTTTCTTTAAATTAAATTGTTTTATATTTAAGTTAATATTGTTTCATAACTATTTTTGAAATTCTCATATTTATTTGCACTGGTTTATTATTGGAACGTATTTGACAACATTTTCTATTACTTTAGTTACAACATTGTCTAAGTTTTAGAAGGAGAAACTATAAATAAAACTCATCTTTTATCTTTTAAAGTTTTTTTAAATAATTTTTAGTGTTTTTTTAAGGGATTTTTAGTGTATTCAAAAAGTATTTTGTAGATTTTAATAGATTTAATTTTTTTTAAAAAGGGTGTATTTATTTAAGACTTTTTAATAATTTACTAATGATTAATTATATTTAGTTAAAAAAAAATTAGAAAAGACAAAGAGGGTTACAATAACTCAATGCTATAAGATATTTTTGAAAATTAATGATTGAGATGAGTTGCAAAAGTGAAGTCAAGTCTTGCAAATTAGTATTGACTCATCAGGCTCATCAAATTTAAACCACTCATTCAAGATAGATGAAGCAGCTGTCATTTTCTTTAAATCATTCACTTTAGATGTATAAATAAAATAAACCTATCAAAAAAATCATTCACTTTAGAAATGCACTTTTGGAACTTAACAGTTCAATTTCTTTTCTTTTTAATTTGATACTTTTAAAATGTTAAAAAGCAAGAAATAGCAAGGAAGTCTCGTGATAACAAAAAGGCATGCATGCAAAGTGACCAAGTCTCCAAAATAATGAAAGTGCCCTCAATTAAAAAAAGGAAAAAAATGTTTAAGATTATTATAAAACTCTTTAAATTAAAGAGTAAATTAAGGAGCAAAATATTGAGTAAAAGAGTAAGACAATGAGCAATTTATTGGGTTGTGGGTTGTGGGTTGTGTAATCTCTCTCCTTTCAGTAAAAAGATTTACATCAAGTTCGAAAATGTAAACAAGATTGATCGAAATCCGTTATCAAATTTGTGTGTTATTTTTCTATTATTGTTTTCTCATAAATTTGATTTATCGAAAATTTTGATAATTTTCTAAAAAAAATTGTAAAGAAGTAAACCTTCTTCACAATTTCGCATCCAAATGTATGTATTAAAATAGGAGTTGTTATGCATTATCTATAATTGTAAGGAAGTTTCATTATCACTTAATTGAATAATATAATTAATTTTTATTAACTGTAATTTTATTTATTAATGATAATACTATAATATAATTAATTTTAAGAATATAGTTGATATTTTATATTTTTTTAAGATAATAAAAATATTTGTAGTAATATTATTATTTTAATTTTATTTTAAAAAGGTTAATGCATGTATAAATAAACTTGTCATAATGTAAATATTTTCAATTTAATATTTAAATGTATAAAATATTATTCTTTCTTTTGTGATTTTGATACAACTATTTATATCACGAGTGATAACAATGTTACATAAATTTGTACTTAAATTTATATTTATATTAATTATAATATAACATGTAGGTAAATTTCATTGAAAAAAATAGCTTTTAGAAAAACTATAAATGTCATACTTATTATCTCATCTTCTCTACTTTCATGCTAGAAAATAAATTAAATTAAACAAATATTTACAAGAGCTTATCAATTAAAAAAAAATTAAATACATATAATAAATAAAATTATTTTTTCTCCCAAATTACATGTAGTAAAGTGGTTAATTGTTTTTTATATTAATGGTTTAGGGTCTAATTTTAATTAAATTTAACAATATATACCTCAAGATTTAATGATAAAAATAAATAATATTTTCAAGCTTTAACATTTATAGACTAATTAATAATAAAATTAATAAATTGAACTAATTTATAAAAAATGTAGACTTAAATTTAAAAAATTAATGATTATATATATATATATATATATATATATATATATATATATATATATATATATATATATATATAATGCTTTTGATATGGAATCGAAAACACAGATAAAAGAAAGAAAAAAAAACGACAGATAATTATTCTTGAAGACCGGTTCCACTTCCTCATTTCAGGAAGTTTTGGTAAGAACATATAATCGTTTTCTATTTTAGACAATTTTATCATTATTTATTAGATTTGGTATTATTATATCCAACTGTTTACTTAATTAATTGCCACATTTTTCATTACTTTAATTACAACATTGTCTACCATCTAGAGGGTTAAACAATAAATAAGACTTATCTTTTATCTTTTTAAATTTTTTAAATTTACTTTGTTAAAGCTTGTGTTCTTTTAGATATTTTCCCATATAACATATCAGAAAATTGGAAGAAGAAGAAGGGAAGAAAAGCCTTTTTTAAAGTTTAAGGCTTTAAAATCTTTTAAAATTTTAAGACTTTAAAAATTTATAAAATTTAAGGTATATTTAATTATGATTTTTAAAGAATTTTAAAAGTTTATAAAATTTATATAAATTTAGATTTATTTAATTATTATTTTTTTAAAAATTTATAAAAATATTATGGTATTTAAATTTTAATTTTTTTTGTATAAATAAGGTCTACCATAAGTAAAATATTTTCTCTATGAGATTTATAGATTTTTTTAATTCTTTTCCTTTTCTTTTCTTATTTTTTTCTCTCGATCTTGACTCACTCTTTTTATTTTTTATATTTGTTGAACTCAACCACAATCCCAAAATTGGTTTTTTTAATAACATCACATGATATTGCCACGAAGTATAGTACTCATAAAACATTTATTCAGTATGAACTAAGTATCTATAATAAGCTAGTATATATGAACTAATAACATAATTTATGAACTAAGAATCTATAATAACTTTTATCAATAGTTCACATGTTCTTTTTTAATTAACGCACGTGTCTATCTTTGTTTTTTAAGAAAACTTAGATATTTTCACAACTTTAAAAATAACACTTGTTTTATTAATTTTTTAAAATAAAATATATAATAATATATTGAGTATTTTTGATAATTATAAATGATTTATTAATAAATTATAATAATTAAGAGTATAGTTGAAAAGTGTGAGTAGATAAAAAATTTAAAATATATTAAATTTTATAAAAATTTCTAAAAAGTGTATAAAACTTTATGAAAAAAATTATAAAAATCTATTGAAAATTATATAACATTTTTAAAAATTTAATAAATCATACTTTTAAATCTTTAGAAATCTACTTATTAAAAACTGTTGTCTTTTAGAATTCTAATGAAATATACCCTTTTAAATTTAAAAAATATGCTTTTATATTTTAAAATTATAAGGATCTATTTTTTAAGAAAACTTACTAAGGCAACTTAAATATATGAAAAACGAGTTGATAAGGTAAGATAATATAAAGTTAAAAGAAATTTATAAGAAATAAATATTATAATGTGATTCGCAGAGTATTATGAAAATATTATTTACAAATCACATACAAATAGCGTTTGATAAAAAAGTATTATAATAAATGTTAGACTAGCAAAACCCAAGTTAATAAATACATTATTTTAAAGTAATTATTTTGTTGATATATAAATTAAATTTTCATATTATTATTTTAATTTTATTTTAAAAAGATTAATGCATGTATAAATTAACTTGTCATAATGCAAATATTTTTAATTTAATATTTAAATGTATAGAATATTATCTCATCTTCTCTACATGCTAGAAAATAAATTAAATTAAACAAATATTTACAAGAGCTTATCAATTAAAAAGGAAAAATTAAAATACACACAATAAATGAATTTTTTTTTCTCCCAAATCACGTGTAGTAAAGTGGTTAATTTTTTTTCTATTAATGGTTTAGGATCAAATTTTAATTAAATTTAACAATATATATATACCTCAAGATTTAATGATAAAAATAAATAATCTTTTCAAGCTTTAACATTTATAGATGAATTAATAATAAAATTAATAAATTAAACTAATTTATAAAAATAAAAAAATATAGATTAAAATTTAAGAAAATAATGATTATAGATTAATTGACTTGAATTAAATTATAATTAACTTATTTTTAATAAATTATTCAATTATTATGAATATATAATATATTTCTTCAATATGATAAGTTATTTTTTTGGGATATTTTCCAATATAAATATCAGAAAATACTATTGTTTTATTTTTCTGTCAAGTTGGTTGTTGCTCTTGGGCTAATAATGTATATATTTATTATTATTAATTATTCCAAAAATACTATTAACATCTATATTTAAACCTTTACATCTTAGTAGCATATTTTCACTCAAGATCTACTTCATCCCTATATGAGTGTAATTTGTGAGGAAACAAATTGAAACACCAAACCCAAACCCCAAAAAATAAAAAAGTGAGATTCGGTAAGTATTCAGAATACATTGATTTCATCTAATTCTAATTGTTTCTCTTAGAAGTTTAAGAAAACACAAAAAGATAATTTTTCTTGAAGACTGGTTCCACTTCCTCATTCAAGAGAGATTCGGTAAGTATTCAGAATTTTACATATTTCATCTTTCAGTGAACTATCCAATATATATATATATATAGCTAATGCTTTTGATATGGAATCGAAAATACAGATAAAAGAAAAAGAAGAGACAGATAATTGTTGTTGAAGACTCGTTCCACTTCCTCATTTCAGGGAGATTTGGTAAGAACATATAATTGTTTTCTATTTTGGGCAATTTTATCATTATTTATTAGATTTCTTATTATTATATCCAACTGTTTATTTAATTACAACATTTGTCTACGATAAATAAGACTTATCCTTTATCTTTTTAAACTTTTTAAATGTATTTTGTTAAGCTTGTGTTTCTTTTTTTTATATTTTCCCATACAACATATCAGAAAATTGGAAGAAGAAGAAAAGAAGGGAAGAAAAGCTTTTTTTAAAGTTTAAGGCTTTAAATTTTTTTTAAAAGTTTAAGACTTTAAAAATTTATAAAATTTTAAGTATATTTAATTATGATTTTTGAAGACTTTTACAAGTTTATAATTTTTTTATAAATTTAGATTTATTTAATTATTATTTTTTAAAATTTTATAAAAGTATTATGGTATTTATATTTTAATTTTTTTTTGTATAAATAAGGTCTACCATAAGTAAAATATTTTCTCTACGAGATTTATGGATTTTTTTAAAACTCTTTTTCCTTTCTTTTCTTATTTTTTTCTATCTCCTTTTTCTCTTTTTCCTCTCGATCTTGGCTCACTCTTTTTATTTTATTTTTTATTTTTTATATTTGTTGAACTCAATCATCATCCCAAAATTGTTTTTTTAATAACATCACATGATATTCCCACGAAGTATAGTATTCATTAAACATATAATAACATAATTTTTTTTTTATTTTAATAGCTACTATGAACTAAGAATCTATAATAACTTTTATCAAAAGTTCACATGTTTTTTTAATTAACCCACGTGGATATCTTTTTTTACTTTCAAGAAAATTTAGATATTTTCACAACTTTAAAAATAATAAACGTTTTATTAATTTTTTAAAATAAAATATATAATAATAAAAGTTTATAAATTATAGACCTAATTAACCTAGAGGGATGAATACGTTATTTTTAATTTATATTAATTTATAATTTATTAACTTAAACAAAACGATCAGACATATAATCGTGTAAAAAAAATAAGTACGAAAATAAAAGAGTAACACACATATTTTTAGGTAGAAATAAACTAGTCTATAACCATGATCTAAGAGAAAAACCACCGGTCTATCGGATCACCTAACTTTTCACTATGAAAATCAAATATTCAAGTACAAACTCGGTCTTATGTTACCCTATCTATGATACTGCCCTAATGTACTTTACATACAAGTCTATGCTCTGTTTTCACAATTTCTAAAATTAGTGTGAGTGGTTTCCAAACCAACGTTTCAATAAGCTACTTGCCAATTAGATCATTCACAAATCAATTGCAAAGTGATTAGCACAAAAACACAAGTGTATGTGTGTGTTCTAGAATAGATTTAACAATGAATAATCCTAACTAATGATTTAAAATATGTCATTTAAATCAAATTAACTAGAAAATTTTAAAGCAAAAAGATTAAGTATAGATTTAATAAAAATTGTTTTTTTAAAATTTAATACTAAAATCAAATAATCATGATTACACATAAAATTATTTAATCTAAATATCAAAATATTTAATAAAAAGAATTAAATTAATTAAACAAATCAATATATATATTTTTCGATGCCTTGCACATTTGATGTTAATGAATGAAATAAGGAAAAAAAAACAAAAAACAAAACATAGGCTTAACTCTTCATATGATTACTTATCAATTTTAACTTTTCATTCACTAAGTATATATATTAATTCATATATAACCATTTGTAGCAGTTAGGTTTTTCTTCTATATTTTTTTTCTTTTTCAAAGCAAACTTATTAATCCTAACTCTATGTTTATATATATAGATAATGATAATCTACTAATATTAAGGTTAAAATATTTTGGGTAATATCCATGTGTCAGGGTGGAACTCGAATTATGGATTAAGTGTAATGAGCTGAATAAATGGTAATTGGTGCCCCTTATTGACATTTTAAGCTTTTGTTAGAAATGGTTAGCTAATATTCCTAAGTTTGTTATCAAAGCATGGTCTTCAAGTTTCGAAAAGCGCAAGTTTGAGGACAAACTTCTCTTACGAGGGAGGGAGTGATGCGTCACTTGTTTGGTTGTGGCCAACCCTTTGGCTTGCGTGGTTCATGGTGGATCATATCCATGTATCTTAGTGGAACTCGAATTCTGGGTTAAGTGTAATGGGTTGAGTAAAAGGTAATTGACGCCCCCTACTAACGGCTTAAGCTTTTGGTAGGAATGTTTAGTTACTATTCTTAAGTTTTAGATTACCTCTTAAAAATATTAAAATATATAAAAAAATATTTAAGCACCAAAATTAATATTACATTTATGAATATGTGTTATTAAATGCATAAATATAATCTTATGTGTCATTTCTATTGAAAATTATATAATATTTTTAAAAATTTAATAAATCAAACTTTTAAATATTTAGAAATCTACTTATTAAAAACTGTTGTCCTTTTGAATTCTAATGAAATATACCCTTTTAAAGTTAAAAAATCTGCTTTTTATATTTTAAAATTATAAGGAGCTATATTTTAAGAAAACTTACAAAGGCAACTTAAATATCTGATAAGCGAGTTGATAAGCTAAGATAATATAAAGTTAAGAGAAATTTATAAGAAATAAATATTATATTGTGATTCGCATAGTGTTATGAAAGTATTATTTACCTCTCTTTTATTTCAAATCACATAAAAATAATAATTTTTGATAAATAAATATTATAATAAATGTTAGACCAGCAAAACCCAAAATGAAAATGGTTAATAAATACATTATTTTAGAGTAATTATACATAATTATAAAACTTCAAATAATCTAAACACATTATCTAAATTTTTTTCATAAAGATATTATAACTAGACCACCAACCGACCAAGAAGGTTTAGCCGATTGATTTTATTTCTAAAAAATAATAAAAACATCTTTAGGATGAAAACAATTATTTTAATTTAATAATTTTAATTATAATATATAATTTATAATTTTATATTAATTTAATAAAAAGTCACTCAGTTTTGTTACCAATGGTTTTTCTTTTGATGAAACTATTTTTTTTACAAATGGTTTTTATTAGGATGAAATTATTTTTTTCAAATTATAATTGATCGAAATTATCCTTTTTTCGATTCGGTTTGGATCAAAACAATCGGTTTGACATTTTTTTATTAAACATGATCACCATTTCTAATCAAACTTTTTTTTCCCCATTTTATTATGGCCTGTCACAAAATTGCTTTAATAATAAATTGTTTTCTCTATTGTGTTCTTTAAATTAAATTGTTTTATATTTAAGTTAATATTGCTTCATAACTATTTTTGAAATTCTCATATTTATTTATTTGCACTGGTTTATATTATTGGAACGTATTTGACAAATGTTTCTCATTAAATATTTTAAACTCGTTACTTCAGAAGAACTTTCTTGATAAAATTTTGTTGATAATGATACCTGATAATTTTGGTAAGCCTGTCAGCGATATGTTTTTCTGATACCTACCTATTAGTCACAACATGGTTTTGTTAGAAAATATTATTTGCTGACAAGATTAAAACAAACTTTTTTCGATGAATTTGTTGTGTTAGTAATAAATTTAATTTAATATATTATTTTTTATATTTCAATAATTAAGATTTATAAAAAAAAAATAAAGAAAAAATATTTCTTTAAATCTTAACATTTGGATAAATTAATGTAAAAAATATAAAAAAAAAATTTGGATCTATTGATCCAATCTCAAACTGTGAATACTAAAGATATTTACTCTTTTTTAATATATAATTTTATGAAAAATATTATAAAAATTTATTCAAATTTATGTAATGTTTTTAAAAATTTAATAAAGCATATTTTTAAATATTTAGAAATCTACTTATTAAAATCTATTGTCCTTTTGAATTCTAATATAATATACCCTTTTAAAGTTAAAAAATATGTTTTTTATATTTTAAAATTACTTGGATTGATAAGATAAGATAATATAAAGGTAAAAAAAATTATAAGAAATAAATATTATAATGTGATTCGTATAGTAACATGATATTAGGATTTATATATTTTTTTTGTTTCAAATCATATAAAAATAACGTTTGATAAAAAAATATTATATTAAATGTTAGACTAGCAAAACCTAAAATGAAGATGTTTAATAAATACATTATGTTAAAGTAATTATTTTGTTGGTATATAAATTAAGTTTTTATATATTTTATGTTATTATTATATGCAGGAGTGGACGAGAACATTTATTGTATTTTGTTGGTATATAAATTAAGTTTTCATATTCATTTTTATCACGAAATAAAAACTAAATTGATATTGATAATTTTTTAAAATATTAAATATAAATTGATCAAAAATATTAAATTAATTGAACTACCAACCGACAAAAAAATTGGTTTGATATATTCGTTTTATTTCTAAAAAATAATAAAAACATTTTTATGTATATTCAATTACTCTTGCTTCATTTATAATTTTATATTAATTTAATAACAATTCATTAGTTCTTGGTACAATGGTTTTTACTTCGATGAAATTATTATTTTTAAATTATAGTTGACTGAATTTTTTTTCTTTTCGATTCGGTTTGGATCAAAACAATCAATTTGATAGTTTTTTTATTAAACGTGTTCACCATTTCTAATCAAACTTTTTTTTCCCATTTTAAAATGGCCTGTCACTATTTTTTTATGGTTATTAGCAGTTAAAAAGATTTATCCTCTATCCTGTCTTTCTTAAATTTCCGTAAATTTTTATATTTACATTAGTTTTAATGTGTTAAGTGACATATTTTTTTCGTGAAGCCTAAATAACGACACCTGGTTGTAAATGAAATCCTAATAGTTTAATCATTAATCATATGGCCTAGCTCTAAAATGAAAACATAGAGCATCAATAATACGAACAAAGACACAACGCAGTGCAAGAAAACTATCATTACTTAGCTTAAGCCTCTCTTGGATATATTACAAGATTTTTTTTTGTCTAAAATAAGAACTTAAATATTTTAGGGAGATTTTTATTCAATTTATTATCAATTTAAATTTAACTATAGTAATACATGTAATCACATTTAAAAATAATAATTAATTCATGATATTTAAAAATTTATTTAGTTACACATATGATTATTAGAATGAGTAAATACATATAACTATTAGAATGATTGAATTAATAATATTAATAGAAGTAAGTCAAATTAATTTTTTTAGACGATCATACATGTAATTTCGTGTAACTTAAGAGAAAAAATATCGATCTACGTATCACTTAACTATCTACTAAAAAAAACATTCAATTATAAAGTTAAGACTCAAACTATCCATCAAAGTAATACCTCCTAAGTAATCTTTGGATCCTGATTAACTTTTTGATAAACTCAAGTTATACGAGTTATCGAACCTTTTCAATTGGTACCTGAAAAGCTAGTACAATAAAATAAGTCTAATTTGTGTCTACAAGTTCAATAAAAAAATTTCTTTAAAGAAAAATAAGCAAAGTAAATAATTATGATATTACTAAGTATAATCATAATTATTTGATCCAATAATTCAGCAAAATAAAATAAGTACAATTTGTGTTGCAGAACATATTCAATAATGAAAAATTTTAGTTAGATAATTTAATAAAATATCAATTAAATCAAAATTAACTAGCAACCCTAGAAAAAGAAAAAAAAAACATGTTCAATAAAAATTTCTTCTCTAAAGAAAAATAATCAAAGCAAATAATTATGATATTACCATATAAGTATAATCATAATTATTTGATCCAATAATTCAACAAAGAAATAAAATAAGAAGTTATATGAGTGTTTGTATTTCTCTTCAATTTATGAGTTACTTTTTAAAGGTATTATAGTGTCTTTTATTGTGTATATAATACAAATACTTTGTTTATTTGTTTGTATCCAATATTAGTAAATTTAGAGTTGTAATCCTCTTTTCCTTTTAACTCGAAACCCTCTAGGTGCTCCAGATAAATCTCTAAATCCAAGTTTTTTGCTAGACCCAGAACAACACGTATGGAAGACATTTTCACAATAGGAGAGAAAATGTTATCAAAATCAATACATTTTTTTCTAACTGAATCCCTTAACGACCAGTCTATCTTTGTATCATGGTTGTGAGTTGTGTTCTTCTTACTTCACCCTGTAAACTCATTTGTTTTGTAGAGCTCTCTTACCCTTAGCAACTTTACTAGCCCAAAACATATGATTATCATACGGTGACTACATTTCATCTTTCATTGCACAAAATAAATAGATCTCTAAACATTGGAATGAAACATATTCTTCTTCTTTGTGTGAATATTTTAAAAAACAAATAAATAGAGTTCAATTACAAATAAATAGAGCTCAATCATGTTACTCCATCTCCAAAACTTTCACTATCAAAAAACAATTGAACAAAAAGTTCTTTATAGATAAAACTAGAGACACACTCTTTTAGTCCCTAGGTCTATTCATACAATGTTTCTAATTACCTGAATAATTTAAATGGTTTTGAACGCAATTGACCAAAAAATGACATAATGGTATGCTTGTAACTTTTTAAAATATTTGGTGGTAGGTTTATGATCGAAATTTAAAAAAGCAGTTAGTGTGCAATAAATTAATAAATTTGGTGGTGAATAATATTGTTATTCCTTTTTAAAATATTTTTTGAAAACATAACATATATAATTTTTTTATTTTGAAAAATTACGGATACAAATCCCAAATTAATATCATTTTTTAGATCAGATCATTGTTTTTAAAAGAGAGATGGATATGTATCCTATTATTAACTAACAACAAGTTTGTTGTAGCCCGTATAATTGTACTACATCTTACTATTTTATTAGTGTAAATGGGTATAATGTTGTTGATTTATATACCAAGATGAAGATTGATTTCAATTATTATAATCATACCTAAGGCTATTTAAATAACATTGAAGCATTCAATTCCATAATATATAGAGTAAATTGTTAATTTTATTTATTTTGGTTATTTATTTATTTGAATATACTAGTTAAAGATATGTAATTTTTAGTTGAAATTTGCAACTTTAGTTTTGTTTAAGTGTAAAATATATTTGATATAACGAAAATTAAATAAATAATAACAATAAGTTGTTCATCGTGCCACGTTGTCGATATTTAATTTATTTCTTTCTCTTTTGGCTTTACTAGGTTTCATTTCACAAAACACAATTGAACAAGCTTTCGCAGGCCATGGAAGTTATTTTGGGGAATTGTAATCATGGTGGAAATATTGTTGGGCTAGTATTTCGCCAGGTGGGCTACATATTTAAGTATAAAAGTAACATTGCTAGCCTCGACACTGAAGTTGGACTCTTAAGAGTTGAAAAAGAAGGAATGCTACAGAAGATTAATCAGGCCAGAAGGAATAATGAAGAAATTCTTGTTCCTGTTGAAGACTGGATGGAAAGATCCGGCAAATTCAGCGCAGATGCTGACAGTAATCTGCGGAATGTGGAAGGACATGCAAAGGCAAAATGTTCCTTTCGATCCTTTCCAAATCTGTTTTGGCGTCATCGACTCAGTAAGGATGCAAAGAAGATGGCTGACTCTATTGCATCTCTCCGTAGAAATATTCCTAATGATCCAATTTCTTGTTCTCGTGTTCCACCGAGTAGTGATGATGTGATTGATGGATATGAGGCTTTTGAATCGAGAAATTCAATTATGGATCAAATAATGGAGGCACTTAAAGATCCGGAAGTGCGGGTGGTTGGTTTGCATGGCATGGGCGGTAGTGGTAAGACCTTGTTAGCTAAAGAAGTTTCAAGGCTAGCCAGGCTTCGTAAGGTGTTTGAAATTGATGTTATGGTGACTGTATCCCAAATCCCAAATCTCCATGACATTCAACAACATATTGCTGAAAAGTTGGGTTTGCATCTCTCTAAATTTGAGACTTTGCCAGCGAGAGCAGATGAGCTTCGACATAGATTGAGACAAGAGAAGAAAATTCTCATAACTTTGGATGATGTGTGGGATAAACTGGACTTGCAAGAGATCGGTGTCTCGTTTGGAAACGATCAAAAGGGATGCAAGATATTTTTGACCTCTAGATCTGCTCATGTCTGCGATATTATGAAAGCTGAGAAGAGTACTACTTTCAAGCTTTCGGATTTAACCGATAAAGAGGCAAGACTGTTGTTTGATAAGAATGTGGGTGTTGGTGACTCAGCTAGAGGACCTGATTTTGAAAATTTGGCAGCTGAGATAACTAAAGAATGTGCACGCTTGCCGCTTGCAATTGTAATAGTTGCGTCTGCTTTGAAGAATAGAGAACTAAATGCTTGGAAAGATGCCTTGCTACAATTGCAAAAAGCTACTCCTACGAACATTGATGGAATGATCAAGCAAGTCTACTCATGTATAATGGTCAGTTTCAAATATTTAGAAAGTAAAGAAGCAAGATATTTGTTGTTACTTTGCAGTCTATATGCAGAAGATGCTGTTATAGAAAATGAGGACTTGATAAAATATTCTGTGGGCTTAAGGTTGTTCTCAGATATCATAAGATTCAAAGATGTAAGGAATAGAGTGCAAAATTTGGTTGGTAAACTGAAACTTTGTAATTTGTTGTTGGATGGTGAAGTTGAAATGTCGGTTAAAATGCATGATGTTGTTCGTGATGCTTGTCTATACATTGCTTCCAGAGACAAGTGCATGCATTTTATAAGAGATGTTGCTCATTTAAAAGAGGTTGAGAGTAAAAAACTTGAAGAATCGACTGCAATATCACTACCATATGAGGCCTTTAATCAGCTACCTCAAAAGTTGAAATATCCCAAGCTCAAGCTACTTTTGCTACGTGGGAAAAAATGGCAACTTAAGGTGGAGATTTTAAAGGAGGAATGTTTTGAAGAAATGAAGGACCTCAGAGTTTTGTGTTTGATAAATATACGAGTAAATCCAACATGCTTTTCTTCACTTAAAAATCTGCAGACTTTGTGTTTGATACATTGCCAGCTACAAGATATAGCACCCATTGGAGAATTGAACAATTTGAAAATTCTGGACCTTTCGGGTTCTATTACTTTTTCTTTGCCAAGAGAAATTGGACAATTGGCTCAATTACAGTTGTTGGATTTAAATGATTGTACGGATCTTAAAATTGTTGTACCCCACGTGTTATCAAATCTGAAAAATTTAGAGGAGTTGCATATGAGGGACTTTGGACATTGGGGTGAAGGAAATGCTAGTACTAGGGAGCTAATGGATTTGGTTCAATTGACCAATCTAGATATAAATGTGCCTAATTTTGAGATTCTTCATAGTGCTAATGATATGATATCTCTCTACAACAATCTAGAGAGATATCATATCAATATAGGAGACTGGGATCAAATAGAGTATTTTTTTCCACCCACATATTCAAAAATATTGAAACTACAGCTTGCGGAAAGTCATCATGTGAAGGCCCATGGTCTTGAAAGCCTTAAAAAAACTGCTGAAGGATTGGGCTTAAAAGGATTCGTTGATGTGATTGATCTTTTTCAATTGGACCTCCATCATGGATTTCCACATGTGAAGTCACTTCTTCTAGAACGTATGCTGAATTTGGAGAAAATATGCAGTGGAAAATTGAATTCAAGTTCTTTCGGTAATTTAAAAAAAGTCAAAGTAGAGTACTGTAATCGCTTGAAGAGCCTCTTCTCATTCTCTATTGCCAGACAGTTTGAGGAAATTAGAGTGTTTAATTGTCGAGTACTACAGGAGATTGGCACCCATGAAAATGAATATGAATCCCATAATGATATTAATGATACCATGAAGGAGAGTCAGCTAGTAACCTTGGAATTGAAGAACTTGCCAAAACTTAATCGATTCTTTTTGCCCCCCGAAGCAGAGACCATTTCTATATCAGAAAAGGGAAATGAATTATTCAATACGAAGGTATGTGTTCTTTCTTTTGATAATTTATTTTGTAGAAATTAAAATGCTAATGCAAAGTGACAAAGAAGTATCAATGCATAGGTATTGGACACCCTATGTCATTAGCTTAAAATATAGGGGTAATTTTATCTGTTAAGCATGATTTAAATTTTATATATAGTATAGGTAGTATAGTTATAGAAATTTAAATTAATTTAATTACACATGGTATTTTTTACTAAATACGTTTTGTTTGCATATATTACTTGTTTGATCTTTATGTTTAGAATAGTTATTAAACGTGGTAATCATCATATGATTAGAGTCCATATTAGATGTAATGCTTACTCCATCATCATGCTTAAAGTCATTTTATTGAGTGTGATAGTCTTAAAAAATAGAGGTATTTTAAATATTTGAATTTTAAAAATATCTTTTAACCTTGCATAAATGTTTTTTTTAAATATAAAGGGTAAGATATGTATTTATTTTAAAATATAATAACATTTTTGTATAAATTTAAATTATTTAAAACACATGTGTCAATTATTATTAAATTTATTTTGTTGCATATTTCACTTATATAGAGAGAGAGATTTAAATTATTTTAAATATAGGGGTATTTTAAATATTTGAGTTTTAAAAATATCTTTAACTTCTTCTTAAATGATTCTTCTTTTTTGAACATAAAGGGAAAGATGTATACTTATTTTAAAATATAATGACATTTTTGTTTAAATTTAAATTATTTTAAAAGCACATGTAGTGTATAATAAATATATATTGTTTGCATATATCATTTATTTGATCATGTTTGAAGTCCTTATTGGATGTTACCATCTTATTATGATTAAAATTCTTATTCGATAATAATGAGAGAAATTTAAACTATTTTAAATACACATAGCATTTGTTATTAAATACTTTTGATATGCATATATTCTTTATTTGATCATGTTTAGAGTACTTATTTGGATGTGATAATAGAGTTCTAAAATGACACATCAATAACTGAAAATATAGGGATAATTTAAATATTTGAATTTTGAAACTATCTTTTAATTATTTATTAATTTTTATGAATATTTTAGTTTTGAAAATATTTATTCAAATTTATATTATTTGAAAGACACGTATCATTTATTATTAAATAGATTTTGTTTGCGTATCACTTATTTGATCATCACGGGTCCTTGTTGGATGTGGTAATCTTGCTATGATTAAAATTCTTATTAAATGTGATCATAATATTTAAAGTCCTCACAAGACACATAATGTTTCTATCTTAAAAAATTTAGACATTATTAGACTCTTATATATAGTACAAATAAAAAGATGGTATAGACATGCATGGTCTTACAACTTTTTTAATAAAATCCAAATTTATACAAGAATTGGTTAAATTTAATGTTTAAAGCATCATTTTGTATATATATATATATGAAGACAATATCAAAACTCACGCTCAATAGAATTTGAACATAAAAAAATGTTTTTATTGACATTTCAAGACTTTAACTTCAACTTATGCTATAGACATTATATGTTTACCACATAAAGGTAAATAAACAAATATAATTTTGCTAGACCATGAAGTCATGTTAATTTCTTTTTATCTTTTGCAATATTGATTGGTGTAAGAACAAAATAGACTTAAAAAAGTTTTTTTTTAATTATTAACTTTTTAAATAAGTTTTTATTTAGAATGAAAATACTTAAGATTAAAATATTTGTATCTACCTTGTACATATTGAAAATATGGATTTATCTATTGAAATAATATGTTTATTTTTTTAATATATCTTAATTCATGTTTTTTTATTTCAACGTCAAATAATTTTTTAAAATATAATATTTAAATATAAAATAAGAGAAATAGACATACACATTATTTAATTTAGTTCTTATTTTTCACCAAAAGTTATTCTCTCTTTTTTTAAATGTTAATGTTATAGTTTAGGTCAGTAGTCTTTTAATAGTTGATGAATTTAATTTTTGAGTGGTGTTTATTTTTTTATTTCTTTCAAATAATTATATATTTATACATATTCATATATATTATATACATAAAATTCGAACTCATAATAAAAACATAAGTTGTACAATAGAAAATTTATAATATTTTTAAATACTAATCTTAATGAACAATTTATCTTTTAATAATATCAGAAGTAATTGGTTTATTTAACGTCTTCGATGCTAGAACTCAAGTCTTGAAGCATTTGAATTTTAGCCACTGTAATAGTTAGCACACACCCTTCCCCCTTAAACACATATTTGCCATTCTTAAATTCTCATTTGAAACACCATATATTCTCTACTCACCCTCAACTTCTGTTGATACAAGTTTATAAAAACAGTGTAGGAACAATATTACCGATAACTTGAAAGTAATTGCTTGGGTTGAGTCGCGGACTATGTTGCTCTCTTTAAGGCGTTTTCGTGGCTCTGCCCAATTTGTACAAGCAAACACAGCCTCGTCGTCCCCAGGATAAAACAACTTAGAATCTTAATCTCTGTCTCAGAACTTCACTGCATTGATGAAGATTGGAATACTATACCTGAAAATTTGTTGCTCGGAAAACTAAAAGAAACTTAGAAATTGTAGAGAGAACTTTTTTTCGTAGGGAGATGAGATTACTGATTGTTGTGTATCAAATGAGAGCTGAAGCCCTCCTTTTATAGATTTTAGAAACCGTGTGGTAATTATGAATAAAACGGTAATGTCTGGGAATTAAGAGCGTAACGGTCATTCTGAGTAATGAAGAGTAACGGTCATTTTCAGATTAAAGATGAGTAACAGATAACAGATATATTTTTTATGAGTAAATACGAGCAACGATTCTTTTTTCTGAATAAAGAAGACAAACGGCCATATTCTTAATAAAAATAATAATTTTTTTCTAAAATATATATATATATATATATATATATATATATATATATATAACAACCATTTTGTAATTGGAAAATTTTTCCTTAAAAGAATATTTTACCAAAAAAGAAAATACCACCTCACACATCCATTCGCACTCGGTTCTCTCCCCTTCCACAAAAGTGTGTGCCCCTTGTATTCGTGATGTTTTGGAACATAAACTATTGCAAGTTAGAATATCCATACAGGATAACAAGTGAGAGAAAAGCTTATTATATGTATAAAGATTACAGGTGTGGATCCCACATAGAAGAGTAGATTTGTTGTCCAACTATGTGGACTAATAGAAAAATAATAATAATAAAGGTATTTAACAAAGATTGTCATAGAAGAGGAAAAAATTAAAAAATGTTAGGCTAGAATTGGCGTTAAGGATTCATTATTTCCTTCTATAACAGGTCTTAGCCTTAATCTAAATAGATAGAACAAGCTCAGAGAAAAGAAATTACATAGAGCCTCACGGGTTCGGTGATTGTTACTTTCAATTGAAAGGTTTTCGACGTTAAAATCTTTGGTGTTATTTTTGTTCTATTTTAATTTGGAAAATTATCTTGGATTTTTAGAATTTTTTCTTTAAAATTGTCTATTTTTCCAACAGATGACAACCCTATTATTTATTTAAAAAATTTTATTTTTCCATTTAGTTTTTCTGTAGTGTAGTTTAGTGAAACCATGATTTTTGTGATGATGACTCAATTATTTTTTTTATAATTTTTAATTAATTCGTTTGTATTTGGATTACTCAATGTGTGCAATTTTTATATAATAGGAGCGTTATTATCAAATTCACTTTTGGATCCTTTTAAAATGTTAGAAATTATCCCCCCACGTCTACTTTCCAAACAAGGGACCTTTTCATTCCATACCTCCACCGAACCTCCCTGTAAAGGTTTGGTACATTCGTATTTTAGTGAAAAATATTACGTAACTTGGGTAAAGCCTATAAATATCCATTTTAATATTAATATTTTACGAAATTGTTGGATAATTTTGAAAATATTTTTTGAATTTAATTAAATAATTAATTAATTTTTTATCAATAAATATTAATAATGAGAGAAATTTTAAAAAATTAAAAAAAAATTAAAAATATTTATGAAAAAATAATGATAAGAAAGATGAAGAGACATAAGTCTATTTTAATATCAATTATAGTTAATTTAATTTATAATATAATTATTATAAATAATAAAATTTGTATTTTTATATCATTATAATTTTATAAATAATATGTTATAAATTGATTAATTAAATTTATGATAAATATAAATGTATTTACTATGTAATATAATCAAATCAAAGTATAATAATAATAACTATTATTATTATTATTATTATTGGATTAATTTTTATATAAATTTGATGTTTTGCAATCATTACGTAAAACCTGACATTCTTGAGTTGTCCCACTTTCTTTATAAAATTATATTGAAAGGTACTCTTCCCTTATTTTGTGTGACGATGGTGTCTTTTCATTTTTTCTTAATCGTATCTTATAATTAGATTTGCTTCTCTGTATAAACCTTGTGAACTGTTAAATTTTTAATTTTAATATATAGCTAATGCTTTTGGTACGGAGTCTGAAAACATTTTTATTATTATTTATTTTTAAGAAGAGAAAAAGTGTTTTGCACATGTATTTTGATTTATTATGATATATATTTATTTATGTATTATTTTTTATTTTGAATGATTTTAATTACCTATAAATTTAAATATATTAATTTAAATACTTTAATTAATATATTAATAATTTTTTTAAATAAAATTTTAATATTAATAATCTTCATATAAATTATATATAGATGTAAATTGATAATAAAATATAAAATGTATGGATATAAACATGATATATATTATCATAAATAAATATCTAGATAATAAAAAAATCAAGGTAGAGTTAAATTTTAATAAAAAATAATATAGATATATATTTTTTATTTAAAATAATTAGTAAAAAATACATCTTACGAGACAAGATATTTCTGAGCAAAAATTAAATTAACTTCTTTAAAGTTTTATAAAAGAAGAGAGATTTCAGTTTTTTACTTTAATTACACCATTTTCTATTATAGATTAATTACAACATTGTCTAAGTTTTAGAAGGAGAAACTATAAATAAAACTCATTTTTTATCTTTTAAAGTTTTTTTAAATACTTTTTAGTGTTTTTTAAGGGATATTTTCCGATATAAATTTCAGAAACCTAAAGCTTTAAAAAATTAAGATAAATAAGATAAATATTAATGGTGTATTCAAATAATATTTTATAGATTTAAATTTATTTTAAAAAGGAGGTGTATTTATTTAAGATTTTTTAATAATTTATAAATATTTAATTGTATTTAATTAATTTTAATTAATTTTTTTTCTTCACATTAAAATCATATAGTTTTTATTAATATATATTCTAATTAGTTTGCGCACAATTAGGAATTTTTTAAGCTTCTTTCGATTTCATTCATTTTAATAAAAAAAATTTGTTATCTTTTAAATAGGTAAATTGTGTTTAAACAATTATGATTGAATATGGTAAAAAATGTTTTAAAATTTATGGAAACTTGAAATATGTATAAAAAAAATTATACATTTTAATATATGCTAATTAATTTATATTTAAGTAGATTTAAAAATAAAAACTTATGATCAATATATAGATTATGAAAATTTTCATTCAATTTAATTTAGTGATCGAAGTGAAATCATGTATGACTCAAACGAATTTTATGAATAAATTGAATATTCTTCTCCTCTAAAGGTCTATAAAAAAAGTGAAGGTTCATATTGATCTTTTTTTGATTGTTTTATTTTATTTATCCGTTTGTTCTTTCTTTACTGAAATTTAGTGAAATCCAAAATTTAGTGATGTGTTGTTACATTTATGTGTGCCAATAACAAATAATAAATTGAATATTCTTCTCCTCTAAAGGTCTATAAAAAAAGTGAAGGTTCATAGTGATCTTTTTTTGCTTGTTTTATTTTTTTTATCCGTTTGTTCTTTCTTTACTGAAATTTAGTGAAATCCGAAATTTAGTGATGTGTTGGTACATTTATGTGTGCCAATAACAAATAATAATAATAATAAAGGTATTCAGCAAAGATAACGACGAAGAAAAGAAAATTCAAAAATTTAGATTAAAATTGACGGATTCATTATTTTTTTTTTGTTTTATTCTTAATCTCAATACATATAACAAATTAAGAGAAAAGAAAAATTGAGAACCAATTTATTATGTTTTATACACAAATTAAAGATACATATCTATTGTATTTTTGTGAGAGATTCACCTAAAGGTAATGTATGTACTTTCATCTTATTACACTGAAAGCTTTAAGTGGCTTATAGGTTCCGTAGTTGTTATTTTAATTTTGAAAGGTTTTCCACACTAAAATCTTTAATATTATTTTTGTTCTATTTTGGTTTGATAAATTATCCTAAATTAGTGAAATTTATTTCTTTACAACTATCTATTTTTCCAAAGTACTGGTGGTGATTCTGATTTCCGATTTAAGCGATTCTTTTACCGTTGCGTTCGTCTCATCGAGAGCTTCAATTTTATATATAATATTGTTATATTTTCCTTTGATACCAATTCGTTGTGTACGGAAGCAATAAATAGTGGTATATGAATATATCAAAACTGTAAAAAGACACATAATTTACGTGGTTCATCAATTCGTCTAGGTTCACGCGAGTCATTAGATTTCTCTCTTATTTTTTCTTAAATTATGCCACTAATTTCCTTAATCATGTTACAATTTAGGCCACTAATATATTAATTTTAGAGTCAATATTAAACATCTATTTTTTTCCTAAATAAAATTTTCTTTAGTTAGATCTTGGTCGATAGACTATTCATAAAGTTTATTCCACAATTTGTAAGCATTTGTCTCCTCATTCATTTGACACAAGACTGCATTGGATAGGTTCAAGATAATACTCGTAAAAGCTGTGTCAATTTCTTGTTTCTTCTGAATAGTTGTGGTTTCTATAAATGTTAGAGTATCAACAAGAACAATTGAGACTTTTTGTTGCCCCAAATATGCCTTCATTTTCATCCTCAAAACCGTTAGTGCCATCAAACCTTTCTATGTCGAGCGTCAATGTTCCCATTCATTATTAGATCTTTGTCCCTTTAAGATTTAATCCAAGAATGACTATAATCTGACTCTTCTAAATACTAAACTCTGATACCAATTTGCATGACAAGTGCCAATGGTAATGGTTAGAATGCAATAATTGAGATTAACAAGAAAGAAATGTAAAATAGTTACAACAAGAATTATAATAAACTCTATACTCAAGCAACACCCCTCGAACCACTTATAACTAACTCTAACAAACATATCTTAATTTTATACCCACCCCTATATGTTAAGCCAAGGCCATCAAGTTAGAATTAAGGTATAATTTTGAGTATTAACTGATAATAATTTGATTATAATTATATTTTACTATAGTTTTGATTTTTTTTAAATTATTATTATTAAGAGTAAAATAAACTAGAAGATTTAAAGGGATGTGTTTGGTAGAATTATTTTTTTGATAAAGTTTTGAAAATACTTATGTTTTTAGAAATGATTAAATGTTGTTTTCAAGACTAACTTGATATTTTAAAAAAAATTCAAATACAACACAAATATTAAAATAAATTGTAGATCATATTCTTTATTTTAAAAAATTATTTTTGAATAATAAACCAAACCAATGCGAAATATTTTTGATTGATGGTTTAAAAATAAACATTATTATTACTTAATTAATAGTATTACATTTATATACTTTACACTAAGATTTTGGTGCTATTTAGCTACAACCACCGGGACATAAACATATTCGTATAATTTGATTGGTTTATCTTTTGTAAAATAAAGTTTATTTCAAACATGTGATATAATTTTATTTTATTTTAATAGTTTTTATAAACCTTATCAATAAAATTAATTACCTAGTGTTACTTCCAATTTTATTATTTTTCATCATGTTTAAATTTAATTAATTCTTCAATGTTTAAAATCATGAGCCATGCTCTACTAGAGTGATAAAGGACTAATATTGCTCAACTTTTTATAAGTGTAGTACTAGATTTATATTAATAATTGCTACATCACTTACTCATCTCCAGCTACATCCTCTCTTTTTTTTGTTAGTGCTTATTCAACCGTGAAGGTTAGAAGATGTGAACTTGTAATTTAAAAAAAAAATCGATTGAATCCAATTGAAAACAAATATATTAATGTACTATATTTACATGAATAGAGCTGAATTTGGTTACTGCCTTTAAAATAATAGGAAGCATAAGTAATTGGTTCATTTACCAAATTACAAAGCTATAACTTTGAAAATAAAAGGGTAAATATTTCATCTATTATTTTTAACTTTCAAATTTTTTTGATTCCGTTGAAGAAGTAATTTTTTATTTGATCTAAATATGTCATGTGTTTGAGAAATTGAGAATTGATCTTGGGTGTACATATATGAAGGCTAATTATATCGTTACTACAGGTGTTGTTTCCAAAGTTGAGGGACTTGATGCTTTATGGAATTGAAGTTGATAAGCTGTGGCCGGATAAAATTCAAGATGCTTCTTTCATGGAAAATTTGACAAAGCTGACGGTGATCGGTTGTAGTAATTTGAATTATCTCTTTTCTTTTGATGTTGCCAAAAGCCTTAAACTGCTTGAGCATCTTTATGTGTGGGATTTAAAGGCTTTAGAAGTGGTGATTGTTGTAAAAGAAGAAATGGAAGTAAAGGGGATGGAAAAGACGTTTTTTCCCAAACTTCATACTTTGGAACTCTACAACCTTCCAAACATGGCTACTTTTTGCTCCCAATGTTCTTTCGAGTTCCCATCTCTCAAAACTCTACAAATAAAACAGTGCCCAAAGGTTAGTGACCTTGTTCTGATTGGAGAGTTGAATAATTTAGAAGTTCTTAACATTTCTGGATCTTCATTTGTGGAATTGCCTAGAGGAATAGAACGATCAACTCAATTGAGGATATTAGATTTGTCTTCACTCAAAGTGATTCAACCCGATGTAATATCAAAGTTGATACATTTAGAAGAGCTAATAATAATGCCTAAAAGGGACATGGATGATGAAAGAATCAGTAGTAGTGGAAAAAATAATGGGAGTCTCATTGAATTGAAGAATTTGCCTAAGTTGACAGTTTTGAAGTTATTTGTGACTGATTTTAGCATTTTGTCAAAAGATATGTTTAGTGAGAAGTGGAAGGTTTGTCATATAAAAACAAAAGATTCTTATATTTCCTTCAATGCAAAAGATTTATACGGTAAACCCATCTCAAGTGAGTTGGAACTGTCTCTCAATAAAACAGAGATTGAGATTGTAAGGAAGTGTGGTCTTCAAGTGTTCTTGAAGATTTCTAAAAAATTGTTGCTGAATGGATGTGAGGACGTGAATGACATTATTTATGAATTAGACAAGGATGGGTTTCCCCAATTGAGAGAACTCACGTTCAAAAACAACAAGGATGCTCAATACATAGTCAATTCATTTAGTCCTTCAACTCCTGTCTTTGTTAGGCTGGAGACATTAAGTTTGAAAAATTTGACCACTCTGGAAAGGATATGTCATGGTGAACCAAAAACGGGATCTTTTGGACAACTAACTAGTGTGAATGTGTTCGGTTGTGTGAGATTGAAGATTCTCTTCTCAATGTCTATTGCTATACAACTTCGAGAGCTTACGGTGATCGATTGCGGGGCAATGGAAGTTGTAGTCAACATTGAAAGAGAAAATGATTCCCACGATTCTAATTACCTAGCATTTACTGAACTTTTGGACTTAAAACTCCAAAACCTACCAAGACTTGTACAATTCTGCTCAAAATTGAAGACAATTTCCACATCTCATTGGAGAGAAGAACAATTTGAGGAAAAGTTGGAGATATCCATGCCTTTATTTGATGCAAAGGTATGATCTTAACTATTTTTCTTCTTTTTTTTTGCAATTTTTTCCAACTTTTTCCCTTTTTTACTTTCAATTTTTTTATGCACTCTTATTTTTAGGTTAACAAGTCAATAGTATATGCGTGTGCACATGATTCGTATTGTATTTCTTTATAAAAAATACTATTTAAAACTACTTAATTATATACATATGATCATCCACGATAATTACTAAATGATGCTATATATTAAATAAATGCATTATTTACTAAAGAAGTATTGAATTTTGTAGGAATAAGGAGGGGAAAATAGTTATACGACATGAGCATCTGATTGAAAATATTAAGTGGAACGTTTAGTGAAGATGAAGAAAACTGACATTATATTTCTTAACAACTACTTTACACAGTATAGGGATACTTATAGTAAGGTCTAAGCCTTAGGTAATAACAACTAGTAATCTGCTACAAGCACATCCATATACTAGTATTATGCAATACTCTCTTTTTAGGAAAACATATATGAGTCAGAAGTGTTTACATAGCTATTTACTTAAAAATACAATTGGCTAATTGCATATATTAGAATTAATTATCATCATATATGAACAATGCATAAAGTACCCTAAAAATTTGATCAACAAGTCTATTAATTTTTCATTTTAAAATTACAATGACATCACTCATAAATATTGAAAAAAAACTTGGACATGTGTTTTTTGAATAAACATATTTTTTTACACTGAGTATTTTTTTTTTTCACATTGCATGTGTTTTTTATTTATAATTGAGATATATATGAACCAAAATGTATAATAATTCACGTTTAAATCACTATGTTTAATCTATACTAGATACTGTTTATCTTTATCTATATTTAAATTATATATAAAAGTCTAAATCACATCTAAATTAATTTTGGACGAATATACCCTTAAACTTTATGATAATAATATATTTTTTTTAAATTAAAAAATAATGAATATTAATGAGTTAAAAATGTAATATTTTATTTTAAATCTAAGAAAGTTTTTTATTTTTTTGTTTATTTATTTGACATTATGTCAAAAAAAATTTAAATAATTTGTAAAATATATTTAACAATTAACGTGGAATGCAGATGTCTTTATCTAGTATAGTAATAAGATAATATATTAAAGTCTTGTGCCCATTCTGAAAATTTTAGTTCTAACATACCCTTATATTTTAAGCCAAGGACAACTCAATGTCCTTCTTAGTAAGTTAGAATTAAGGTATAGTTTGGAATTTGAACGGATAATGATTTGATTGAAGTTGTACTTGGTTGGTTTAATGTTTTTAAAATTATTATTTTTAAGAGTAAAGTAAAGAGATAATTAAATTTAAAAAAATTATTTTGAAAAAGAATAGTCACTAACTCAAATTAAAAAAAAATAAAAACCAAATACAACTCAAATACTAAAATAAATTATATTTTTGAATCATAAACACTATTTTTTTAATTAAGATTATACAACTCACTGTTCGAATCCAGCTGATATTACATTTACATACTTTTTTACACAAAGGCTTTGTTGCTATTTAGCTATAGCCACTTGGGCATAAACATATTCTTTTAGTAACTGTTGTTATGTTAATACTATATATAAAATAAATCAATATAGACAATAATTTATCATTATTTAAAAAAGAAAATGCAGCTTGGAGGGCACTTGCCCGCTTTATATGTCTTTTGTGTATCAAAATGTGTATTTATACGTTATAACTTCGTAAATAAGAGCCAATAAGATTAAATTAGTAAAAAAAAAATCGATTGAATCCAAATGAAAACATAATACTAATAATGTACTATGTTTACATGAACAAAGTTGAATCCCGTTAATTATTTCATATGAAAACTAAAGAAAATATAAAAATAAATTAACAAAGAATACAAACTTTTGTAATAAATGAATAGTTTGCCTTTTAAGCAATAGTTTGCAGAAGCCATTGGTTTATTTACCTAATTACTCCACAAGGAATACAAAGCTCTAACTTAGAAAATAAAAGGGTAAGTATTTCATCTACTGTCTGAACTCTCAATTTTTATTTTATTCAGTTGAAGTACTAATTTTTTGTTTTCTCTAAATATGTCTTATTTTGGTGAAATATTGATCTTGAGTGTACATATACGAAGGCTAATATCGTTACTACAGGTGCTGCTTCCAAAGTTGAGGAACATGGTACTGTCTAGAATTGAAGTTGTAAAATTGTGGCCAGATAAAATTCAGGATGCTTCTTTCATGCAAAATTTGACAAAGCTGGTAGTTGAAGATTGTTGTAATTTGAATTATCTCTTATCTTTTGATGTTGCCAAAACTCTTAAATTGCTTGAGCATCTTGAGGTCAGAAATTTAAAGGCTTTGGAAATGGTGATTGTTGTAAAGAAACAAATGGAAGTAGAGATGATGGAAAAGAAGTTGTTTCCTAAACTTTATACTTTAGAGCTCGATAATCTTCCAAACATGGCTACATTTTGCTCCCAATGTTGTTTCGAGTTCCCATCTCTCAAAGTTTTGAGAATGAAGAAGTGCCCAAAGGTTGGAGACATTGCTTTAATTGGAGAGCTTAATAATAATTTAGAAGTTCTTGACATTTCTGAATCTTCATTTGTGGAAGTTCCTCGAGAAATATCAAAATTGATACATTTAGAAGAGTTAAGATTGTCTAAAAGCTATGTAGCATGGGAGGCTGAAGGAATTAGTAGTAGCGGAATAAATAATGCGAGTCTCATTGAATTGAAGAATTTGCCTAAGTTGGAAGTTTTGGAGTTACTTGTGACTGATTTTAGCATTTTACCAAAAGATATGTTTAGTAAAAAGTGGAAGCATTGTCAAATAAACACAAAAGATTCGTGTATATTCTTCTCTAGAAAAGAGTCATACCGTCGTCACTACTCAAGTAAGTTGGCACTCAAGCTCAATAAAAGAGAGATTGAGATTGTAAGGAAGTGTGGTCTTCAAGTGTTGTTGAAGACCTCTACACAATTGATGTTGAATGGATTTGAGGACGTGAATGACATTGTTTATGAATTAGACAAAGATGGGTTTCCCCAATTGAGAGAACTCACATTCATAAACAACAAGGATGCTCAATACATATTGAATTCATTTAGTCCAAAAACGGGATCTTTTGGACAACTTCAAAAGCTTACGGTGGAAGACTGCGAGGCAATGGAAGCTATAGTCACCATTGAAAGAGAAGATGATTCCCACGATTCTAATGACCTAGTATTTATTGAACTTTGTTACTTAAAACTTATAAACTTACCGAGACTTGTACAATTCTGCTCAAAATTGATGACAACTTCCACATCTCATTGGAGAGAAGAACAACCTGAGGAAGAGTTGGAGATATCCATGTCTTTATTTGATGCAAAGGTATGATCTTAACTATTTTTCTTCCTTTTAGGTCTCATCTAAACACCACCTTACACTTGTTAGTTCTCCAAAATAATGTGTGTTGCACATGCACTTAATCACAAAATATATATTGGATTTCTTTAAATAAATATTGTTTAAATTTTTTTAATTGTTGTAATTATAAAATTATAATTTAGAAAATAAGTATTGTTAAATAATCTAATTACTATATATTACCTATGTCTCGTTTTCTTTTGAGTCACAAATCCAACATTTCATTTACTTTCATCTACAAAATTGTTTTAATGACCATTATAATTATTATTATTTTATTTAGATAGTTAAATTATTATTTTTTAATATTATAGAGTTATCTCATATTATTGATTTTTTTAGGTTTTTTTTCTTTTGAGCTAAAAATATGAAAGTTCTTCGAATAAGTGCTATATACCATTATAATTTTTTTAAACAAAAAATGGAGAGTTATTCGAAATATTATAAAGTTTTCGTATAATCATGTTATATAAGTTATTTATATAAATTAGATAATGTAACAGAAAAAAAGGCAAACGTATGTATATAAAAAATAAAATTAAAATTAAGTAAAAGGAAGTCAAGAAAAGATATAATATTACTCTGTTCAATAGATTCATTGTTTAAGAATATTACTTTTCAAAATAATTGAGATTATATTTATTTATAAAAACAATTTATCAAATTTATGAAATTATTTCATTCAAATATTGTTAAAATTAATTCAACTTTTTAGGTAAGAAAAATAAAATATCATAAATAATGAAAAATTATAAACATGTGTTAAAAGTATGTTAAAAGTTACCCCAGGAAAAGTCATAAGTTTAAATAAAGAAAATATTTATGAAAAATAAATAAATGCTAAGTTGTGCATTTATGACTAGGTTATTTTATAATTGATCAATTATAATTTTTTAATTAATGAAATCAAATTAAAGAATTGAAAAGTATGGCTAAAACTAAGGGTAATGCAATATTTTTCTTTTCAAATGAAAAATTGCCTCCATTAAAATGTGAATATACGTATTACACAAAAATATATGTTTTTTATACATATTGAACATATATCTTCTTTAATAAAATAATTTTAAATATACGTTGATTTGATTATTTTTAAGCTTAATTGTAAAGTATAATACATTTTTGTAAATAAATTTTCAATTTTAACCACCCCACACAATGCATATAAGTTATTTTTCATATAGTATAGAAATATATATTTGTTTACATGTCCAAAAATATGATGCACATTTTTTTTAATAAAGTAAAATTATATTTTTTTACAAAAAAAATTAAAAGTAAAATCAAATGAATAATTAAATTATTTTAAAATTGAAGGGATTTTTTAACATGTTTGTTTTGAATATTTTTTCATTTAGAAAACAAAAAATATGTTTCAATTTTCAAATATTTTGTTATATTGTTTAGAATAAATTTTCTATTTATAGGTCCAGATGCCTCAATTAAAATGGTTGTTCCTTGAGAGAATTGATTGTAAACAAATCTGGCACCATCAACGTTCTCCTACATTTGATAATTTAACACATTTGGACGTGTCTCGTTGTCATAATTTGAAAAGCCTGATGTCGTATTCTATAGCTGCAAATCTTGGGTTTCTTTCATATTTGTGGGTTAGTGATTGTGAGAACATGGAAGAAGTAATATCCACCAAAGAAGAGGACGAAAAATTGCAAATCATTGCATTTAAGACCATTGCCTTCAATAAACTTCGTCTTCTCGTCCTCAAAAATCTCTCATCCCTACGAAGGTTTAGTTCAACTAGTACTATTAAAGCACCTCAAAAAAAGACACTCTTGGATGGAGAGGTAAGTCTTTCTTCTTCTTTTTTTGACAGGGAATCAAGTTTTTTGTACTATTAATAGTGTTACATTATTGTGAGAAATGTTTTTAGTTATTAGTTTTGAAGAAAATATTCAATTAATCGTGATATTATTTTAATAATTTTTATTAAAATATTATTTTTTATTATCCAATGATGAATAATTCGTCATTAAAACATGAGATTAATAATAATAAAAGTAAAATTTATATGAAACTTTCCAAGAAAAAATGAATAATAATAAAATTATTATTATATTTTTTAAAAAAATCAATTAAAATATTAAAAAAATATTTTAATAAAAAATATCATTAAAACAACATTATTTGTATTTAATTTTTTCTCATAGCTTCAGAGTTAGGGACTAAAAAACACCTTTTATAATAGACAATTTAATTTGAGGGATTTGGTTAATACTTTAATTTCTCTAAATTTCATAACCTGTTGGTAATTTGAATGTGGAAGAGTCCTTAAATTACAATGTGATTTTTTTTAATCGTTAACACCTTTTATAATGTGATTTGGTTTAACACCTTTTAAGTCACTTTCCGTTATCCTCAATATCTTAATAGTTCATAATTATCATTTTATAGGTGATCGTTCCCAGATGTGACGGATTAGAGAGCTTAACAACGCCCTCATTTTCTTTCCATAATCTGGTTAAACTGGAAGTATCAAAATGCAATGGATTGATTAATTTATTCGATTCCTCTGTAGTTAGAGGTCTTTTACACCTTGAAGAGATCATCATATCAGAATGTGAAGGAATGACAGAGATAATTGGGAATGATCATGAAAGTGCAGCAGACACCGAGATTGTTTTGATGGAACTGTATAGTCTTTACCTTCGTAATTTACCCAACTTGAGATGTTTCTATTCTGGGAACAGTACAATATCATTTCCAAACCTGAAAAAACTATTTGTCAGGCAATGCTTCGAAATGCAGGTCTTCTCTCATGGAATTGTGAACTCTCCTCTTCTGCATAGTTTAATTACAGAAGTAGAAGATGCTACTACCATTTGTTTAGCGTTGGCTAAGGTCAAAGAACAACGTTGGGAGGGCAATATTAATTCAACAATAAAAAAAATCTCTGAAGAGGTAAATACCCATTCAGTTTCCTCTCTCTTTATGAAACACTCATAAGACTCACTTTTTTTAACGTTATTTAAATAAGTTTTAAAACCAATAAAAGAGGTAGCCAATTTCTTTAATTAAAAAAATATTAAATGGTTGAGATTTTTTTTAATTTAATCAAATGGTTTAAATGTTAAGATTTACCTTTAAATTATAATTATTATGAATAAGTTATTAAGTTTTTTTAATTAATAAATAATCTTTCTTTTCATGAAATAACAATATTTTACAAATTTTTAAGTTAAAAAATATCATGTTTTGTTTTATCAATCTTAATAGTGTCCTGAATGTTATATAACATGGATGAGTAGTTGATTAAAATAATAAGATATATTAAAGCGTGATTTTTTGTTTAATGTTATTCACATTTCTCTGTTATTTATATTCAATCGATTCGGTTTTTTTATACATATAGACTAAAATTTGTCATTTTTTAGAGGAACATGATGTCTTCCTCGAATTTGAATGAAGAAGTAACAAATCAAAAAGATAGCATGGAGTATAATAACGAAGATGAATTATCTTCAAAGTTTACGGAACTTAGTGGTGAAGAAGTTATGAAAGATAGTAGGAAGGGAAAATTAGAACAAGCAACAAAATCTTCATCTTCAGGGCAGTGATTCCATACAAAAGGTAATAATACTTCACCACTTATCAAAAAGTTTAGTTGATTTCATCATTTGGATTATGTAAAAAAACCCTTATTAATTTTTAGTCATCTTGTTATGTTATTATCTTATTCAAACTTATGACTATAACTTTATCCATACTAATCTATGTCTTCATTTTAGACACTACTATCTTTAAAGCAATTAGTAAATAGGTAGAAGGCAAACAAGAATGAGAAAATTAAAACTCATAAAGAAGATTAAAAAAAAATTCATAATTATATAAAATTGTAAAATTGTAAATTATTATAATTAAAATTAAAAATTAATTTGATTTTGATAAAAATATCATGGCCGATGTTATATACATCCTACGCGAGAAAATTGTGAAGACACAAGATAGAGACTCACATATGTAACACTTAATCTTCTTATTCTTTGGTGAAACAACATTCTAAACACCAATTTAGTTTTTTGTTTTTTCATCTTAATAGGTGACCTTTCAGAGTTGATTTCTCGTTAATTCACCGTATCAATATACCATTTCAAAGAACACAAAAGAGCATCTGAACTTAACGGGCCATCTACTAACACAAATTTTCAAAACAGCTAACAATATGCCCATGTTTCTAACAAAAGCTATGGTTCAATTTTACTATAAATTCTATTTTATTAAATTGATTTAATGTATTGTGAAAACATTGTTTGACCAAAATATGTCCAATTTGTTGCACAGATAGACCAATTTGATCATTTCTGGAGAAGCATCAAGAGGTTAGGATTTCATGTAGCAGTTAGAAAACTTGCTACCAAGAGATGTTAAACAACATAGTGAAGTAGATCTCTCTCCAGCCTTATGCCAACTTGAAGTAGACGATGATTACCACATGTTTCAACTATGTGTAGTAACATGCTTGATTTGATTCAAAAACAAGTTGCCTTTAGAATAAAAAACTTGGGTGGTGTGAGCTTGCTAGAGTAAGTGCTTTGTGTGTTAAATATTGAAGTAGTTTTATTGGTGTCACCTTTCCTTTACCAAAAAAGTTGTTTCATTTTCAAGAACTATTCTATTTCCAATGGATCTCTTTATGTTGTGATCTGTTTAGTTGTGTTGAATGGGGGAGTGTTCTCTAGATGTTTTATGTAAAACTAAAACACTACATTCACTTGTTTAGTTGTGTTGAATGTGGGAGTGTTCACTAGATGTTTTATGTAAAATTAAACCACTGTACTCGATTTGTTCGGGAGGTTGTACAAAACCCATCAGTTAGTAAGTGGTTTTGATGCTTGAAATATCAGTGTTCACCGTCATTTAGAGGAGATTCTCATTTTATAAACTTTGTTTGAGAACTTGCAGTATATTTTGTAATATATAACTCTCCATAATATATCCCTCTAATTACCAAGTCATCACATTACTGTGGAAAATAATTAAAGAATGTAGTACATCCTGTCATAATTTTAAATATAGATGTCAAATCATATTTTTGGCAATACATAAATATGTAATAAAATATAAAATTAAATTAAAAATGAGACCAACTTTCTAGACCCACATTATCGAGAAACAGAAAATTCTCCCTTTGCGTATAACTTCATCAATGCTCTACATCTTTTGTACAAAATGAAGGAACATTATGATTGAAAGAAAGCTCATAAATCCACAGCTTATAATTTGTACATATAGTTCATTTTGCATATGAGGCAAAAGAAGAAGAAATTAATACATTGATATATATACAGCTAATATGAGAGTTCAAAGAGACATTTTGGAAAAGAATTCCTCTAATTGAGTTTCGCTTACGACCACACCAAGCTTACCAGTAAAAACTTCATTGATGGAATCAGATTCAACATTTGTCAACATATTTGCGCTATGGACCTCCATGTATTCATTCAGGTTGTGCACAGTTCCATCTGTAAAACCGAACGGAGAAAGAAAAAAATAATAATTCAAAAACAGTCACTGAAGTTGTGCAAAGACACAAACACAAAGTCATTATCTTTTGGGTGTATATCCCAATTTTTATCTCTCAAAAAGAAACAGGTAAGAATGAATATGTAGACACAGCATTTTTGTTCAATATGGTATCTTTCAAGACGACAATCTGACAGGATCTATCATGATCACATGAAAATGTGCACTAAGGTCTGAGTTCTGCATGTTATGTTTTCGAATGATGATAATAATAACTAGTAATGGCTTGTAAATGAGAGACAAGTGTCTGTGTGAATGTGTGAGCATGTAGGTGTCTATTTCAATAAAATAAAAGGAGAAAGAAAGCAATGGGCAGCATCAAAATGCTTACTTTATAATAATAATAAAAACATGGAAAGGCTTAAGTGGCCACATAGTTTCTGTATTTGGTATTTATCTTAGATGCCAATTGACAATTCAAATATGCTCTCTCTCGTGATCTCATTCAAATATTGTCATTATCTGCAGAAAAAAAATTACAAAATTGGCAAACATCCAGAGAATTCCATATTGCATTCCTTTTAAATGTTTAGCATTTAGTTATTCTTCAAATGAATATGATATTCAAGGCCCAAGAAGCTACTCCTAGAAAGTTCGTACGAGATTACATTAATTTAGAAAAAAAATTAAGAGTATGCTATCTAACTCAACTTGAAAAATATAACAGGGATGCCACCATCTCATTGGTCACACGTTTAGGATCCAGCGCTCTGACTACAGAACCTCTTACGTGAAGGGGTAAAAAATTTAGAGATCACAACTTGAGACAAAAAGCATTTCCAAAAACTAATCAACGATCTAGAAGAATAAAGTATGCACATTTATTTCTAGATTACCTTCAGAAACAATGGGATTGTAAGCAGGAGGTTCAGCAATCCAATTTCCTGCAGAATCTTTCATATGTCTTCTATCAGATGCAAAGGAACGGAGAAATATTGGAGCATGCACGATCCGGAAATACCTGATACCACAAAATGATTTTATCAAATTTGAAATTAAAGTAGAGTATGCAGCAAGATACCTTTTCCAGCATAAAGTTGATTTATCAGTTCATTAATACGGAAGCATAGAGTCCCACAAAATACAAAAACGGTAACACATGCTTACAATTTCTCAACAGTTATGATATTCCAAACAAAATATAGTGATAGACAATGGGCACATTTGGATGACGTGAATAGCGCCAAAAGATCAATGTTGATAAATCTTAAACAAACCAAGCTAGTTCATTACAATTAACCACAAAAAAATAATCTACCCAAGTCCACAAAGACAGAAGTATGGAAGTTCTGTGACCACTTAAGTAATTGAACAGCAGGTGAGAGAAGAAAAACTAGAGAAAGAAAATAAGAAGAGAAATTAGGATTAAGACTTTGAGACAAAATTAGGCAGAAAAGATACAAAATAATAGGTGAATCAATACGCAGAACTTTAATTATCATCTAACAATGAGAATTACCGGGCAAAAGAAGTCAATATATTGTTGGGAAATAACGCAAATTCCCGATAAGCTAGATTTATAAGAAAGCAAGAATAGAAATAATAACACAAGATTTGATAACGGAGTTCGGCCAATCTTGCTTACGTCTCCGGACCTGCTGCAGATCTTTTTTTTTTACTGAAAGGGGAGAAATTACACAAGGTGTTTACAACACTCACAACTCACAACCCAATTACACCCAAGAAAATTACTCTCAATTTTCTCTCACAAAAGCTTTTCTCTCTAAGCTTTTCTCTCAATTGGAATGAACACTTTGGATGGTTAATTCATTACAATTACACATCTATTTATAGGAAAATTCACTCCTTGAATTACTCCTTAAATTAATGGTTCCTTGAATTGCTCCTAGAATTAAGCTCCATGTTTTACTCCTTGTTTTGTTCCATGTTTTGCTCCATGTTTTACTCCTTGTTTTGTTCCATGTTTTGCTCCATGTTTTACTCATTGTTTTGTTCCATGTTTTGCTCCTTAATTTGTTCCTTAAATTAAGGAGCTTTATAACAATAATATCTAACAATCTCCCACTTGAAGACTGATTTCAATCTGTCTTCACACCTCGATCAATGCAGCAGTTTTTCTAGTCTTTGTTACTCTAGCAGACCAACTGAAGTTGAGCACAACTTCAGTTTGTCAATAATCACCACCTTTGTTAACATATCTGCTGGATTTTTGCTCCCTTGAATCTTCTCCAGTATTAACACATCATCTTCTAATAGAGATCTGATGAAGTGATAACGAAGTCCAATATGTTTGGTTCTAGAATGAAATGCTGAATTCTTCGCCAAGTGTATTGCACTTTGACTATCACTATGCAGAACATTCTTCTCTTGTTTGAATCCCAACTCAGTTAACAAACCTTGAAGCCATATCATCTCTTTACTAGCTTCAGTTACTGCTACATACTCAGCCTCTGTAGTGGATAGAGTGACAATTTTCTGTATTTGTGACATCCAACTAACAGCTGTAGTTCCAACAGTAAATATATAACCAGTGGTGCTTCTTCGGTGATCAACTTCACCTCCAAAGTCTGCATCTACGTATCCTTGTACTTTTAACTCTCCTTTACTAAAGTACAAACACTTTTCTGTGGTGCCTCGCAGATACCTCAAAATCCACTTGACTGCTTCCCAATGAGTTTTCCCTGGATTTGACATAAATCTGCTAACAACTCCCACTGCATGGCCAATGTCTGGTCTTGTACAGACCATTGCGTACATCAAACTTCCAATGGCTGAGGCATAAGGAACCTTAGCCATGAATTCTCTCTTTTCCTCTGTCTGAGGGGACTGATCCTTGGATAGGCGAAAATGACTAGCCAAGGGTGTGCTAACTTGCTTGGCATCGCTCATGTTGAATCTATGCAAAACACGATTGATGTACTCTGCCTGAGATAACTGCAAGGATCCTTTCTTCTTATTTCTTGTGATTTGCATTCCAAGAATCTTTTTTGCTGGACCCAAGTCTTTCATGTCAAACTCCTTTGACAATTGATGCTTCAATCTTCTGATATCATCCATATCTGAACCTGCTACTAACATATCATCAACATAAAGTAGTAAAATGATATAACTGGACCTATATCTCTTGAAGTAGCAACAATGGTCAGCATTGCACTTCTGGAAACCTTCCTTGTGCATGAAGCTATCAAACTTTCTGTACCATTGTCTCGGGGCTTGTTTCAGGCCATACAAACTCTTCTTAAGTCTGCATACCATGTTCTTCTTCCCTCTTTCTGAGAAACCTTCTGGCTGGTACATGTATATCTCTTCATCTAAATCTCCATGAAGGAATGCAGTCTTCACATCCAACTATTCAAGATGAAGATCTTCAATGGCTACAATACTCAATACTGATCTGATAGTATTGAGCTTCACAACAGGAGCGAAAATGTCAGTGTAGTCAACTCCTTCCTTCTGTTGAAACCCTTTAACAACTAGGCGTGCTTTGTATCTCTTGGAACCATCATGCTCTTCTTTCACCCGGTACACCCATTTGTTGTGAAGTGCCTTCTTTCCCATAGGTAACTCAGCTAGTTCCCATGTCTGGTTGGAGATGAGAGATTTCATTTCTTCTTTCATAGCAAGCTCCCACTTATTTGAATCTCGAGTCTGACAAGCTTCATCATAGCATTCAGGCTCCCCTCCATCAGTTAGCAACATATAGTTCATGTATCTACTGTTGGGCATATGAGGTCGAGAAGACCTTCTCAATACAGGAGCTGGAGTAAGAGGTTGTGATGTGTCAGAATGCTGTGTACTACTCTGTCCAACAAGTTCCTCTGGTTGAGGACTTGTTACAATTGGTTCTGTTGCGAAACTATCTGGGACATCATCTGCATCTGCAAATACTGACTCATTCTGCTCTGATTCATTGGCGTCTATTTTATGCATGTCCTTATACATCACCCTTTCGTTGAAAATCACATCTCTGCTACGGATAACTTTCTTGTTTTCGTCATCCCAAATACGGTAGCCAAACTCATCCTCACCATAGCCGATGAATGTGCATTTCTTGGATTTGGGATCAAGCTTATTCCTACCTTGATCACTGATATGCACAAATGCTACACAGCCGAAAACTTTTAGATGTGATAGTTTCACCTCTTTTTCGCTCCATACCTCCTCTGGTATTCTATGCTCCAATGGAACAGATGGGCCTCGGTTGATCAAGTAAGCTGCCGTGCTGACTGCTTCTGCCCAGAACTGCTTCGGTAGACCTGACTGTATACGAATACTTCTGGCTCTTTCTGTCAACGTTCGGTTCATACGCTCAGCTACACCATTGTGTTGAGGCGTGCCTGGCACAGTTCTTTCCATTCTGATCCCATGCTCATAGCAAAAATTTTTGAATCTGGTGTCTTCATATTCACCACCATTATCGGATCTGAGCTTTTTGATCTTCAAACCTGTCTCATTTTCCACCATAGCTTTCCATCTTCCGAAAGCCTCAAATACTTCAGACTTATGCTTTAGAAAGTAAACCCATACCTAGAAAATATAAAAAATCATAATGGAAGCCCTACAAATACGCAAGTAACAAAGGAAACAACAAAATCCCAAATAATCTTTATTCTCCTAATTATCTTACTCCTATATTCCATCATTAATAGTCCAATAAATAAGATGAGTAATTATAGCAGATAGACCATACCTTTGATACTCAAAAAAAAGCTGAAATGATGGTCGGATGGTTTCTGAGATGTAGGTGACTAAAGGAGACGGAAATGGAAGGCTTGAGTCTAAATCCCACACTAAATAAGGAGGGTCACCATTATGTTTTCTCTGCTAAATCCACAAGGAAACAAAAATAGATAAATGAATAAATATATTTAAGGGCTTGTTTTGTAATCAATTTTGTTTTCAAGCTCTAGATTTTGGACTCAAGTTTTCAAAATGAGTACTGTTTGGTAATTAGCTTCATTTTTTAAGTACAAAATCCAGTTAAAACTCAGTTCTATCTTTACACACTTTTTATTGTTTTTGAAACTTATTTAAAAACCATACTCCAAGCTCACTAATCATTTCATTAGTTAATTTTACATTTCTTTTTGTGATAAGAAAACAGAACTTTATACCAAACGAATTTTTTTCCCGCTAAATGAATTAGAAAACAGAAAAGTAGTTTCAAATACAAGTAAACAAAACTTAAAAACACAAAACGAGCCCTAAGAAACTCAAAATAATTCCTTCTGCCCTTAAATAAACAATTTTAGAATACTCACTGATTTTACAAAAGAGAGCATTAGGTCCCTACCTGTATGCAAATTACATGATAATCCCACAGAATAATTCCATCTGCTCTGTTGCTAGCCTTCTGATGCCACAATGGAATCTACAACATTTTGCTCAAAATGGTCATTATAAAAAATATAACAAATTTATATGAGGCAAAACAAAACATATCATAACATGAGTGATCTCTTGATTCAAATCAAAAGTGAATTTCAGAGTTGATGCCCACAGAAATATTTTTGCAGAAGTGGCACCAGCATTGTTGCCAACTGCCAAGGTTAAAACCAACGACTTCTACCTGAATGTTTGTGTATGCAGCCAACATGAACAGAAATTCCGCTTTCATTCACATTTCAAATATTCAATTACTTTGTTTCACTGCATAATACAAGGAACAATTAACAGGAACCAATTTCTTGAGTGCATCAACAAAAACTTGTCATAAAGCAGCAAAATTGAAGGTTGTTCTTTTCACTCTTTAATAGTTGAAATTCAATTCAAGACATTAGCAGGAACAGATCATGTCAGATGAAATTAACCCTGTTCTGATAGTAACATCGCTTGTAGATTTCCTATACTTCTTTCCTCCATTCATGAACAAAAAAATATTAGGAAAGTTGGAAATATACGAAATTTTAGAAAAAAGAAAATTACAAGAGAAGAACATCAAACATGATGGAGCTTATGACGTGAGAACAAAGGACCCAAATTCACCAAGTATTACAACCAAATGTTATTGTGGTATGATATATCCACTTAAAATAACAGTGTTGCATAATAAGCCCCAAAGATAAACTAATCAAAATAGCATGCACTAAATTCACCAAAGACATGCCTGTTTCTTCTCATTGGAAATGAAAACGACAAAAAGATCGAAACCGCCTGCATCTGCTATCTCATTTGTGCACAATTTCTTGCAAAGCAAGTGAACATTCTCCTCACTGCAAGAGGATAACATAAATGATAACAAAAGTTAGCGCTAAAGCATTAGAAAAGACAGTCTTTTGAGTTTGACAATTATAAAGAAACATCTCATATTGTTGGATACACTTCACCACTCACAATTGACGACTGAAGTAATGAAAGCTCTCTCAAAGACAGACATACAAAAACATCAGTTCAACTGTCTTGTCTTAATGTCAATACCATATTTCCATACTAAATATTCAACCAATTGGCAATTGTATAAAAACTCTGAAAATAATGAAATTGATCAGATAAAACCTTTCTTGCAAACAAATCTGTAGTGTGAAGTTAAATTCAATCCATAGCAAGTGTCATTACAATCTTCCATATCCATACTCTTCCATTTTATAAAAACAATTAAACAGATTTAATTGAAGTTTGGTGCAATATTTTCCTCTAGTCTATATATAGGCCAAAATCCCAAGGATCCATTATCATCAACGCCAAAAACAAGTAAAGAACAGAGAAAATCAATCCATCTCAGTTTCTTCCAATTTATAGCTGAATTTAAACATCGATAAACTTTGGCATCGATGGATGCTCAAACCTACTCACTAACCATGACCCCGCGAGATTAAACCCAAAAAAGAACAAGCTGATCTAATCTAAAATCAGATTAATCAGTGAATGGAAAGTAAAGGAGCGTGTGTTTGTGTAAGTCAAAAACTCAAAAGTACCAGTAATGAGGAGTGTGATGGAATTGAGAAACGTCATACGACAACGAGCCACTGCTTTGATCCAAATTTGAAGTCGTCATCTTCTTCCTATGTTCCTAAACAAACTACCCACGAACCCTTTTGGCCTTCGGCTTTGTAGTTTTATATATACCCCATAGATTAAGCTCAACCAAACGACACCGTTTTTTTTATTACACTCCGTTCTTTTATAAAACCTAATTAACACCTAAAAACAGTTCCCAAAATCCAAAGCCCATTCTTTGAACTCTCACAGCCACTCAATGGAAGAACTTGAGAGTCTCAACTGCCTAAACCTCTCCGACACCACTAAACCGTCGTCACGGTCATCTTCACGGCGGTCCATATGTGCAAACTGCTCAAGGCCCAATCCAGTCTGTCTATGTAAATCCCTTCCGGCCCAGCCCATTCCAACAAAAACCCATATTATAATCCTATGCTATAATAATTAATTTAACTTTATCAAAAATACATCTACTATAATAATTAATTTAACTTCATCAAAAATGTCCATACTATACTCCTACTTCTCAATAACACGATATAAAATATTTTCCAAAAATATTTAACTTGATATTGTGTGCTTTATTAACTTAATTTATCTTCAGAGGTATTTTTGGAAAATATTTTATATCGTGTTATTGAGAAGTAGAGATATTTTTTATGAAGATAAATTAAATATTGTAGTAGGGGCATTTTTGATGAAGTTAAATTAATTATTGTAGCAGATGTATTTTTGATGAAGTTAAATTAATTATTATATCAGGGGTATATTTGATAGAGTTAAATTAATTATTATAGCATTGGTATTTTAAAAAAAAAGAAAAACTTGAAGGATATTTGCGATAATATTCTGAACGGTAATATTTAAAAAACTATATATGAAAGGATAGAAAAGACTTTTCAGATATTGATGTGATTTTTTATAGTTTTTTTATGTTTTTGTTAAATAATAAGAGCATTTTGAAGATATCTTAAACCTCGGGATTATTGTAGTTTTTTTTAAACGTTAAGAGTATTTCTGAAGATATTAAAAACCTCGGGAGTATTTTTGATTTTTTTCCGATATCTCTAAGACTCGATATTTCTTCACCCATGTTCCTAATTTATCCTTGCATTTGAACATAGTAATTAATTAAGAAATCCAACTTATGGGTATAAGAGTATTTACACATGATTATGCAAAAATGTCAATCAAAATAATGTAACATCTTTTATTAACACATGATATAATAATTGGTGCTAACTCATCACTCTCCTCTCTCACCATCGTTCTTCTTCGAGAAGACATCATTTGTAGTCGTGAACCTTCGCTTTCTTCATCTTTTTCCAAGAAACCCTTACCAAAAACATCCAATTTTTAGTTGATCTAGTAATTTAGAGGAAGGAACAAAATAATTTTTTGAAAAATCGAACCAGAAGTGTGTTTGTTTTGCATTTTTTAAGGTAAAAACTTTAACTTTTATAACAAGGTTTGATGGATGTTATAGTTTTAAAAAAATTGACATACTTTGCTTTGTTGATGTTTATGTATGCTAAAATAACTTATTTTTGTTAATTTTTAAATGGTTTTTTTAATTTTTTTGTTCGTGTTTATAGTTTATATGTCATGTTTATTTGTTCTCGTTAGCAAAATGATCCAATATTTTTTAGATCATAACATTAATATTTGTTTGTATGGTATAAACCTTAACCATACAACCTTGAAAAACCTAACCTAAAAATAATTAATTGATTTCTTTAAAAAGTGTATACGAAGAGTTGAGTTCGTCCATTATGTTTTAATGAAACGATCTATCTATTTTTGTTTTTGTGTACGTGGTGATGATATACTTTGTGTTCAATGTCAAGAATGTTGTCTATTCTCGAATAATTTGGAAGTTATATATCATTATAAGTGTATTAGGATTTGATTATGCTAACAAGCAATGTTGATCAAATCTTTGAGTTTATAAGATAATTGTAATATCTTTTGATAACTTAAAAGCCAAAGAAAACATATATAGGGTACATGTTATAAACTCTACTATTATTTTTATTTTCTAAAACTAATATCCCTTATTATTCTTATAATATTATGTTAAATATATTCCAAACATACTTGTATTTTATGGGATGTTAAACATGATTTATCAAGTAAGCAGCTTTCATAACCCTTTGGGACCAAAATTTCTTTGGTACATTCATTTGTAGCATTAATGTTCTAGTTTTTTCAAGTAAGTCCCGATTTTTGCGTTTAGCTACACCATTTTGTTGAGGTGTGCCAACACAACTTGTTTGATGCATAATGCCATGAATGCTCAAATATTGTTTCATAATATGGGACATGTATTCGGTGCCATTGTTAGACCTTAAGGTTTGAATTTTAGAGGAGAAATGATTTTTAACAAGGTTATGAAAGTCCTTAAATACTTCCATAATTTCATTCTTATAATTTAAAAGATATAACCATGTGACTCGAGAAAAATCATCAACAAAAATCACAAAATACTTATAACCATCAAAAGATTCATTAGTTGGTCCCCATACATCTGAATGAACTAGTTCAAAACACTTACTAGCCCTAGACAAGGAAGAATTAAAAGGAAATCTAGTGGCCTTAGACAAGTGGCAAGTTTCACATGCAATTGCATCATTTCCTAAGTTTGGAAATAAAGTTGACAAAATTGGTGGAGAAGGGTGAGCTAAACGTTGATGCCACAATTGATTATCTTGGATAGGGTTAAACTTGGCTTGAAACCCTCTGGATGGCTAAGCAATTCAAGGTATTTGTGATTTTTCCTACAGACAGAAGTTGGAAGGGAAAGGAAAGTACATATAAAATTGCCGACTCGATTTCATCTGACATTAATTTTATTTTTTCCTTTCCTAAAACTTTTACATTCTCACCATTTGCAATTGAAACTTGAGAAGGATTTGCTAATTTTTCAAACTTATAAGACTTTGACACATGGTTTGTCATATGATCTGTGGCACCTGAATCTACAACCCAAAAATCATGCAACATATTTATTTTAAGAGCAGTTTTAAAGGCTTTTATGATACCTTTCATGTCCTCTTGTGGTATGAGTTTTGTATCTGCCAAGAAACCTGCAAACTTGCCTAGCAATGCTGTCGAGTTTCCTTCTTCTATGCTATCCACACAGTCAATTCTAGCTCCTCTTGTCTTGCTTTGAAGATACAATATAAACTCATTCATAAGTTCAGTTGGATTCGCTGTGAAGTTTTTGAATGGATCAGACCCATTAGAGGTAGAGGCAGAAGCATGATTTGTACGGTGTGCAGTACGATTCACTTTCTATAAACCCTTATCCTTTATAAAATCAGGTTTTAATTCTGGATGTAGAATCCAACATGTGTCCTTAATATGGCCCGTATAGTTGCAATGTTGACACTTCAAGTTTGGATGCTTCCCTTTGTACTTTCTCTCGTTGGTTAGATAGGCTCTTGCCTCAGGTGCACTAGCCATTGTATCCTTGTTCATGACTTTCCTCCTTACTTCTTCACGTTGAATTTTCGCACATACATTGGTGAAGGAAGCAAGTTCAATATTCATGAGTATATGGCATCATATATCTTCATATGTTGAATTGAGACTGGACAGAAGTTGAAATATCTTATCTTCTTCCGCTCTTTTTCGTAGCAAAGCTACATCGGTTGTATGAGGATGATATATTTCTAACTCATTCCACATGCTTTTCATGCTTCCTAAGAGTTGTACAAAAGGCTTACCATCTTGTTGCAGATTTGAGATGTCCTTCTTTAATTGAAAAACTCGTGCAGCATTGTTTTGACTGTCATACATTTCCTTGACCGTCTCCCATAGTTGGTATGCATATTCAGAGTAACTGAATATTTTAGCTAATTTACGTTCCATGGAATTTAGGAGTCATGACATAACGAGTTGATCCTTACTAAGCCAGGATTCATAGGTTGGTGAGGAAACATCAGGTACTTCGATGCTTCCATTTATGAACCCCAACTTGGACCTTCCACCTAGAGCCAGAGACACTGCTCTTGACCAAGGCAAGTAATTAAACTCATTCAACAAGACTGAGCTTAATCTTTGATTTGGGTTGACATCCACCTCATGCATATTCATGAAGGAAAGCACCGATTAACTTTCAGCTTCTGATCCTAGCGGCTTGTCTTCCGTCATTTCAAAGATTGAAGATGCTAAGATAATAATAAAGAAAAAGCAAGTTAATTTTCCTGCTCTGATACCATGTTGAAAAAATAAGAAATAATTCTACACAAAAGAACTCTTATTATTTTATTCATGTTTTCATTACAATTGTATAGCTATTTATAAGGAAATTTTACTCCTTTAATTACTCTTTGAATTAAGGATTCCTTGTTTTACTCCTTGAATTAAAGATTTCTTGTTTTACTCCTTGAATTAAGCTCATTGTTTTAATCCTTGAATTAAGGTCCTTGTTTTATTCCTTGAATTAAGAACTAATATCCAATATTATTATTAGTATTTTATTTATGCATAGCTAGAATAATAACAAGTAGGATAATATAAAATAAACTCATGTTTAAAACTAGCATATTCTTAAATCCATTTTTAGTACTTTTTTCTATTTTTTAAGCCTATTTCCCAATGCTTATACTTCTAATTTTAGTTTCTAAACTTATGTAACATCGCTTGAATTCATGCTTCCTCATCTATCACTAGGAGCAACATACACTTCATTATTAGGATTCTAAAAGAAAAAATATTTGTATTTGTCACTTACACAATAGAATAGTAGCTTATTAGAATTCATTCTTGACTTAGATATCATTATTCTAGCTTCTTTTTTTCATAAAAATAGTTTCGATCTTTAAACTTTATTATAGATTAGCTCCTAGAAGCCATTGATGGTATTGAAAATATGAAATGATAGGGATAGAATAGCTTGTTATTTTCTTATTAAACCTGTGAAATGAATGCATGCATTGAAACTGTTTATAGGGGAGAGATATTTGTGATATTTATTTAATTTAAAACTGTGAAATTTTACTATGATTAAATTAATTATCAAATTTAATCGGATTTTAATCATTTTAGTGTAAAAAAGTTTAATAAAAAATATCATTAAAATAATATTATTTATCTTTAATTAAATAATTTTACTAAAAAGTTTAAAATTATGAATTAAAAAACATCTTTTATAATATAAGAATTAAATATACAACTTAATTTAAGAGCTAACATTTTTCTCGAAATTTTATAATCAGTTAGTAATCCGGTTGAATTGCAATGTGATCTTGTTAAGTCATTTACTGTTATGCTTAATACCTTTTTATCAATCATAATTATCATTTTGTAGGCGATTTTTCCCAAATTACAAGAGTTAATCATTGCGAGATTATAAATGATATATTTAATTTGGAGGGCCAATCTTGTTTTGAATCTTGATTTGTACAATAAATTAATCGCTCCTAATTAAACTGATGCAGATGTTTGACGAAAACGAAGTAACTGAGCAAAGACAAAGTCTTTCCATTTAATTTGCTTACGTGTTACTCCAGGTCGAAGTGAAAAATTAGTGAAATGAAAATATTATTTTACGTACAATTATCCGATACTTTGTTAAAATTAAAAAGGCAATATCTTCTTGAACTTTTTAAACAAATATTTTTTGTTTTGCCTATCTTTCAAATTGGTTGATTGTTGTTGGGTTTACAACCAAAAAGGGGGCCTTGTTGGGCTTGGGCTAAATAATATTTTCTTTCTTTTTGTCCATGATTTTTTAATTTCCCAAACCTCAATAATATTGTCATGCATATCATTTTCTTAATAATGATTATCAGTTAAATTAATTTAAAATAATGGCAATGGATAAGTTAGGATCTTGTATATATAGTTTATTAAAAATGTACGTAAGTTTTATTGTTAATAAGTAGAATGTAAAAATCTTGTTATTCCAAAAAAAAAAATGTCGCAAAGGTTTTGTATTCGTATAAAGACATTTTTTATTTAATCATTTCTATTGTTAATTTAATGGAATAAAGAATACAACACTCTCATGAAAACTTCCTTCCCTCTCAATTTTATTTAATGGAATATTAATTCTCCTTTACATTGCAAGACATATATCAATATATAGAGGAATCATGCGTAAGAAGGCAACAATCTGCCTTATTCTACTTTCCAGACTTAGCTTTCACTAATTCCATGTTTACATAATATTATAATGCAACAAATAATAATGGTATACAACAAAGATTTATCTCTATCTTGCCTTCCACTAATTCTATGTTTACAACAAATAATAATGGTATACAACAGATTTTCTTTGACACTTCAACACTACCCCTCAAGTTGTTATGTACGGATCTTTTATGGCCAACTTGCTTAGTATGTCATAGAATATCTTGCTTGAGGTTTCCTTAGTGAGAATGTCAGCAAGTTGTTTTTCCGAATTCACCTGTATTAACTGGATTATCCTTGCTTCAATATTTTCACGAACATATTTCGTCCGATCATGTTGAACCGGGTTATGAGAGATATATATTGCCGCTTTGTTATCACAGAACAAATCCATCTCCTTTTTCGAATGGAAACCAAGTTCCGACATTAGTTTCTTGAGCCACATTAGCTCACAAATCCTATTAACTACTCCATTTAATTTGGACTCAGCATTGGACAAGGCAACAATTTTTTGCTTCTTACTTCTCAAAGTAACTAAGTTCCCTCCTACGAATGTGAAGTATCCATATGTTAATCTCCTGTCTGTAACATCCCCAACCCAGTCAGCATTTGTATATCCCACAACATCTAAATGCACATTCCTTAGGAATTGAATCCCTTTTCCCTGGAGCTTCCTTCAAATACCTTATTATTCTTATGACGGCTTCCATGTGTTCTTTACTTGGGTTATGCATAAACTGACTTACCAAGCTTACTGCATAGGTAATGTCCGGTCTAGTGTGTGATAGATATATCAGTTTCCCTACTAACCTTTGGTATCTTTCTTTGTTCACTGGTGCTTGATCTGAATTATCTTCCATCTTTAGATTTTGTACCACTGGTATGTCTCCTGGTTTACAATCAAGCATCCCAACCTCTACTAGTAGATCTAGAATATACTTCCTTTGAGAGAGAGTAATACCTTGCTTTGACCTCATCACTTCAATTCCAAAGAATTACTTGAGCACTCCTAAGCTCTTCATTTCAAACTTCTTTGAGAGTATTTCTTCAAGCCTCTTCATTTCATCCCTGTAATTACCTGTAATGATCATATCATCCACATATATTATCAAAACAATTAGTTTCTCTTGTTGCCTTTTAAAGAACAGAGTATGATCAGAATCACTCTGTTCAAACTCATATTTTTCATAGCATGACAGAATCGATCAAACCATACTCTAGGTGATTGTTTAAGACCATACAATGCCTTATGTAATTGGAAAACTATCGGTTTTGATCCCATATTTATATACCCGGGAGGGGGTCCATGTAGATTTCTTCCTTTAAGTCGCCATGTAAAAATTCATTTTTCACATCAAATTAATGTAACGACCAATCTAAATTTGTTGCAAGAGATAGTAAAACCCTAATAGTATTGAGTTTAGCAACTGGAGAGAAGGTTTCCTGAAAATCAATACCATAGGTTTGTGTGAATCCCTTCACAACTAACCTTGCTTTATACCTTTCAAATTCACCATTAGCACTAAAATTTATTGTATAAACCCACTTACACCCAACATTTTTTTTTCCTTTTGGTAACTCTACTAGGGACCAAGCTTCCATTTTTGTTTAAAGCTTCCATTTCTATATCCGTGGCATTCACCCATTTTGTATCTTTTAGAGCTTCTTCAACATATTTTGGTACCTCTAAGGACAACATTTTTTCACTAAAGGCTCTTAAAGGTTTGATTAAATTCTTCGTGCTCACATAATTTTCTATTGGATAGTTAGCAATGCTTGTTCCATCTTTTGGAACATACCGGGCTGGTGGTTTTCCCCTGTTCTTTCTTGAAGGTAAAGTATATTTAGAGTTACTTTCCTATGGATGATTCTCAGGAGATCCAGGCTTTTGTGGAATCTGATCCATTTGTATCATTTTTTTGGTTATCTTTACCTAAACTCGTCTCTTCTCACCTCTCCTAAACACATTTTGTTGCATACTTGGTTCAAACCTGAGTGGTTCTGGGTGTTGTGGTTCTTCAGACCCAACCTGAGTGGAACTCAGATCAGATCCGAGTGGTTCATAATGTGTGGAACTAGAATATGGATATTTTAAAACTTTCATAATTACCTTTTCATAATATTTGCTCTCACTAACTCTCTCCCTCTAAGGTGAATATGTAGAAAAAACGATTATGTTTCAATAAAAGTCACATCCATGGTAACATATCATTTTTTTCAACCGAGTCATAGCATTTATACCTTTTTTTAATGTAATCCAATGCCCAAAGAAACACACTTAATTTCATGAGGCTCGATTTTAGATCTTGGGTGTTTTGGAATATGGACAAAGGCAACACACCCGAATATCTTTGGAGGTAAGCTTTGAACATAAGGTATTGAGACAAATGTTTCAAGAGTTTTTAGTGGAGTTTGAAAGTTATTTGCTTTTGTGGGTAACCGATTAATCACATAGATAGCTAGACTCACAACGTTATCCCAAAAAACTTGTGGTACATTATATTCAAACAACAATGCCCTCGCTATTTCAAGAATGTGTCTCAAAGCTAGAAAAAAATAGGATAATAGTTTTTTCATATAGCTAAAGGAAGGGTGCCCCAACCGTCGATACATGTCCAAATCTATGTTTTTGAACTTGACCCCCCAATTGCTACACTTGCCTTTCCAATCTTCAACTCTTCTAAATGATACAAATGACCTTTCTTAATACCATGACAAATGATCTCCTTCGTGAGGATATCCTGAAATATGTAATAATTAAGAAACATGAAAACCACACAATTCAATTCCTCAGTTAACTGACCAACATAAAGAAGCTTAGCAGAGAAGGATGGCACCAATAGTGTATTGTTAAGATTAAGAGATTTTGACAAACACACATCTCATGTGCTTTTCACTAGGTATTCCATTCCATTTGCATTTAGAATCCTATCTTGTATAGGTTTTCTTAAATTAGTTAGATGAGGTTTTGAAAATGTCATGTGATTAGTTGCTCCAAAATCGATAACCCAATTATTTAAATTATTATTAGAGAATAATTTCATACCTTGGCCCACTTTTTACCTGTTGTTTCAGTTTGCGTCGCAAAGCCTATAATACCTAAGTTTTCTGCCTGAATTAGGTGTACCTAACTCGAACTAGAGTTGGATGCAGCCTCTTGGTTTGTGTGGCCTGTATGCACTGGTGGCAGAGAAGCATGGGGTTCTACCTAGTTGCGACCTTGGTTGGAAACAGAGTAGTTCGAGCCTGGATGACCCGCATTTTAATTGGTTACAGCCCAGTTTTCCTTTCCCTTCATTTTTTCTCCATGGTGTTTTGCCCGCTTCTCTTGATACCAATCAGGATATCCAATTATTTTGAAACATCCTTCCTTTAGGTGTCCCGTTCCACCACAATGATTGCATTTTAATTTTGTTTTTTTCCTGTTTAGATAGATATTTGTTTGGAGCAAAATTTACCTCAAAGTGTTTGTATCCTTGTGGCACCATGGCCATGGAGCTGCCAATTCCTTCTTCTCCCTTTAGCATAACCCCTTGTCATGAGGTCTCTCTTCTAACTATTGCGTATGCTTGTTCTATTGAAAGAAATGAGGTCATCTGCAAGACAACAACTCTCACATTGTCTAGCTGGTCATCTAGGCCATCTAAGAAAGCATAGACACGAGTTTCTTGAACAAACTCATTAAATTTTCTGATATCCTCCGCATGCACCATAGGATTAGGACGACGATAGTCAATCTCACGCCATAACCCTTGCAGTTCATGATAGTACTCCTCTACAGTTCTACCCGACTCTTTGAACCGAGTTACTCTCTTGTTCAGGTTATACACCTAAGCCTTGTCATTTCCATCATAGAAAGTTGTGGCAAATGTATCCCATACTTCTTTTGTAGTTGGATACTGAATAAAAGTGTGTTGTAGTTTTGGATCTAGAGAGTTAATTAACCACCCCTTTACTATAGCATCATCAATATCTTATCTCTGAAATAGTAGGCCAGTCAAGAATGGTGGAGGAGGGTTTCCAGTGATGTGTTTTATTTTGTCACGACCTTTCACATACATTCGCACTGCTTAGGACCAAAGGGTGTAGTTTGTGTTATCTAATTTGATGGAAATCGGGTTTGGGTGTATTGGTGCTTCTACTACAGTTACACCAGGTGGTAGGGTATTAATCTGTGGTTGTTGTAAAGCCATGATATGATTTTGTTGCATAGCTACTAATTGGGTCAATATTTCCAAAAAATGTAGCAGTTTTTGTTATTTCTCTTAATTCTGAGGTTTTTCCAAACATTGTTTTGGATAAGGATTTTTGGTTTTGGAGGAAAAGAAAAAACAAGAGTTGTTATCAATTTTTTTCGAAAGAAAAGAGAAAAAAATTGTTTGTTACCTCCGAAGATTAATCCTGAGCTTTGATAACATGTTAATTTAATAAAAAAAAAGAACACAACATCCCATGAAAACTTCCTTCTCTCTAAATTTTATTTAATGGATCACCCATGTTCAACTAAATTTTTAAAAAGAACATCGGATTATCATGTTCGTTTTTTTATGTTTTTCTAAAAGATGCTTAACAATTTTTCATATTTTATTTTATTTTCAAATACAATTAAAAAAATAAAAATTTATTGTTATAAAAACATAAAAATTAACTATTTGCTTTTGTGGTTTATTTTTTCAAAATTGATACACTAAATTGTCACAAAAAAATTATTAAATCTATTTCATGTTTTTTTTTCTTCCCCGTGTGTGTAAAGTAGATTGAAATCACACAATTTCTATTAATCTATTTTCTGATTCGATCTATGCAAATTGTGAATTTATTCATCGTAACTAATCTGAACATCATATTAATCATACCCAATTAGATTAATATAGCTTGGCCCAAAAGGATATGCATAATTAGAATTTTTTTTTTTTTTGCATTTCTTTAAATTTCATTCATTTAAGTAAAAAAAACTATTATGACTTGTAGTATGGAAATAAAGAATAATGAAAATTATTTTTTTATAGAATTATGATTGAATGTAGTGATTTTTTATTAAAACTAATGAAAATTTATAGCAAGTTGAAATATGTATAAATGTTTTTATATATTTTAATACACGTAGATAATTTCGTATATAAGTGAATTTAAAAATAAAAATTCATAATCTAATTTACACCATATAAATTGTGAATTTTTTTATCTAATTTAATTCAATAATCAAATCAAAAAATCCACAATTTAACTAATATGGACTAAAATTTAAAATGTTAAAAATTTACAACGAAATTCTTTTTTCATTTTTTTCTAAGATTTACTTGGATTTGCTTCTCTATATAAACCATGTGAACTGTCAAATTTTTAATTTTAATATATAGCTAATACTTCTGGTATGGAATCTGAAAACATTTTTATTATTATTTATTTTTAAGAAGAGAAAAAATGCTTTCGCATATGTATTTTTGATTTATTATAATATTTATGTATTATTTTTTTATTTTGAAAGATTTTAATTAACTATCAACTTAAATATATTAATTTAAATACTTTAATTAATATATTAATATTTTTTTAAAAAATAAAATCTTAATGCTATGATTTAATATTAATAATCTTCGATGTTACAGATTATATATAGATATAAATTGAAAATAAAATATAAAATATATATATATAAATATTATATATATTACCTTAAACAAATAATATATAGTTGCAAAATTAATGATTGAGATTAGCTGCAAAAGTAAAGTCAAGTCTAGCAAATTAATATTGACTCATCAGGCTCATCAAATTTAAACCACTCATACAAGATAGATGAAGCAGTTGTCATTTTCTTTAAATCATTCACTTTAGATGTATAAATAAAATAAACCTATCAAAAAAATATTTTTTCTTTAAGATTTCACAAAAGATGAGAAAGATTTCAATTATTTACTTTAAATTCAACATTTTTTATTACTTTAACTTCAACATTGTCTAAATTTTAGAAAGAAAAACTATATATAAAATCCATTTTTTTCATCTTTTTAAATACTTTTTAGTATTTCTTTTATGATATTTTCTAATATGAATATCAGAAAAATGAAGGAAAAAAAGAATGCTTAAAAAAATTAAGATAAAATAAATAAGGTAAATATTAATGGTGTATTCAAATAATACTTTATAGATTTAAATAGATTTAATTTTTTTAAAAAATAGGTGTATTTATTTAATATTTTTTAATAATTTATAAATTTTTAATTAAATTTTTTTTCTTCACTATTCCTGTGAAATAGATTAAAATCATATAGTTTTTATTAATATGCATTCTAATTAGATTCATATAAATTATGAATTTATTCATATATTATCACACATCACATTAATTATATCCAATTCAATCTAATGTATTATAAATTTGCGCACAATTAAGAATTTTTTAAGCTTCTTTCTGTTTCATTCATTTTAATAAAAAAAAAAATTGTTATCTTTAAAATGGGTAAATGTGTCTTGTAGACTTGTAGTATGAAAATTAAGAATAATGAAAATTCTTTCTTTTTGTGTTTATATATTAATATTCTTTCTTTTGTGATTTTGATACAACTATTTATATCACGAGTACTAACAATGTTACATAAATTTGTAATTAAATTTATATTTATTTTAATTATAATATAATACGTAGTTAAATTTTATTGAAAAAAATAGCTTTTAGAAAAACTATAAATTTCAGACTTATTATCTCATCTTCTCTATATCCATGCTAGAAAATAAATTAAACTAAACAAATATTTACAAGAGCTTATCAATTAAAAAAAAATTAAAATACATACAATAAATGATTTTTTTTTCTCCCAATCACACGTAGTAAAGTGGTTAATTTTTTTCTATTAATAGTTTAGGGTCTAATTTTAATTAAATTTAACAATATATATATACCTCAAGATTTAATGATAAAAATAAATAATATTTTCAAGCTTTAACATTTATAGATGAATTAATAATAAAATTAATAAATTAAACTAATTTATAAAAATAAAAAAATGTAGACTAAAATTTAAGAAATTAATGATTATAGATTAATTAACTTGAATTAAATTATAATTAACTTATTTTTAATAAATTATTCAATTATTATGAACACATAATATAAGTTATTTTTTAATTGTGTTAAATATACTAAAATTAAAATTGAAAGTGGTTATTGATGGAGTTACTTATGTAAATTGTTATTAAAGATACCTTTTCAAATATTAAAAGTATTTGTGAATAAGAGATGAACCCCATGAATATGGATATTTTTTCACATAATATTGCAAAGTAATATTGGTTCATCAAATTGAGATGCCAGATAAATTTTAATATTCTAAGATTTACTTAGTTTTGCTTCTCTATATAAACCATGTGAACTGTCAACTTTATAATTTTAATATATAGCTAATGCTTTTGGTATGGAATCTGAATACATTTTTATTATTATTTATTTTTAAGAAGAGAAAAAGTGTTTGCTTGGCACATGTATTTTTGATTTATATCTTATCTTATTATATATATATATATTTATGTATATTTTTAATTTCGAAAGATTTTATCATCGTTAAAGTATGTATTTTGAATAATTATATACAATTGTTTACTTCTTTTTTTTTAGAATATAAAATTTTATTAAAGATTTAAAGTAAATTATGGTAAATTATTAATTTAAATATATTATTTTTATCACTTTAATTGATATATTAATTATTTTAAAAAATAAATAAAATTTTGATAATATATTATAATATTTATGATCTTTCATATTTTATATCTATAATTATAAACAAATTGAAACAACAGACCCCCAAAAAAAATTGAGAGTGAGTTACTTCATTTCATCACATTCTAATTGTTTCTCTTAGAAGTTTAAGAAAACACAAAAAGAAAAAAAAAGCTATAGCAATAATTATTTTTATATTTCAATAATTAAGATTTATAAAAAAAAAATAAAGAAAAAATATTTCTTTAAATCTTAACCTTTGGATAAATTAATGTAAAAAATATAAAAAAGTTTTTTGGATCCATTGATCCAATCTCAACCTGTGAATACTAAAGATATTTACTCTTTTTTAATATATAATTTTTTTTAACATCTAAATTTTGGGTTTTGGTCTTAGCATAAGTTTTTAGTTTCTAATTCCATCAATATTCTTTTCATGTATCTAAATTAAAATTAATCAGGATGTTGAGAAATAAAATTAAAACACGTGCAACATACGTTCATTTAATATATATATAAACGCAACACTATAATTTATATATATTTATATTTTATGTCATATCCTATAGATATAATCTTAGATGTAATGATAAAAATAAAATAATTCTTTCAAGTTTTAACATTTATAGATGAATTAATTTATAAAAATATAAAAATTAATACTAACTTTTAAGAAATTAATGATTATGAATTAATTGACTTAAATTAAATTATAATTATATTATTTTTAATAAATTATTTAATTATCATGAACACGTCATATATTTCTTATTTATGATGAGTTATTTTTTATTTATGGTAAGTATATCAAAAGTAAATTTTAAATTTTTTAATGAAATTCTTAAAAAAAAAATTGAAAATATTTTCTAAATTTAATTAATTATTAATTTTTATCAATAAATATTAACAATGAGAAACATTTTAAAAAATTATAAATATTTAATAAAAACTAATGGTAAGAGAGATGAAGAGATATTAGATTAATTTTAATAATTTTTATGTTTTTATATATTTATGATAAAAATATAATAAATAAGTAAATATATGGAATGCTTAAAAAAAAGCCTTGACTTAATTTTAATGTGAAGAGAAGAAATGAAAAAGAGTTGTTACAATTATTAAATGCTATAAGATATTTTTCAAAATTAATGGTTAAGATCAGCTCTAAAATAATTGAGATGACCTGCAAAAGTCTAAGTCAAGTCTTTGCAAAGTAATGAAGCCTGGCTCATTCGTACTGAAGGTAGATAAAGCAACTTATTATTTTCTTAGGAGCATTCAATCAATATCTACTTCATCGCCATAAGTAGCCATTAGCAACGTGCCACCTCAGCTTTCATAAGCAATCAAAATTCGATTTAACTACGTAAAAAAAAAAAAAAACTTTCATAAATTGCCTCAGGATGCCAAACGTGCAAAATCCATCAATCAGAAGTTAAAAAATTTGAAAAAACAATAAAAATACTTCTAAAAACTTATGATTATATAAATAATACATTATATTCAATATTAAAAAAATATATTATTTTATTTTAAATCATATTTAAATTAAATTACAAAAAATTAAATTTTATCTATTGAAAGACATTATATATAATAATGCTAATTTGGAAAATGCGTTGGTTAAATTCAAAAGTAAGTAACTTTCAAGTTTCAACAAACAAGTATCAATTGTTCTCTTCAACAATACTCTGCTCAAATTGAAAATGTAAGATTCGATCTTCCAAATATCTTTATTTTGGACTGAGTGAGCATATCTTCATCTCCGTATCATTTTAATTGATTTCATATAATTCTTGATATCATCTAATTTTTGCAATTTGTGTCGTATAATAGATTGAATAAAGAAAAATTCTAGTTAAATAATTTAATAAAATATCAGTTAAATTAAAATTAACTAAAAAAGAAAAATATAATTCAACTGTTGTTAGAAAGGTAAATAAACAAATTTAATTTTGCTAGACTACGAAGGCATGTTAATTTCTTTTTATCTTTTGCAATATTGATTGGTGTAAGAACCAAAATAGATTTAAATTTTTTTTAATTACTAATATTTGATGGATTAATTAAAAAAAGAAACCTAAAAAAATATGATATTACTTTCACAAAATAATTTGTGAGAGAGAGCATAAAAAAATTAGAAAATTATAATGAATGTGGTTGAGAAAGTTGTATGCTTAGATTTGTTTAAAAATAATATGTTAAGCACTATGTCAAAATATTATTACTATTCTATCTATAAAATAAGTTAAAAGAGTTTTAAAAAATGAGGAATATAGTAATAAACCAATTTGGCTAGAGTAAGAAATATGTTTAAAGTTGGAACTCGCATTGCTCGATCGAGTTGATCGATCTATTTTTAAAGTCGATGGATTGAATCGATTGAATCGATTGAACATTAATACCTTAATTGATCTACCTATATACAAAATGTTACTAGGTATCTAATTTGCATTTTAACGTGTATAGGAATAAAGGTATTACGTGATATGTGTTCGTTGGAGTTCGATAATTTCTTTGCCTTTAAAAGTCTTCTTGAAAGATTCACATAGAAATTAATTTCTTTTAGATGTTTTGTTTACTAATATCCTCAACACTAACAAAACTTACAATATTTAAGTGGAAACAAACCAACTCAATGTTAAGAGAATCACAATTTCAATACGAACTAAATTAAGCTCTAAACATCGGAATGAAACATATTCTCCTTCTTTGTGTGAATCTTTTAGGAAACAAATACTTAAAATGAAACATACACAAAATCAACACAACCAGTTTACGTGAAAAAATCTTCCTGATGTAGGAAGGAAACAACCACGGCACTCTATCTCCAAAACTTCCACTATCAAGAAAAAATTGTATAAAAGTTCCCTCTAGATAAAACAAGAGACAAAAAATCAAACACATCATCAAGAATACTAACAATTATTTTAAGAAAATAGAGAAATCTAACCTAATTTCATAGTCACTATTCACGACCTATATTTTCCCAAATCGGTGAGTCAAATCCATCTTTCTTTGCATACACCCAATTGCAGCCAATTGCCTTCTTGCCATTAGGTAGTTGTGTCAACTTCCATGTTTTATTCTTCTGAAGGGACAAAAGTTCTTCATCCATGGCTTCCTTCTATCTTTCAACTTCAGGGCTTCTGATTGATGCTTTATATATGGAAGGAACATCATCATGCACAATTGAAAGTGCATAGGCCACCGTATTCTTAAACTGAGTAGGTATGTCTTCAAAATCCTTGTATCGAGTAGGCACCTTGACATTTTGTCGTCGTGGCCTATCAACTGCAGTTTCTTCTTGTTGTTGTGAAGGTTCTTGGGTTAAAACCTTTTCATTTGATTCATCTTCTGTCAATGAAGGATCAGTTTTTGTCTTATCTTCACTAACTAGATTAACAATTCTGCTTTCAAACTCCACCTGTTTCGGAGTTTGCTCCACCTACTCTAAAGTGTCATCAATCTTCTTAGTTACCTTTCTCAACAATGCAAATTCATCAAAGGTAACATCTATGCTAAATATTATCTTTTTCGTTTCAAGGCACCATAGTCGATATCCCTTAGAACTAGAAGGGATCCCCAAAAAAAATGGCTTTCTTGGCTCTTGGGTCCAACTTTGTTTTCGCTACATGGTAGTATGCAATTGAACCAAACACATGTAAGAAATCGTAATCTCTATCAGGTTTTCCATACCATACCTCCATAGGCATTTTGCCTTCAAGAGTAGACGATGGTAGACGTTTGACGAGATGACATGCATATGTCACAACCTCAGCCTAATATTGCTTGCCTAACTCAGTATTTGACAACATACACCGAACCTTTTCCAGCAAAGTCCAGTTCATACGTTTTGTAACTCTGTTTTGTTGTGGTGTTTTCGAATAGTGAAGTGTTGCATTATCCCTTCCTTTCCACAAACTTTCATAAATGGATTGTTTGTGTACTCAGTGCCATTATCAAACCTCAAACGCTTGATCTTTTTATCAGTCTGAGTCTCAATCATCTTCTTCATAAACTTATTCTCCAACGCCTTCCATAACTTACTTGCGGATGTCTCCTTCATGAACGTGTACTTTTGTTCTCTTGAGAGACACGAACGGATTGTACCACATGCCAATTGATTGATATTTTTTCACTCTTCTTCATCTGTTTCATCTGGTTTCTCTTCTTCAATGGCGATGTCTAGACCTTGTTGAAACAGAACATCTAAAACTTTGCCTTGCCACATGCCGAAATGATTGATTCCATCAAAATTCTCCACTTCGAATCTTGCATTCTTCACCATATTTCTGCCTGACGTGGATGGTTGGCCTTTGTTTGAAAGAAATTTTTTCTTTCGCCATTTCTTCAAATTACAACAACTAGTAACTATATTCCAATAACAAACAAACAGAATACAAACAAATGCCTAGGTAGAAACTTCGGCTCTGATACCAATTGTTGGGAAAATTGAGTGTATTTTCCCTCTTCTAAGTATTTACTATTCACTTATGATTTAAATGAATAGAACTCAAACTAACCCGACAAAATAATGTTATTGAAAATATAATACTAAAATAAACTAAGGCAGATATTAAAACAGAAATATTAAAGCAAATAAATAATAATATCATAAATTTAACGAGACTCGGTATAAATGTTACCTAGGTTCTCGGTCGTCGTTGATCACTTCCACTATCTCCAAATGGATGAACTCCAAATTACAACTAATTGGGTAAAATTGAGCTAATCAATTATTCTTATAAAAGAGAGAAAAATTTACAAATTTTGAAATATTTTACAAATGATAGAGTGTTTTATTTATAATCCCAAATCCAACAATCATCTTCATTTATAATTAATGTGAGACTTTTTAAATTTATTCATTAAAGAGTTATATAACACATATTAATGAAAAATATGCACAATTTTTTCTCTTATTATTCTTCTATAATTTTTTCTTTACTTTCGTCCATGATTTTCTTAGTTTTTCAAACCTCAACAATGTTGTCATGTATCATCACTTTCTCAATAATGAATAATGATTATCAGTTATCAGTAAGTTAAATTAATTTTGGACGAAAGACAGTCCTTTTTTGTATATTTTATTAAAGGTGAACATAAGTTTATTAAGGAAACGTAAGTTTTATTGTTATTAAATAGAACATAAAAGTCTTGTTGTTTCAAAAAATGCCAAAAAGATTTGGTACTCGTATAAATGGGGTTAGGTGCTAAAAGTATTTTTGATTTAACCATTCTAATTATGATTTTTTGGAATTAATTTCACACACAAAAAAGAAAAAATTAACCCAGTGTTACCCAACCCTCCACTAACCCATAGAAACACAAACATCCCTCGTTAAAAGTAGTTTTATATAATACCATTTAGGTTAATAAACTTTTTATGAATCATTAATTCATTAAAATATAAATAATTGTTAAAATTTGTGGTATATAAATAATATTAGATCGATGGTTTAATAGGGTGGGAAAGTTTTCTCGGTAAAAAAAGAAAGAAAAAGAATTAAGACAATTTTCAAAAATAAAAGTAAAAAGTAAAGCCATGTTTTTCAAAGTAATGAAGAATCATTTATTAAAAAAGAAAATGTAATAGGCAAGACTAATAATACTCAAAAAGAGAAGCCGAATCTTACAAAGTAACGAAGACTTATTGTTTAAACAAGAGTGAAGTAATAAGGCAGACGCGTAATGGCAGGATCAAGTTCGAAAAATTAACTCATTATCATTGAAGATTGAAAAATGCTAGCTTAAAAACATGATTTTAGAGTCATATTATGTAAATTTAGCAAGTATTTTTAAAACTATTCAATATTTTATATTCTAAATTTAAGTGATATATATATATATATATATTTAATGTATATAATAATTTCATGCATATATATTATCATATTTATTTATATTATTATAACAAAAATGAAATTAAATATTCATTGTACTTTTATTTAAAAGAAAAGATCTCAAGAACAAGTGGGTGTACATAATCAAAAGTGAAGAAGGCAACTAACAACCACGTTACAAAGCAATATTGGTTGTGAAAGGATTCGAGCAAAAGAAGTGCGTTGATTTCGATGAAATATTCTCACCAGTAGTTAAAATGTCTTCAATCTGAGTTGTTCTTGGTTTGACAGCTAGCCTTAATTTGGAGGTTGAACAACTTGATGTAAAAAATGCATTCTTACATGGTGATATTGATAAGGAAATCTATATGGAGCAGCCCGAAGGTTTTCAAGTCAAAAGCAAAGAGAAAATGGTATGTAGACTAAAGGAGAACTTGTACGATCTGAAGTAAGCACCAAGGCAATGGTATAAAAATTTCGACTCATTCATAGAGAAAAATGAATACAACAGAACAACGGCTGATCACTACGTCTTTATTAAGAAATTCTCTGATGGTGATTTTATTATTCTTTTTCTTTATGTCGATAACATGTTGATTGTAGGTCAAAATATTGATAAGATAAACAAGTTGAAGATAGAGTTGAGCAAGTCCTTTGCAATGAAGTACTTAGGACCTGCCAAGCAGATTCTTGGCATGACGATTACCCGTAACAGGCAAAAGCAAAAGATATAGCTTTCCTAAAAATGGTATGTTAAAAAAGTTCTTGAAAGATTCAACATGAGCAAAGCTAAACCTATTAGTTGTATACTTGTAAGCCATTTCAAACTTAATATGAGTCAATGTTCCTCAAGTAAGGAGGAGAAATAAGAGATGAGCAAGGTACCTTATGCATCGACGGTTGGCATTCTAATGTACGCTATGGTATGCACCAGACTAAACATTGCACATATTGTTGGCATTGTGAGCCGATTCCTATCAAATCCTAGAAAGGAACATTGGATAGCTGTCAAATGGATACTCAGGTATCTTAGAAGAACCTCTAGTCATTGTTTATGATTTGGTAATAATAAACTTGTATTAGAAGGATATATAGATTCAGATATGGTTGGTGACATGAATACGAGGAAATCTATATCCGGGTACCTAATAATATTTGGAGGGAGAGCTGTTTCATGGAAATCACGATTACAAAAGTGTATTGCCTTAAGTACCACAAAAGCAGAGTACATTGCAATCATTGAAGGTTGTAAGGAGATCCTATGGATGAAAAAGTTCCTACAATAATTGCTTTAGAACCAAGAAAATTATGTTCTTTATTGCGACAGTCAGAGTGCAATTCACCTTAGCAAGAACCCAACCTTCCACACAAGGTCCAAACACATCGACGTAAGGTATCATTGGATTCGTGATGTTTTGGAACGTAAACTATTACAAGTTGAGAAGATCCACACCAATGATAATAGGGCCGATACAATAACAAAGATCGTGACTAGAGAAAAACTTGCTATATGTAGAAAGATTGCATGTGTGGAAGAACCTTGTCCCACATAAGGTAGAGGGGGAGATTTGTTGGTTCAACTATGTGGGCCAGTAGAAAATAATAATAATAATAAAGGTATTCAAAAAGATGGCGCCGGAGAAGAGAAAAAAAAAGTCAAAAATGTTAGGTTAGAATTGGCGTGAAAGATTCATTATTTTCTTCTATAAAGAGCCTTAGCCTTAATCTCAATAGATAGAACAAGCTGAGAGAAAAGAAACATAAAGAGTTTTCTGAGAGAAAAAAAATTGAGAATCAATTGGTAAAGTTTTACCCACAAATTGAATATACATATCTATTGTATTTTTGTGAGAGATTCACTTAAAGGTAAAATGTGTAATTACATCTTATTACAGTAGAAGTTTTAAGTAACTTACGGGTCCCGTGGTTGTTACTTTCATTTTAGAAAATTTTTTACGCTAAAATCTTTAGTGTTATTTTTGTTCTATTTTGATTTGAGAAATTATCTTGGGTTTATGGAATTTATTTCTTTATAACTATTTATTTTTCTAACAAATGTCAACTCTATTATTTATTTAATAATTTTTTAATTAATTAATTAATTAATTAATTAATTTTTGTTTTTTTTTCGGTCAAATTGGTTGTTACTCTTGGGCTGATTTATCTATTTTGTCTAATGAAATTACTAGGAAATTTCAAAATAAATTCACTTTTGGAACTTAATAGTTCAATTTATTTTCTTTTTAATTTGATATTTTAAAATGTTAAAAAGCAAGAAATAGTAAGGAAGTCTCGTGATATCAAAAAGGCATGCATGCCAAGTGACCAAGTCTCCAAAATAATGAAAGAGTCATCAATTAAAAAAAAGGACAAAAATTGTAAGGAAGCTAGCCTTCTTCGCAATTTCGCATCCAAATGTATTTATTAAAATAAGAGTTGTTATTCATTATCTATAATTATAATTGTAATTGTAATTGTAAGGAAGTCTCGTTAGCACTTAAGATTGAATTATATAATTAATTTTTATTAACTGTAATATAATTAATTTTAAGAATATAATTAATATTTTATATTCTTTTTTACAACAATAAAATATTTGTGTTACTATTATTATTTTAATTTTATTTTAAAAAGATTAATACATGTATAAATAAACTTGTCATAATGCAAATATTTTTAATTTAATATTAAATGTATAAAATATTATCTCATCTTCTCTACATGCTAGAAAATAAATTAAATTAAACAAATATTTACAAGGGCTTATCAATTAAAAAGGAAAAATTAAAATACACACAATAAATGAATTTTTTTTCTCCCAAATCACGTGTAGTAAAGTGGTTAATTTTTTTTCTATTAGTGGTTTAGGATCAAATTTTAATTAAATTTAACAATATATATATACCTCAAGATTTAATGATAAAAATAAATAATCTTTTCAAGCTTTAACATTTATAGATGAATTAATAATAAAATTAATAAATTAAACTAATTTATAAAAATAAAAAAATATAGATTAAAATTTAAGAAAATAATGATTATAGATTAATTGACTTGAATTAAATTATAATTAACTTATTTTTAATAAATTATTCAATTATTATGAATATATAATATATTTCTTCAATATGATAAGTTATTTTTTTGGGATATTTTCCAATATAAATATCAGAAAATACTATTGTTTTATTTTTTTGTTGCTCTTGGGCTAATAATGTATATATTTATTATTATTAATTATTCTAAAAATACTATTAAAATCTATATTTAAACCTTTACATCTTAGGAGCATATTTTCACTCAAGATCTACTTCATCCCTATATGAAGAGCATATTTTCAGTCAAGATCTACTTCATCCCTATATATATATAATTTGTGAGGAAACAAATTGAAACACCAAACCCAAACCCCAAAAAATAAAAAAGTGAGATTCGGTAAGTATTCAGAATACATTGATTTCATCTAATTCTAATTGTTTCTCTTAGAAGTTTAAGAAAACACAAAAAGATAATTTTTCTTGAAGACTGGTTCCACTTCCTCATTCAAGAGAGATTCGGTAAGTATTCAGAATTTACATATTTCATCTTTCAGTGAACTATCCAATATATATATATATATATATATATATATATATATATATATATATATATATATATAGCTAATGCTTTTGATATGGAATCGAAAACACAGATAAAAGAAAAAAAGAAGAGACAGATAATTGTTGTTGAAGACTCGTTCCACTTCCTCATTTCAGGGAGATTTGGTAAGAACATATAATTGTTTTCTATTTTGGGCAATTTTATCATTATTTATTAGATTTGTTATTATTATATCCAACTGTTTACTTAATTACAACATTTGTCTACGATCTACAGGGTTAAACGATAAATAATATTTACCTTTTTAAATTTATTTTGTTAAGTTTGTGTTCTTTTAGATATTTTTCCATATAACATATCAGAAAATTGGAAGAAAAAGAAGGGAAGAAAAGCCCTTTTTTTTTTTTTTTAAGTTTTAAGGCTTTAAAAATCTATTAAAAGTAAGACTTTAAAAATTTATAAAATTTTAGGTATATTTAATTATGATTTTTAAAGACTTTTAAAAGTTTATAAAAGTATTATGGTATTTAAATTTTAATTGTTTTTTGTATAAATAAGGTCTATCATAAGTAAAATATTTTCTGTGAAATTTATGGATTTTTTAAAATTCTTTTCCCTTTCTTTTCTTATTTTTTCTATCTCCTTTTCTCTTTTTTCTCTCGATCTTGACTCTCTCTTTTTATTTTATTTTTTATTTTTTATATTTGTTGAACTCAACCATCATCCCAAAATTGGTTTTTTTTTTAATAACATCACGTGATATTGGCACGAAGTATAGTATTCATAAAACATATAATCAGTATGAACTAATAACATAATTTCCTTTTAATAGCTAGAATGAACTAAGAATCTATAATAACTTTTATCAAAAGTTAACATGTTATTTTTTAATTAACTCACGTGGACATTTTTTTTTTAAAGAAAATTTAGATATTTTCACAACTTTAAAAATAATACGTGTTTTATTAATTTTTTAAAATAAAATATATAATAATAGATCGAATATTTTTGATAATTATAAATGATTTGTTAATAAATTATAATAATTAAGAGTACAATTGAAAAACTTGAGTAGATAAAAAATTTAAAATATATTAAATTTTATAAAAATTTCGTATAAAACTTTATGAAAAATTATAAAAATCTTTAGAAATCTACTTATTAAAAACTGTCGTCTTTTTGAAATCTAATAGAATATACCCTTTTAAAGTTAAAAAAATATGCTTTTTATATTTTAAAATTACAAGGAGCTATTTTTTAAGAAGATTTACTAAAGTAACTTAAATATCTGAAAAGCGAGTTGATAAGTAAGATGATATAAAGTTAAAGAAATTTATTAAAAATAAATATTATGATGTGATTCGCATAGTTTTATGAAAGTAGGATTTATCCTTCTTTTGTTTCAAATCACATAAAATTACTTTTTATAAAAAAATATTATAATAAATGTTAGACTAGAAGAACCCAAAATGAAAATGGTAAATAAATACATTATGTTAAAGTAATTATTTTATTGATATATAAATTAAATTTTCAAATATTCTATGTTATTATTACATGTAGGAGTGAACGGGATCATTTTTGTCCATTTTTATCATGAAATAAAAACCAAATTGACATTCGCATTTTTTTAAAATACTAAATTATAATCCATCGAAAGCATTAAATTAAATGGACCATCGAAATTATCCTTTCTCGATTCGGTACGGATTAAAACAATCAATTTGATAGGTTTTATATTAAAACATGATCACCATTTCTAATCAAATTTTTTTTCCCATTTTAATATGGCCTTTCACTATTTATTTCTTGTTGATAAATTTTTTAAATTTATGTATTTTATAATTAAATGTATTTTTATGATATTGTAATACTAATTATTTCTTTGATTCTAATTAACAAATCAAAAAACATTATTTTCTTTACATTTCGATTTCGACGTCAATTATGTTTAAAAAAACTTAAAATGATTTTTAATGCAATTGAGTGCAAATTCACATAGTGGTAAGCTTCTAACTTTTTGAAATATTGTTATTCCTTTTTAAAATGTATTTTTGAAAACATAACAAGCATAATTTTTTTTTATTTTGAAAAATTGCAAATACAATTCACAAGTTAATATCATTTTAAGATAACATCATTGTTTTTAAAAGAGAGATGGACGAGTATGCTATTATTAACTAAAAATCCTGTTGTACAACTTAGAAGATTAAGAGCGTACAACAAGTTAGTTGTAACCTGTATAATTGTACATCTTACATTCTTAAACATAATATAAATAGAGATATTCCATTCCATTCCTTTATTTAAAAAAAATTGCAATCTTAAAAATAAAATAAATCTCGTTTTCTATTAGAAAAACATATTTCTATATATATTTATGTCTAAATTATATATAAAAGTTTAAATTAAGTTTTAAAAAGTTTATAAATATATTTACAATTTGACCTGATAACAATGGATAGTAAATGCAATAAAATAGGCAAATGTACAGTGCCACGTTATAAACCTAGATTCTACTTGCATTTTTTCTTTTTTAATTTATTTCTTTCTCTTTTGTCTTTACTAGATTTCATCTCACCAAAACTCAATTGAACAAGCTTTCGCAGTCCATGGAGGTTATTTTGGGGAATTTTAACCCAATTGGAATTATTTTTAAGCCAGTATCTCGCCAAGTGGCCTACATATTTAAATATAATAGAAACATTGTCAGCCTCGAAACTGAAGTTGAACGCTTGAGAGTTGATAGAAATGGAATGCAACAGAAGATTGATGACGCCAAAAGGAAAGGTGAAGAAATTCTTGATCCTGTTTTGGACTGGATGGAAAGATCCCGTAAAATCAGAGAAGATGCAGACGGATTTTTGAAAGGACACGCAGAGGCAAAATGTTCCTTTCGATCCTTTCCAAATCTGTTTCGGCGTCGTCGACTCAGTAAGGATGCAAAGAATATGGCTGACTCTATTGCAACACTCCGTGCAGATGTTCCTAATGGTTCAATTTCTTGTTCTCGTGTTCCACCGAGTAGTGATGATGTGATTGATGGATATGAGGCTTTTGAATCGAGAAATTCAATTATGGATCAAATAATGGAGGCACTTAAAGATCCGGAAGTGCGGGTGCTTGGTTTGCATGGCATGGGCGGTAGTGGTAAGACCATGTTAGCTAAAGAAGTTTCCAGGCGAGCCAGGCTTCGTGAGGTGTGTGAAATTGATGTTATGGTGACTGTATCCCAAATCCCAAATCTCCATGACATTCAACAACATATTGCTGATAAGTTGGGTTTGGTTTTCACTGAGAAGAGTGTGCCAGTGAGAGCAGATAAGCTACGAAAAAGATTGAGAGAAGAAAAGAAGAAAATTCTCATAACTTTGGATGATGTGTGGGATAAACTGGACTTGCAAGAGATCGGTGTCTCGTTTGGGAGCGATCAAAAGGGATGCAAGATATTTTTGACCTCTAGATCTGCTCATGTCTGCGATGTTATGAAAGCTGAGAAGAGTACTACTTTCAAGCTTTCGGATTTAACCGATAAAGAGGCAAGACTGTTGTTTGATAAGAATGTGGGTGTTGGTGACTCAGCTAGAGGACCTGATTTTGAAAATTTGGCAGCTGAGATAACTAAAGAATGTGCACGCTTGCCGCTTGCAATTGTAATAGTTGCGTCCGCTTTGAAGAATAGAGAACTAAATGCTTGGCAAGATGCCTTGCTACAATTGCAAAAAGCTGCTCCTACGAACATTGATGGAATGATCAAGAAAGTCTACTCATGTATAATGGTCAGTTTCAAATATTTAGAAAGTGTAGAAGCAAGATATTTGTTGTTACTTTGCAGTTTACATGCAGAAGATGATGATATACGAATTGAGGACTTGATAAAATATTCTGTGGGCTTAAGGTTGTTCTCAGATATCATAAGATTGAAAGATGTAAGGAATAGAGTGCAAAATTTGGTTGGTAAACTGAAACTTTGTAATTTGTTGTTGGATGGTGAAGAAGAAATGTCGGTTAAAATGCATGATGTTGTTCGTGATGCTTGTCTATACATTGCTTCCAGAGACAAGTGCATGCATTTTATAAGAGATGTTGTTCATTTAAAAGAGGTTGAGAGTAAAAAACTTGAAGAATCGACTGCAATTTCACTACCATATGAGGCCTTTAATCAGCTACCTCAAAAGTTGAAATATCCCAAGCTCAAGCTACTTTTGCTACGTGGAAATAAATGGCAACTTAAGGTGGAAATTTTAAACGAGGAATGTTTTGAAGAAATGAAGGACGTCCGAGTTTTGTGTTTGATAAATATACGAGTAAATCCAACATGCTTTTCTTCACTTAAAAATCTGCAGACTTTGTGTTTGAGACATTGCCAGCTACAAGATATAGCACCCATCGGAGAATTGAACAATTTGAAAATTCTGGACCTTTTCAATTCTACAACTTTTTCTTTGCCAAGAGAAATTGGACAATTGGCTCAATTACAGTTGTTGGATTTAAATTATTGTACGGGTCTTAACATTGTTGTACCCCACGTGTTATCAAATCTGAAAAATTTAGAGGAGTTGCATATGACGGACTTTGGACATTGGGGTGAAGGAAATGCTAGTCCTAGGGAGCTAATGGATTTGGTTCAGTTGACCAATCTAGATATAGATGTGCCTTATTTTGAGATTCTTCCTAGAGCTAATGATATGATATCTCTCTACAACAATATAGAGAGATATCATATCATTATAGGAGACTGGAATCATACATCCTATTTTTTTCCACACACATATTCAAAATTATTGAAACTACAGCTTGCGGAAAGTCATCATGTGAAGGCCCATGGTCTTGAAAGCCTTATAAAAACTGCTGAAGGATTGTTCTTAAAAGGATTCGTTGATGTGATTGATATTTCTGAATTGGACCCCCATCATGGATTTCCACATGTGAAGTCACTTACTCTAGAGCGTATGCTGAATTTGCAGAAAATATGCAGTGGAAAATTGAAGTCAAGTTCTTTCGGTAATTTAAAAAAAGTCAAAGTAGAGCATTGTAATCGCTTGAAGAGCCTCTTCTCATTCTCTATTGCCAGACAGTTTGAGGAAATTAAAGTGTTGCATTGTCCAGTACTACAGGAGATTGGCACCAATGAAAATGAATATGAATCCCATAATGCTATTAATGATACCATGAAGGAGAGTCAGCTAGTGAGCTTGGAATTGGAGAACTTGCCAAACCTTAATCGATTCTTTTTGCCTGAAGCAGAAAAGGGAAATGAATTATTCAATACGAAGGTACGTGTTCTTTCTTTTGATAATTTATTTTGTAGAAATTAAAATGCTAATGCAAAGTGACAAAGAAGTATCAATGCATAGGTATTGGACACCCTATGTCATTAGCTTAAAATATAGGGGTAATTTTATCCCAAAAATGTTAGGCATGATTTAAATTTTATATATATTTTATATATAGTATAGGTAGTATAGTTATAGAAATTTAAATTAATTTAAATACACATGGTATTTTTTACTTAATACGTTTTGTTTGCATATATTACTTGTTTGATCTTTATGTTTAGAATAGTTATTAAACGTGGTAATCATCATATGATTAGAGTCCATATTAGATGTAATGCTTACTCCATCATCATGCTTAAAGTCATTTTATTGAGTGTGATAGTCTTAAAAAATAGAGGTATTTTAAATATTTGAATTTTAAAAATATCTTTTAACTTTGCATAAATGTTTTTTTTTAAATATAAAGGGTAAGATATGTATTTATTTTAAAATATAATAACATTTTTGTATAAATTTAAATTATTCAAAACACAATTCATTTATTATTAAATTTATTTTGTTGCATATTTCACTTATTTGATCATAATGTTTGAAGTCCTTATTGGATGTGGTAATCATCTTATGATTAACAGTTTAAAGTCCTTATTTCATGTGATAGTAAAGTCTTTAAAGATCACCTAATATGGTTAATAACTTAAAAATATGGATAATTTTATCGAAAAAGTGATATAAATTATATATATATAGAGAGAGAGATTTAAATTATTTTAAATATAGGGGTATTTTAAATATTTGAGTTTTAAAAATATCTTTAACTTCTTCTTAAATGATTCTTCTTTTTTGAACATAAAGGGAAAGATGTATACTTATTTTAAAATATAATGACATTTTTGTTTAAATTTAAATTATTTTAAAAGCACATGTAATGTATAATAAATATATATTGTTTGCATATATCATTTATTTGATCATGTTTGAAGTCCTTATTGGATGTTACCATCTTATTATGATTAAAATTCTTATTCGATAATAATGAGAGAAATTTAAACTATTTTAAATACACATAGCATTTGTTATTAAATACTTTTGATATGCATATATTCTTTATTTGATCATGTTTAGAGTACTTATTTGGATGTGATAATAGAGTTTTAAAATGACACATCAATAACTGAAAATATAGGGATAATTTAAATATTTGAATTTTGAAACTATCTTTTAATTATTTATTAATTTTTATGAATATTTGAGTTTTGAAAATATTTATTCAAATTTATATTATTTGAAAGACACGTATCATTTATTATTAAATAGATTTTGTTTGCGTATCACTTATTTGATCATCACGGGTCCTTGTTGGATGTGGTAATCTTGCTATGATTAAAATTCTTATTAAATGTGATCATAATATTTAAAGTCCTCACAAGACACATAATGTTTCTATCTTAAAAAATTTAGACATTATTAGACTCTTATATATAGTACAAATAAAAAGATGGTATAGACATGCATGGTTTTACAACTTTTTTAATAAAATCCAAATTTATACAATAATTGGTTAAATTTAATGTTTAAAGCATCATTTTGTATATATATATGAAGACAATATCAAAACTCACGCTCAATAGAATTTGAACATAAAAAAATGTTTTTATTGACATTTCAAGACTTTAACTTCAACTTATGCTATAGACATTATATGTTTACCACATAGTATAATAGATGTATTCTTTATTTTTGTGATTGTTTTTGATATATTAACTCATTTACAAACTAAATTACCCCTAAATATGTTTTTTATTTTTAATTATCGATTATATAAATAAGTTTTTTAAAGTATCTAAATCGAGTAATACAATGGGTAGAGATAATACAAGTATGTTTTAATGTAAAATTTATGCAAATTTTTTGGGTTTTAATTACTAGGACAATTAAACTGTTATTATAAAGGTAAATAAACAAATATAATTTTGCTAGACCATGAAGTCATGTTAATTTCTTTTTATCTTTTGCAATATTGATTGGTGTAAGAACAAAATAGACTTAAAAAAGTTTTTTTTTAATTATTAACTTTTTAAATAAGTTTTTATTTAGAATGAAAATACTTAAGATTATAATATTTGTATCTACCTTGTACATATTGAAAATATGTATTTATCTATTGAAATAATATGTTTATTTTTTTAATATATCTTAATTCATGTTTTTTTTATTTCAAGTTCAAATAATTTTTTAAAATATAATATTTAAATATAAAATAAGAGAAATAGACATACACATTATTTAATTTAGTTCTTATTTTTCACCAAAAGTTATTCTCTCTTTTTTTAAATGTTAATGTTATAGTTTAGGTCAGTAGTCTTTTAATAGTTGATGAATTTAATTTTTGAGTGGTGTTTATTGTTTTATTTCTTTCAAATAATTATATATTTATACATATTCATATATATTATATACATAAAATTCGAACTCATAATAAAAACATAAGTTGTACAATAGAAAATTTATAATATTTTTAAATACTAATCTTAATGAACAATTTATCTTTTAATAATATCAGAAATAATTGGTTTATTTAACGTCTTCGATGCTAGAACTCAAGTCTTGAAGCATTTGAATTTTAGCCACTGTAATAGTTAGCACACACCCTTCCCCCTTAAACACATATTTGCCATTCTTAAATTCTCATTTGAAACACCATATATTCTCTACTCACCCTCAACTTCTGTTGATACAAGTTTATAAAAACAGTGTAGGAACAATATTACCGATAATTTGAAAGTAACTGTTTGGGTTGAGTCGCGGACTAGGTCGCTCTTTTTAAGACGTTTTTGTGGCTCTGCCTAATTTGTGCAAGCAAACATAGCCTCGTCGTCCCCAGGATAAAACAGCCTAGAATCTTAATCTCTGTCTCAGAACTTCACTGCACTGATGAAGACTGGAATGATACACCTAAAAATTTGTTGCTCGAAAAACTAAAAGAAACTTAGAAATTGTAGAGAGAATTTTTTTTCGTACGGAGATGAGATTACTGATTGTTGTGTATCAAATGAGAGCTGAAGCCCTCCTTTTATAGATTTTAGAAACCGTGTGACAATTATGAATAAAACGGTAATGTCTGGAAATTAAGAGCGTAACGACCATTCTGAGTAATGAAGAGTAACGGTCATTTTCAGATTAAAGATGAGTAACGGATAACGGATATATTTTTTATGAGTAAATACGAGCAACGATTCTTTTTTCTGAATAAAGAAGACAAACGGCCATATTCTTAATAAAAATAATAATTTTTTTCTGAAAAAAAATATATATATATATATATAACAACCATTTTGTAAGTGGAAAATTTTTCCTTAAAAGAATATTTTACCAAAAAAGAAAATACCACCTCACACACCCACTCGCACTCGGTTCTCTCCCCTTCCACAAAAGTGAGTACCCCTTCGGGCTCAATCCCAATAGCAAACTCTTCACTATTTATACCTCTTTAAAATAATGTAAAAAAACAATGTGGGACAAGGTACATTTCCCAACAAATTTTTTTTAATTAAATTTCATATTTTCCAACAACTTCTCACCATGCCCGTTAAAGATATGGTCATCTCTCACTCATACATATAGTGATATTAGATTTCTTATAAGGGCTTTTACATGCCTGGTGTTTCCGAAGGTTATTTAGTCCCATCACCCATCTTAATGTCATAGAGCCCATTCCAACCACCTTACACACTTGATCATTTTCCATGTACGTAACATCATTAGCAACTGGTTTATACAATGTGAATTAGTCTATATGCAGGATGTCTTGTGGTAAGAGCACCTAGAGTCCAAGATCCAATCTTGATAACAATGACTATTAACCACTATGAAAGCTTCTTTATTGTCAAACTATTTGTATTGTTATTATCTCTATCTTTATCTCTAAATCTTTTCTTCCTCTTTGAACATTCACATTTAAAGTGACCTTGTGATAATAAAACATTTAAAGGTTATATGGGATGACCTTAATTTAGATCTTGATCGAGGCTTATTCAATTTATAGTCTCTTCTATCACTTCTTTTAGAGAACTGCGTCTACATCATCTTTCATGACAAAATATTTCTGATCTTGTACTGAAAGTTTATAAGCGGCCAAACATGCAATCGTGTGTAAGAGTAAAGTGCGGAAATTATAACACGATATTTTTATGTGGAAACAACCTAGACCACAATAATGACCTAAGAGGAAAACCATCGGTCCACTTTGTACCTAACTTTCCACTATGAAAATCAAATGTTCAAGTACAAACTCGGTCTTATGCTACCCTCCCTAGGATACTGGCCCAATGTACTTTACTTACGAGCCGCTGCTCTGTTTTCACAGTTTCCAATATTAGCGTGAGCGGTTTTATACCAACGTTCCAATAAGCTCCCCGCCAATCAGATCGTTCACAAAGTAACTGCAAAATAGTTAGCACAAAAACACAAGTGTCCGTGTGTGTTCTAAAACGGATTTAAAAATAAATAATCCTAACTAGATGATTTAAAACAAATGTCATTTAAACCAAATTAACTAGAATATTCTAGAGCAAAAAGATTACGCATAATTTCAGTAAAAATAACTTCTTTGAAATTTAATAATTAAATCAAATAATCATGATCGCTAGTAAAATTATTTAATCTAAGTATTTAAAAATTTAATTAAGAAGAATTAAATTAACTAATGCAAAACAATATATATTGATTACCTTTACTGCGTGCCTTTGCTGACTTTTACTGCTAAATTCTTAGTATATATATATATATATATATATTAACTTGATACTTGTGATTAATGACAATTATATATGTTATTATATATAAACTTCATATGCTCGCTGCTTTCAACTTCAATTTGTTTTTTTTTTTCGGCAGTATAACTGTTCTTCTTCAGCAGCTTCAATTTGTTTTTTTTTCGGCAATTTTTTTTTCTCTCAGCACTACCATCAACCCTAATGTCTTTCTATTTATAGATAATAATAATACTTAATAGTATTCGGTTTAAATGCATTTTGGACTTAATTTTTCAAAGCCCATTCAAAGCCTTAATAAAAAAATATTTTTTAAATCATATCTTAAAAAATATTAAGATACATAAAAAATATTTAAGCACCAAAAATAATTTTAGATTTATGAACATGTACTATTAAATATATAAATGAAATTCTATGTGTCGTAATTATAAAAAACATACCTGAAGTACGGATATTTGGAACTTGAACATTTGTTCGGTTGTTGTTGATAAACTTGATAGCAGGCCTAAAATAAATTTACAAATAAATATTTTGTCCACGAAAATAGCCAACACTCATAGTCCTTACAAACTCCCCCTTTGGCATTTTCGTGTGGCAAAACCTCTCACTTACTACATGACACTTAAAGGAATAAGATAAAAATACAATGATGTCCCAGACTTCATAGTGAAACTATCTTATGGTCCGGTGAATCCATCTTCGCTGCAACTTGATAAGCTTATAAGTAACTGAAAAGACATAGGTAAAGCAAACAACAACTTGGCTTGAAAGCCTCATTGTACATTAGTTCATTTTACATAAAAATAAGCGAAGTGTAAAGAATAGTCATGTAGTATGCATTCATACCAATCAAGCTTAATAAAAATAAATATTCTCCTCTTATATGCATAACAAAATAAAAACATGGAAGTAAATATTCTCTCCCCCTTTTTGACATACGAGAAGGACAAAGCATTAGACAAAGAATTGAAGATAAACTTCTCCTAAAGATATAAAAGTGTAAAATCAGAGTAATGCAAAAGTGCAATGTGCTTTAAACTATTCCTAAGGTATTAATCTCATTTAATTTCAGACAAGCACACAAGCAATTGAGAACTCATCATTATTGAACTCCAATTTTGATTATTTATCATATAAATAAATAAGTACAATAGAAGGAGTGCACACGCACACTTCGCACATATAATGACATATTGACATTTACTTAAAATAGTATTCATGTTTAAACTCCATAAATATGTCGATTAATTCATTTATGATCTATCAAGAAACACTCAAAAAAAATATCACCTATCATATAAAAATATAATCGAGTCTTCAATCTTACAAAATAAAATATATTTACTAAAAGAGGACTTAATTTTTTTTCTTATTAATGAGATAAATGATATATATATATATATATATTTAACCTCTATTAGCTCTTTCTTTTTGTGCATTCCAAGTACAAGATTTATAAGCAATCAGTTTTTGCATAATCTTTCTTTCTTTTTTTGCACGAGCCATAAACCTAGCACGATGACTTTCACACTAGTTGTGAGGTAGCCCTCTCCGTTCATTGTGGTAGCTTCACACATCACAGTAGGTAGCCCTCTCAATACTAGGTGCCTCCATACGGTAAAATTTTAGTAAGCAAAAGTAGAACTCAACACAATTTTACAATCAAGATTAGTGAAAGTCCTAGAGTCTTTCAAGAAAATTCATAAACTTCAAGCATAACATATATGTGTGTTCATGAGTGTGTGAATAAGTTTATGTCAACATCAATCATCACATGTATAAGAATATATGTGTATACATAAGCCAAAATTGTAGCGTAATTTATACAATAAATATCAAAATGAGTTGAGTCACTAAAAATGAGATTATGTGTATGGAAGTATTAAATAAGTTGAATATTGTGTTGGCCAAACAAGGATTTTTTTTATTTATTTTTTATTTTTTTGTAAGTTTAACTAATAAATAAAATAAAGACAATAAATATTGCTCACCTAAGTTCATTTAAGCACTCTAGAAAAAATACCTAGATGAAGGAATAAAAGATGGTCACGTGACCAAGAAAAAACAACCTTTCCTAACCCACATTTTCTTGCATTTTGATTTCTCTATATCATTGGGTTGGGACTCAACTGACTTAGGTTTCATAAGCATGTTTTTGAACTTAGCTATTATTTTCTCATTCATCTCAAATGAAGATGCAGTATGCATAATAGGATGATGATAATGAGTCATAGCATTAAAAGTACTAAATTTTGCTTGCCTCTTTGAACCTAAGACTTCATGCTTCCTAGTAGAATTTTTGAACAAATTATTATAATTTCCATTCATCCTTGAGTATGATGTAGCATGCATAGATGAATAATGCTTATGTGTCCTACTATCTGAAGCATGTAAAGAATTATTAAGTTTAGGAGCATTCATCAAATATCTACATTTTGGTCTTATATGACCTTTCCTACCACAATGATAACAGACATGCACAAACTTAACATTTTTTTCTACCATAGGTGCAATAGTTCTTTGTGCATAAGTAGTAACAATAGGAGTAGAATTTAAGGACCTTACAAATGTGGTTTTTGATGTTGAAGGTGTTGAATGTTCATCTATGTATCCAAGACCTCTCTTATCTCCATGTAGTTTTCCATAGTTTAGGACTTTGGTCAATTTTTCAGCACCTATGGTCAAATTCTTCACTGTATCTTTAGCAATACTAAGTTCTTGCCTAAGCTTTTTGTTTTCCTCAGTGGTTTCTACAAGTCTCAAATTCATGGCATTAATATTTTCAGATAATTCCTTTTTATCTTTCTCTAGGCTAGAGGAATTTGTTTTGTGAATATTGATGATATCATTAAGTTTAGTTACTTCCACAAGTAGTTTATGCCTCTCTTCTCTAGAACCTAAACAATCCATGAATAGTTCCTCATAACTCGATACATTAAACTTAGACAATAAGAAAGAGGAGTTTACTTCCTCATTTTCTTCATCTGAGCTAGAGTCGGAGTCATTATGGTGTGCTTTGGTAGTTGCGGTGAAGGCACGATAGTTTGTGTCATCATCTTCTGAGTTACTAGCATTGTCCTGCTCACTTTCTGTGTCACTGAGTGTAGCATTAAAGGATTTTCCAAATTTATTTTTATTGTTAGCACAATCTGTAGAAATATGATCAAATCCCCCACAAGTAAAGCATTGAGGACTAGTGGGCTTACTTTTCTTACCATCAAGGCTAGGAGACTTGATTTCCCTTGAATTTTGGTCATTCGAACGACTGGATTGTCCCTTGTTGGAATGATTATTCTGTTGACCCTTCTTCTTCATGAACTTCTTAAATTTTCGTGCTAACAAGACTAGTGACTCATCATTCATATCATCATCACTATCAGAGATGTCCTTTTTGGAGCTTTTGAATGCCACATCCTTATTTTTCTTGGGTGGATCAAGAGAAAGCTCATAGGTTTGGATTGACCCAACAAGTTCATCAATTTTTAGTGTGTCTATATTCTTGCTTTCCTCTATCGCTGTAACTTTCATCTTATAGCCAGCTGTTAAAGAGCTTAGGAGTTTGCGCACTTGTATAGGTTGTGAAATTTTCTCACCAAGGTTAGAACAAGCATTAGTGATATCACAGAAGCGAGCATAGAATTGACCAAAAGTTTCATTGTTGCTCATTTGAATAGAATCAAACTCATATGTTAGCAATCTCAATTTTGTTTGTTTTACTTGGGAAGTACCTTCATGAGCAAGAGCAAGTGCATTCCATGCATCTTTAGCAATCTCACAGTCGAAGATGCGACGAAACTCATCCATCGACACTGCAGCGAATATTGAGCTTAGACCTTTTTGGTTTGCCCTACTAAGGGTGCGTTCTTCAGTGGTTCAGTCTCTTCTTGGCTTTGTGATTGTTACACCATCTTTCATTACAGAAGATGGTTCCCAACCATCAAGAATAACATCCTAGACTTTTTCATCTTGTCTGAGAAAGGCTTGCATGCGAGCCTTCCAGTAAGGGTAATTAAACCCATCAAAGAGTGGGGGTCTAACAGATGACCCACCTTCTTTCATTTGGTCCATAAGTAATTGTATGTGTCCCTAAAGATCAATTTCACTAAGTGTGTCTAGTGTCGGCTTTGATACCAATTGAAAGTTTATAAGATATGGACCTGATTAACCTAGAGAGGGGTGAATAGGTTATTTTTAATTTTTATCAATTTATAATTTACTAACCTAAACAAAGCGCCCAAACATGCAATCATGTGTAAGGGTAAAGTGCGGAAATTATAACACGATATTTTTAGGTGGAAAGAACCTAGGCCACAACAATGACCTAAGAGGAAAACCACCGGTCCACTTTGTACCTAACTTTACACTATGAAAATCAAATGTTCAAGTACAAACTCGGTCTTATGCTACCCTCCCTAGGATACTGTCCCAATGTACTTTACTTACGAGCCCCTGCTCTGTTTTCACAGTTTCCAATATTAGCGTGAGCGGTTTCCATACCAACGTTCCAATAAGCTCCTCGCCAATCAGATCGTTCACAAAGTAACTGCAAAATAGTTAGCACAAAAACACAAGTGCCCGTGTGTGTTCTAGAATAGATTTAAAAATGAATAATCATAACTAGATGATTTAAAACAAATGTCATTTAAACCAAATCAATTAGAATATTCTAGAGCAAAAAGATTACGCATAATTTCAGTAAAAATAACTTCTTTGAAATTTAATAATTAAATCAAATAATCATGATCGCTCGTAAAATTATTTAATCTAAATATTTAAAAATTTAATTAAGAAGAATTAAATTAACTAATACAAAACAATATATATTGATTACCTTTACTGCCTGCCTTTGCTGCCTTTTACTGATAAATTCTTAGTATATATATATTAAATTGATACTTGTGATTAATGACAATTATATATGTTATTATATATAAACTTCATATGCTCGCTGCTTTCAACTTCAATTTTTTTTTTCGGCAGTATAACTGTTCTTCTTCAGCAACTTCAATTTGTTTTTTTTTTCGGCAGTTTTTTTTTTCTCTCAGCACTACCATCAACCCTAATGTATTTCTATTTATAGATAATAATAATACCTAATAATATTAGTTTTAAATGTATTTTGGGCTTAATTTTTCAAAGCCCATTCAAAGCCTTAATAAAAAAATATTTTTTAAATCATATCTTAAAAAATATTAAGATACATAAAAAATATTTAAGCACCAAAAATAATTTTAAATTTATGAACATGTACTATTAAATATATAAATGAAATTCTATGTGTCGTAATTATAAAAGACATACCTGAAGTACAAATATTTGGAACTTGAATATTTGTTCGACTGTTCTTAATAAACTTGATAGCAGGCCTAAAATAAATTTACAAATAAATATTTTGTCCACGAAAATAGCCAATACTCATAGTCCTTACATGTACGATCTGAAGAAAGCACCAAGGCAATGGTAGTATGACTCATTGATAGAGAAAAATAAATACAACAAAACAACGGCTAATCATTGCGTCTTTATCAAGAAATTCTCTGATGGTGATTTTATTATTCTTTTGTTTTATGTCGAAAATATGTTGATTGTAGGTCAAAATATTGACAAGATTAACCGCAATAGGTAAATGCAAAAGATCTAGCTTTTCGAAAAACGGTATGTTGAAAAAGTTCTTGAAAGATTCAACGTGAGCAAAACTAAACCTATTAGTTGTCCACTTGTAAGCCATTTCAAACTTAATATGAGTCAATATCTTTCAAGTAAGTAGGAGAAATCAGAGATGAGCAAGGTGCCTTATGCATCGAAGGTTGGCATTCTAATGTACGCTATGATATACACCAAACCAGACATTGCATATAGTGTTGACGTTGTGAGCCGATTCTTATCAAATCCTGGAAAAGAATATTGGGTAGAATTTAAATGGATACTTAAGTATCTCACAGGAACCTGTATTTTTTGTATATGCTTTGGTGGTGATATGAATACGAGGAAATCAATATCTTGGTACCTAATAACATTTGGAAGGGGAGCTATTTCATGGCAATCACGATTACAAAAATGTATTGCCTTAAGTAACACAGAAGCAGAGTACATTATAAGCACTGAAAGTTGTAAGGAGATCATGTGGATGAAAAAGTTCCTACAAGAATTACATTAGAACTAAAAAAATTATTTTATTTATTGCAACAGTCAGAGTGCAATTCACCTTAGCAAAAACCTAACCTTCTACTCAAGGTCTAAACACATCGACGTAAGGTATCATTGGATTCGTGATGTTTTGGAACATAAACTATTGCAAGTTAGAATATCCATACCAAGGATAACAAGTGAGAGAAAAGCTTATTATATGTAGAAAGATTGCAGGTGTGGATCCCACATAAGGTAGAAGAGTAGATTTATTGGTCCAACTATGTGGGCCAATAGAAAAATAATAATAATAAAGGTATTTAACAAAGATTGTCATAGAAGAGAAAAAAAATCAAAAATGTTAGACTAAAATTGGCGTTAAGGATTCATTATTTCCTTCTATAACAGGTCTTAGCCTTAATCTAAATAGATAGAACAAGCTCAGAGAAAAGGAATTACAGAGAGCCTCACGGGTTCGGTGATTGTTACTTTTAATTGAAAGTTTTTCGACGTTAAAATCTTTGTTGTTATTTTTATTCTATTTCAATTTGGAAAATTATCTTGGATTTTTAGAATTTTTTCTTTAAAATTGTCTATTTTTCCAACAGATGACAACCCTATTATTTATTTAAAAAATTTTATTTTTCCATTTAATTTTTCTGTAGTGTAGTTTAGTGAAACCATGATTTTTGTGATGATGACTCAATTATTTTTTTATAATTTTTAATTAATTTATTTGTATTTGGATTACTCAATGTGTGCAATTTTTATATAATAGGAGCGTTATTATCAAATTCACTTTTGGATCCTTTTAAAATGTTAGAAATTATCCCCCCACGTCTACTTTCCAAACAAGGGACCTTTTCATTCCATACCTCCACCGAACCTCCCTGTAAAGGTTTGGTACATTCGTATTTTAGTGAAAAATATTACGTAACTTGGGTAAAGCCTATAAATATCCATTTTAATATTAATATTTTACGAAATTGTTGGATAATTTTGAAAATATTTTTTGAATTTAATTAAATAATTAATTAATTTTTTATCAATAAATATTAATAATGAGAGAAATTTTAAAAAATTAAAAAAAAAATTAAAAATATTTATGAAAAAATAATGATAAGAAAGATGAAGAGACATAAGTCTATTTTAATATCAATTATAGTTAATTTAATTTATAATATAATTATTATAAATAATAAAATTTGTATTTTTATATCATTATAATTTTATAAATAATATGTTATAAATTGATTAATTAAATTTATGATAAATATAAATGTATTTACTATGTAATATAATCAAATCAAAGTATAATAATAATAATAATTATTATTATTATTATTATTATTGGATTAATTTTTATATAAATTTGATGTTTTGCAATCATTACGTAAAACCTGACATTCTTGAGTTGTCCCACTTTCTTTATAAAATTATATTGAAAGGTACTCTTCCCTTATTTTGTGTGACGATGGTGTCTTTTCATTTTTTTTTTAATCGTATCTTATAATTAGATTTGCTTCTCTGTATAAACCTTGTGAACTGTTAAATTTTTAATTTTAATATATAGCTAATGCTTTTGGTACGGAGTCTGAAAACATTTTTATTATTATTTATTTTTAAGAAGAGAAAAAGTGTTTTGCACATGTATTTTGATTTATTATGATATATATTTATTTATGTATTATTTTTTATTTTGAATGATTTTAATTACCTATAAATTTAAATATATAAATTTAAATACTTTAATTAATATATTAATAGTTTTTTTAAATAAAATTTTAATATTAATAATCTTCATATAAATTATATATAGATGTAAATTGATAATAAAATATAAAATGTATGGATATAAACATGATATATATTATCATAAATAAATATCTAGATAATAAAAAAATCAAGGTAGAGTTAAATTTTAATAAAAAATAATATAGATATATATTTTTTATTTAAAATAATTAATAAAAAAATACATCTTACGAGACAAGATATTTGTGAGCAAAAATTAAATTAACTTCTTTAAAGTTTTATAAAAGAAGAGAGATTTCAGTTTTTTACTTTAATTACACCATTTTCTATTATAGATTAATTACAACATTGTCTAAGTTTTAGAAGGAGAAACTATAAATAAAACTCATTTTTTATCTTTTAAAGTTTTTTTAAATACTTTTTAGTGTTTTTTAAGGGATATTTTCCGATATAAATTTCAGAAACCTAAAGCTTTAAAAAATTAAGATAAATAAGATAAATATTAATGGTGTATTCAAATAATATTTTATAGATTTAAATTTATTTTAAAAAGGAGGTGTATTTATTTAAGAATTTTTAATAATTTATAAATATTTAATTGTATTTAATTAATTTTAATTAATTTTTTTCTTCACATTAAAATCATATAGTTTTTATTAATATATATTCTAATTAGATTCATATAAATTTATTCATAGCTATATCACCCACACATCTACTGTATTATAAATTTGCGCACAATTAGGAATTTTTTAAGCTTCTTTCGGTTTCATTCATTTTAATAAAAAAAAATTGTTATCTTTTAAATAGGTAAATTGTGTTTAAACAATTATGATTGAATATGGTACAAAATGTTTTAAAATTTATGGAAACTTGAAATATGTATAAAAAAATTATACATTTTAATATATGCTAATTAATTTATATTTAAGTAGATTTAAAAATAAAAACTTATGATCAATATATAGATTATGAAAATTTTCATTCAATCTAATTTAGTGATCGAAGTGAAATCATGTATGACTCAAACGAATTTTATGAATAAATTGAATATTCTTCTCCTCTAAAGGTCTATAAAAAAAGTGAAGGTTCATATTGATCTTTTTTTGATTGTTTTATTTTATTTATCCGTTTGTTCTTTCTTTACTGAAATTTAGTGAAATCCAAAATTTAGTGATGTGTTGTTACATTTATGTGTGCCAATAACAAATAATAATAATAATAAAGGTATTCAGCAAAGATAACGACGAAGAAAAGAAAAGAAAAGTCAAAAATTTAGATTAAAATTGACGGATTCATTATTTTTTTTTGTTTTATTCTTAATCTCAATAGATATAACAAATTAAGAGAAAAGAAAAATTGAGAACCAATTTATTATGTTTTATCCATAAATTAAAGATACATATCTATTGTATTTTTGTGAGAGATTCACCTAAAGGTAAAGTATGTACTTTCATCTTATTACACTGAAAGCTTTAAGTGGCTTATAGGTTCCGTAGTTGTTATTTTAATTTTGAAAGGTTTTTCACACTAAAATCTTTAATATTATTTTTGTTCTATTTTGGTTTGAGAAATTATCCTAAGTTAGTGAAATTTATTTCTTTACAACTATCTATTTTCCCAAAGTATTGGTGGTGATTCTGATTTCCGATTTAAGCGATTCTTTTACCGTTGCGTTCGTCTCATCGAGAGCTTCAATTTTATATATAATATTGCTATATTTTCCTTTGATACCAATTCGTTGTGTACGGAAGCAATAAATAGTGGTATATGAATATATCAAAACTGTAAAAAGACACATAATTTACGTGGTTCATCAATTCGTCTAGGTTCACGCGAGTCATTAGATTTCTCTCTTATTTTTTCTTAAATTATGTCACTAATTTCCTTAATCATGTTACAATTTAGGCCACTAATATATTACTTTTAGAGTCAATATTCAACATCTATTTTTTTGCTAAATAAAATTTTCTTTAGTTAGATCTTGGTCGATAGACTATTCATAAAGTTTATTCCACAATTTGTAAGCATTTGTCTCCTCATTCATTTGACACAAGACTGCATTGGATAGGTTCAGGATAATACTCGTAAAAGTTGTGTCAATTTCTTGTTTCTTCTGAATAGTTGTGGTTTCTATAAATGTTAGAGTTTCAACGAGAACAATTGAGACTTTTTGTTGCCCCAAATATGCCTTCATTTTCATCCTCAAAACCAAACCTTTCTATGTCGAGCTTCAATGTTCCCATTCATTCTTTGATCTTTGTCCCTTTAAGATTTATTCCAAGAATGACTATAATTTGACTCTTCTAAATACTAAACTCTGATACCAATTTGCATGACAAGTGCCAATGGTAATGGTTAGAATGCAACAATTGAGATTAACAAGAAAGAAATGTAAAATAGTTACAACAAGAATTATAATAAACTCTATACTCAAGCAACACCCCTCGAACCACTTATAACTAACTCTAACAAACATATCTTAATTTTATACCTACCCTTATATGTTAAGCCAAGGCCATCAAGTTAGAATTAAGGTATAATTTTGAGTATTAACCGATAATAATTTGATTATAATTGTATTTTACTATAGTTTTGATTTTTTTTTTAAAATTATTATTATTAAGAGTAAAATAAACTAAAAGATTTAAAGGGATGTGTTTGGTAGAATTATTTTTTTGATAAAGTTTTGAAAATACTTATGTTTTTAGAAATGATTAAATGTTGTTTTCAAGACTAACTTGATACTTTAAAAAAAAATCGAATACAACACAAATATTAAAATAAATTGTAGATCATATTCTTTATTTTAAAAAATTATTTTTGAATAATAAACCAAACCAATGCGAAATATTTTTGATTGATGGTTTAAAAATAAACATTATTATTACTTAATTAATAGTATTACATTTATATACTTTACACTAAGATTTTGGTGCTATTTAGCTACAACCACCGGGACATAAACATATTCGTATAATTTGATTGGTTTATCCTTTGTAAAATAAAGTTTATTTCAAACATGTGATATAATTTTATTTTATTTTAATAGTTTTTATAAACCTTATCAATAAAATTAATTACCTAGTGTTACTTCCAATTTTATTATTTTTCATCATGTTTAAATTTAATTAATTCTTCAATGTTTAAAATCACGAGCCATGCTCTACTAGAGTGATAAAGGACTAATATTGCTCAACTTTTTATAAGTGTAGTACTAGATTTATATTAATAATTGCTACATCACTTACTCATCTCCAGTTACATCCTCTTTTTTTTTTGTTAGTGCTTATTCAACCGTGAAGGTTAGAAGATGTGAACTTGTAATTTAAAAAAAATCTATTGAATGCAATTGAAAACAAATATATTAATGTAATATATTTACATGAATAGAGCTGAATTTGATTACTGTTTCAAATTAGAAGTAAAAGAAATATAAAAAAAATTAACAAAGAGTGTACAAATTTTTGTAGTAAATGAATAGTTTGCCTTTAAAATAATAGGAAGTGTTGAAAAAAAAAATGAAATTTATTAAAAAATAGATGTCGGGAATTGTGGCTTGTCCCACATTGCTTTTTTATAATATTTTAAAGAGGTATAAATAGTGAAGAGTTTGTTATTGGGATTGGGCCCCAAGGGGCACCCACTTTTGTGGAAGGAGAGAGGACCTAGGCAAATGTGATACCACACACACGCGCGCGCCGCCGCCGCCGTCCGACCGGCCGGTCGTGCCGAGTCCGAGTCCGAGTGAGGTGGTATTTTATTTTTTGGTAAAATATTCTTTTTAAGGAAATTTTTTCCACTTACAAAATGGTTGTTATATATATATATATATATATTTCAGAAAAAAATAACCGTTATGTTCCTTTATTAAGAATATGGCCGTTGTCTTCTTAATTCAGAAAAAAAGAGCCGTTGCTCGTATTTATTCACAAAAAATATCCGTTACTCGTCTTTAAATCTGAAAATGGCCGTTACTTTTCATTATTCAGAATGGCCGTTACATTCTTAATTCCTAGACATTACCGTTTTATTCATAATTGCTACACGTTTTCTAAAGCCTATAAAAAGAAGGTTTCAGCTCTCATTTTAACATATCAATCATCAATCTCATCTCCCTACGAAAACAATTTTCTCTACAATTTCTACAATTTTAAGTATTCTTTTAGTTTTCCGAGCAACAAATTTTCTGGTGTAGCATTCCAGTATTCATCAGTGCAGTGAAGTTCTGAGACAGAGATTACGATTCTGGGCTGTTTTATCCTGGGGACGACGAGGCTGTGTTTGCTTGCACAAATTGGGCAGAGCCGCGAAACGTCTTAAAGAGAGCGACCTAGTCCGCGACTCAACTCAAGCAGTTACTTTGAAGTTATCGGTAATATTGTTCCTACACTATTTTTATAAACTTGCATCAACAGGAAGCATAAGTAATTGGTTCATTTACCAAATTACAAAGCTATAACTTTGAAAATAAATGGGTAAATATTTCATTTTTGATTCCGTTGAAGAAGTAATTTTTTATTTTATCTAAATATGTCATGTGTTGGAGAAATTGAGAATTGATCTTGGGTGTACATATATGAAGGCTAATATCGTTACTACAGGTGTCGTTTCCAATGTTGAGGAACTTGAAGCTGTTTGGAATTGAAGTTGTAAAATTGTGGCCGGATAAAATTCAAGATGCTTCTTTCATGGAAAATTTGAGAATACTGGAGATATGCAGTTGTAGTAATTTGAATTATCTCTTTTCTTTTGATGTTGCCAAAAGCCTTAAACTGCTTGAGCATCTTTATGTGTGGGATTTAAAGGCTTTAGAAGTGGTGATTGTTGTAAAAGAAGAAATGGAAGTAAAGGGGATGGAAAAGACGTTTTTTCCCAAACTTCATACTTTACAACTCTTAAACCTTCCAAACATGGCTACATTTTGCTCCCAATGTTCTTTCGAGTTCCCATCTCTCAAAACTCTACAAATAAATGAGTGCCCAAAGGTTAGTGACCTTGTTCTGATTGGAGAGTTGAATAATTTAAAAGTTCTTAAAATTTCTGGATCTTTATTTGTGGAATTGCCTAGAGGAATAGAACGATCGACTCAATTGAAGATATTAGATTTGTCTTTACTCAAAGTGATTCAACCCGATGTAATATCAAAGTTGATACATTTAGAAGAGCTAATAATAATGCCTAAAAGGGACATGGATGATGAAGGAATCAGTAGTAGTGGAAAAAATAATGGGAGTCTCATTGAATTGAAGAATTTGCCTAAGTTGACAGTTTTGAAGTTATTTGTGACTGATTTTAGCATTTTGTCAAAAGATATGTTTAGTGAGAAGTGGAAGGTTTGTCATATAAAAACAAAAGATTCTTATATTTCCTTCAATGCAAAAGATTTATACGATAAACCCATCTCAAGTGAGTTGGAACTGTCTCTCAATAAAACAGAGATTGAGATTGTAAGGAAGTGTGGTCTTCAAGTGTTCTTGAAGATTTCTAAAAAATTGTTGTTGAATGGATGTGAGGACGTGAATGACATTGTTTATGAATTAGACAAGGATGAGTTTCCCCAATTGAGAGAACTCACATTCAAAAACAACAAGGATGCTCAATACATAGTCAATTCATTTAGTCCTTCAACTCCTATCTTTGTTAGGCTGGAGACATTAAATTTGGAAAATTTGACCACTCTGGAAAGGATATGTCATGGTGAACCAAAAATAGGATCTTTTAGAGCACTAACAAGTGTGAATGTGTTCGATTGTGTGAGATTGACGAGTCTCTTCTCAATCTCTATTGCTATACAACTTCGAAATCTTACGGTTCATAAATGCGAGGCAATGGAAGCTATAGTCACCATTGAAGGAGAAGATGATTCCCACGATTCTAATTACCTAGCATTTACTGAACTTTTGGACTTAAAACTCCAAAACCTACCAAGACTTGTACAATTCTGCTCAAAATTGAAGACAATTTCCACATCTCATTGGAGAGAAAAACAATTTGAGGAAAAGTTGGAGATATCCATGCCTTTATTTGATGCAAAGGTATGATCTTAACTATTTTTCTTCTTTTTTTGCAATTTTTTCCAACTTTTTCCCTTTTTTACTTTCAATTTTTTTATGCACTCTTATTTTTAGGTTAACAAGTCAATAGTATATGCGTGTGTGCATGATTCGTATTGTATTTCTTTATAAAAATACTATTTAAAACTACTTAATTATTGCAATTATAAAATTATAGTTTGAAACATAGATACGATTAAATAATTTTATTATTATATATATTTAATTAATTATGTATCAATTTATTTTGGATGATTTCATCCTTAAAATTATCCAAAATAAAAATAACTAAGTGTCCAAGTATTTAAAAATTTTCATTTTTTTTCTACAAATTCGTATGAATTAAAGTTTTATATAAATTAAAAAAATTATATAAATATTTATAAGAAAATATTACAACTTTCACTAATAGTATATATATATATATATTTTTTTAATTTCATTATTTACAAAACCACATAAAATCACATTATTGGCATGTAGAATATTATATACATATGATCATCCACGATAATTACTAAATGATGCTTTATATTAAATAAATGCATTATTTACTAAAGAAGTATTGAATTTTGTAGGAATAAGAAGGGGAAAATAGTTATACGACATGAGCATCTGATTGAAAATATTAAGTGTAACGTTTAGTGAAGATGAAGAAAACTGACATTATATTTCTTAACAACAACTTTACACAGTATAGGGATACTTATAGTAAGGTCTAAGCCTTAGGTAATAACAACTAGTAATCTGCTACAAGCACATCCATATACTAGTATTATGCAATACTCTCTTTTTAGGAAAACATATATGAGTCAGAAGTGTTTACATAGCTATTTACTTAAAAATACAATTGGCTAATTGCATATATTAGAATTAATTATCATTAATTTGATCAGCAAGTCTATTAATTTTAGATAATTAGTCATTTTTTTATTTTAAAATTACAATGACATCACTCATAAATATTCAAAAATAAATAATAAGATTATACAACTCAATGTTCGAATCCAGCTGATATTACATTTACATACTTTTTTACACAAAGGCTTTGTTGCTATTTAGCTATAGCCACTTGGGCATAAACATATTCTTTTAGTAACTGTTGTTATGTTAATACTATATATAAATATAAAAGTCTTAAAAATAAAATAAATCAATATAGACAATAATTTATCATTATTTAAAAAAGAAAATGCAGCTTGGAGGGCACTTGCCCGCTTTATATGTCTTTTGTGTATCAAAATATGTATTTATACGTTATAACTTCGTAAATAAGAGCCAATAAAATTAAATTAGTAAAAAAAAAAATTGGATTGAATCCAAATGAAAACATAATACTAATAATGTACTATGTTTACATGAACAAAGTTGAATCCCGTTAATTATTTCATATGAAAACTAAAGAAAATATAAAAATAAATTAACAAAGAATACCAAATTTTGTAGTAAATGAATAGTTTGACTTTTAAACAATAGTTACCAAAAGCCATTGTTTCATTTACCCAATTACTCCACAAGGAATACAAAGCTCTAACTTAGAAAATAAAAGGGCAAGTATTTCATCTACTGTCTGAACTCTCAATTTTTATTTTATTCAATTGAAGTACTAATTTTATATTTTCTCTAAATATGTCCTGTTTTGGTAAAATTGAGAATTGATCTTGGGTGTACATATACGAAGGCTAATATCGTTACTACAGGTGCTGCTTCCAAAGTTGAGGAACATGGTACTGTCTAGAATTGAAGTTGTAAAATTGTGGCCAGATAAAATTCAGGATGCTTCTTTCATGGAAAATTTGACAAAGCTGGTAGTTGAAGATTGTTGTAATTTGAATTATCTCTTATCTTTTGATGTTGCCAAAACTCTTAAATTTCTTGAGCATCTTGAGGTCAGAAATTTAAAGGCTTTGGAAATGGTGATTGTTGTAAAGAAACAAATGGAAGTAGAGATAATGGAAAAGAAGTTGTTTCCTAAACTTTATACTTTAGAGCTCGATAATCTTCCAAACATGGCTACATTTTGCTCCCAATGTTGTTTCGAGTTCCCATCTCTCAAAGTTTTGAGAATGAAGAAGTGCCCAAAGGTTGGAGACATTGCTTTAATTGGAGAGCTTAATAATAATTTAGAAGTTCTTGACATTTCTGAATCTTCATTTGTGGAAGTTCCTCGAGAAATATCAAAATTGATACATTTAGAAGAGTTAAGATTGTCTAAAAGCTATGTAGCATGGGAGGCTGAAGGAATCAATAGTGGTGAAAGAAATAATGCGAGTTTCATGGAATTGAAAAAATTTCCTAAGTTGGAAGTTTTGGAGTTACTTGTGACTGATTTTAGCATTTTGCCAAAAGATATGTTTAGTAAAAAGTGGAAGAATTGTCAAATAAACACAAAAGATTCGTGTATATCCTTCTCTAGAAAAGAGTCATACCGTCATCACTACTCAAGTGAGTTGGCACTCAAGCTCAATAAAAGAGAGATTGAGATTGTAAGGAAGTGTGGTCTTCAAGTGTTGTTGAAGACCTCTACACAATTGATGTTGAATGGATTTGAGGACGTGAATGACATTGTTTATGAATTAGACAAAGATGGGTTTCCCCAATTGAGAGAACTCACATTCATAAACAACAAGGATGCTCAATACATATTGAATTCATTTAGTCCAAAAACGGGATCTTTTGGACAACTTCAACAGCTTACGGTGGAAGACTGCGAGGCAATGGAAGCTATAGTCACCATTGAAAGAGAAGATGATTCCCACGATTCTAATGACCTAGTATTTATTGAACTTTGTTATTTAAAACTCCAAAACCTACCAAGACTTGTACAATTCTGCTCAAAATTGAAGACAACTTCCACATCTCATTGGAGAGAAGAACAACCTGAGGAAGAGTTGGAGATATCCATGTCTTTATTTGATGCAAAGGTATGATCTTAACTATTTTTCTTCCTTTTAGGTCTCATCTAAACACCACCTTACACTTGTTAGTTCTCCAAAATAGTGTGTGTTGTACATGCACTTAATCACAAAATATATATTGGATTTCTTTATATAAATATTGTTTAAATTTTTTTAATTGTTGTAATTATAAAATTATAATTTAGAAAATAAGTATTGTTAAATAATCTAATTACTATATATTACCTATGTCTCGTTTTCTTTTGAGTCACAAATCCAGCATTTCATTTACTTTCATCTACAAAATTGTTTTAATGACCATTATAATTATTATTATTTTATTTAGATCGTTAAATTATTATTTTTTAATATTATAGAGTTATCTCATATTATTGATTTTTTTAGGTTTTTTCTTTCTTTTGAAAATATGAAAGTTCTTCGAATAAGTGCTATATACCATTATAATTTTTTTAAACAAAAAATAGAGTTATTCGAAATATTATAAAGTTTTCTTATAATCATGTTATATAAGTTATTTATATAAATTAGATAATGTAACAGAAAAAAAGGCAAACGTATGTATATAAAAAATAAAATTAAAATTAAGTAGAAGGAAGTCAAGAAAAGATATAATATTACTCTGTTCAATAGATTCATGTTTAAGAATATTACTTTTCAAAATAATTGAGATTATATTTATTTATAAAAACAATTTATCAAATTTATGAAATTATTTCATTCAAATATTGTTAAAATTAATTCAACTTTTTAGGTAAGAAAAATAAAATATCATAAATAATGAAAAATTATAAACATGTGTTAAAAGTATGTTAAAAGTTACCCCAGGAAAAGTCATAAGTTTAAATAAAGAAAATATTTATGAAAAATAAATAAATGCTAAGTTGTGCATTTATGACTAGGTTATTTTACAATTGGTCAATTATAATTTTTTAATTAATGAAATCAAATTAAAGAATTGAAAAGTATGGCTAAAACTAAGGGTAATGCAATATTTTTCTTTTCAAATGAAAAATTGCCTCCATTAAAATGTGAATATAAGTATTACACAAAAATATATGTTTTTTATACATATTGAACATATATCTTCTTTAATAAAATAATTTTAAATATACGTTAATGTGATTATTTTTAAGCTTAATTGTAAAGTATAATACATTTTTGTAAATAAATTTTCAATTTTAACCACCCACCACACAATGCATATAAGTTATTTTTCATATAGTATAGAAATATATATTTGTTTACATGTCCAAAAATATGATGCACATTTTTTTCAATAAAGTAAAATTATATTTTTTTACAAAAAAAATTAAAAGTAAAATCAAATGAATAATTAAATTATTTTAAAATTGAAGGGATTTTTTAACATGTTTGTTTTGAATATTTTTTCATTTAGAAAACAAAAAATATGTTTCAATTTTCAAATATTTTGTTATATTGTTTAGAATAAATTTTCTATTTATAGGTTCAGATGCCTCAATTAAAATGGTTGGTCCTCGAGAGAATTGGTTCTAAACAAATCTGGCATCATCAACATTCTCCTACATTTGATAATTTAACACATTTGAACGTGTCTCATTGTCATAATTTGAAAAGCCTGATGTCATATTCTATAGCTGCAAATCTTGGATTTCTTTCATATTTGAGTGTTAGTGATTGTGAGAACATGGAAGAAGTAATATCCACCAAAGAAGAGGAGGAAAAATTGCAAATCTTTGCATTTAAGACCATTGCCTTCAATAAACTTCGTGGTCTCAAACTCAAAAATCTCTCGTCCCTGCTAAGGTTTAGTTCAACTAGTACTATTAAAGCACCTCAAAAAAAGACACTCTTGGATGGAGAGGTAAGTTCTCTCTTTCTTTTTGACCGAAAATCAAGTTTTTTGTACTATTAATAGTGTTACATTCTTGTGAGAAATGTTTTTAGTTATTAATTTTGAAAAAAAGATTCAATTAATCATGATATTATTTTAACAATTTTTATTAAAATATTATTTTTTATTATGCAATGATTAATAATTCCTCATTAAAACATGAGTTATTAATAATAATAAAAGTAAAATTTATATGAAACTTTTGAAGAAAAAATGAATAATAATAAAATTATTATTATATTTTTTAAAAAAATCAATTAAAATATTAAAAAAATATTTTAATAAAAAATATCATTAAAACAACATTATTTGTCTTTAATTTTTTCTCATAGCTTCAGAGTTAGGGACTAAAAAACACCTTTTGTAATACACAATTTAATTTGAGGGATTTGGTTAATACTTTAATTTCTCTAAATTTCATAACCTGTTGGTAATTTGATTGTGGAAGAGTCCTTAAATTACAATGTGATTTTTTTTAATCGTTAACACCTTTTATAATGTGATTTGGTTTAACAACTTTTAAGGCACTTACCGTTATGCTCAATATCTTAATCGTTCATAATTATCATTTTATAGGTGATCGTTACCAGATGTGACAGATTAGAGAGCTTAACAACACCCTCATTTTCTTTCCATAATCTGAAGGAACTGGAAGTATCAAAATGCAATGGATTGATTAATTTATTCGATTCCTCTGTAGTTAGAGGTCTTTTACACCTTGAAGAGATCATCATATCAGAATGTGAAGGAATGACAGAGATAATTGGGAATGATCATGAAAGTGCAGCAGACACCGAGATTGTTTTGATGAAACTGTATAGTCTTTACCTTCGTAATTTACCCAACTTGAGATGTTTCTATTCTGGGAACAGTACAATATCATTTCCAAACCTGAGAGAACTAGTTGTCAGGCAATGCTTCGAAATGCAGGTCTTCTCTCATGGAATTGTGAACTCTCCTGTTCTGCATAGTTTAATTACAGAAGAAGATCCCGAAGAACAACGTTGGGAGGGTAATATTAATTCAATAATAGAAAAAATCTTTAAAGAGGTAAATACCCATTCAGTTTCCTCTCTCTTTATGAAACACTCATAAAACTTCCACTTTTTAAAAATTATTTAAATTAGTTTTAAAATCAGTAAAAGAAGGCAGCCAATTTCTTTAAAAAAATATTTGATGGTTGAGATTTTTTTTAATTTAATCAAATGGTTTAAATGTTAAGATGTACCTTTAAATTATTATTATTTGAAAATGTGGTTACCGGTGTTTTAAGTTTTTTAATTAATAAATAATCCTCCTTTTCATGAAATAACAACATTTCTCAAATTTTCAAGTTAAAAAAATGTCCATGTTTTGTTTTATCATCTTAATAGTATCCTGAATGATGTATGAATAGTTGATTAAAATAATAAAATATGTTAAAGAGTGATCTTTTGTTTAATGTTATTTATTTTTTCTATCGTTTATATTCAATCGATTCATTTTTTTAATAGACTAAAATTTGTCATTTTTAGAGGAATAAGATGCCTCCGTCAAATTTGAATGAAGAAGTAACAAATCAAAGGGATAGCACGGAGTATAATAATGTAGATGAATTATCTTCAAAGTTTACAGAACTTAGCGGTGAAGAAGTTATGAAAGATAGTAAGAAGGGAAAAGAACAAGCAACAAAATCTTCATCTTCATCTTCATCTTCGGAGCAGTGATTCCATACAAAAGGTAATAATACTTCACAACTTTCAAAAAGTTTAGTTGATTTCACCATTTGGATTATGTACAAAAATCCTCATTAATTTTTAGTCATCTTATTATGTTATTATCTTATTCAAACTTATGATTATAACTCCGTCGATAAGAGCTTTTGAGAGTCTGTTCAAAGACTTTTTTATTGCTTTGAAAATGACTTATCCATACTTAATATATATGTCCTCATTTTAGACACTACTATATTTATAACAATTAATAAATAGGTAGAAGACAAACAAGAATATGAAAATTAAAACTCATAAAAAAGAGATATAAAAAATGACATAATTATATAAAATTGTAAAATTGTAAATTACAATAACAAAAATTAAAAATTAATCTGATTTTGATAGAAATACCATGGCAGATGTTTTACACAATGTCCTTGATGTAAATTTGCCTACTTGAGAAAATTGTGAAACCATAATAGTCTGTTAGAGACTCAAATATGTAAATACTTAATCCTCTTATTCTTAGGTGGATCAACACTCCAAACACCACTTTAGTTTTGGTTTTTTTCATCCCATTAGGTGACCTTTCAGAGTTGATTTTTCTCATTAATTCACCGTATCAATATACCATTTTAAAGAACACAAAAGAGAATCATAACTTAACGAGACCATCCACTAACACAAAATTTCAAAATAGCTAACAATAACCCTATGTTTCCAACAAAAGCTATGGTTCAATTTTACTAAATTCCATTTTCTTAAATTGATTTGATGTATTGTGAAAACATTGTTTGACCAAAATATGTCCAATTTGTTGCACAGAGAGATCAATTTGATCATTTCTGGAGAAGCATCAAGAGGTTGGGATTTCATGCAGCAGTAAGAAAACTTGCTACCAAGAAATGTTAAACAACATTGTGAAGTAATCTCTCTCCAGCCTTATGCCAACTTGAAGTGGAACATGATAACCACATGTTTCAACTATGTGTAGTAACATGCTTGATTTGATTCAAAAACAAGTTGCCTTTAGAATAAAAAACTTGGGTGGTGTGAGCTTGCTAGTGTTAGTGCTTTGTGTGTTAAATATTAAAGTAGTTTTATTGGTGTCACCTTTCCTTTACCAAGAAAGTTGTTTCATTTTCAAGAACTATTCTATTTCCAATGGATCTCTTTGTGTGTTTATGTTGTGATCTGTTTAGTTGTGTTGAATGGGGGAGTGTTCTCTAGATGTTTTATGTAAAACTAAAACACTACATTCACTTGTTTAGTTGTGTTGAATGTGGGAGTGTTCACTAGATGTTTTATGTAAAATTAAACCACTGTACTCGATTTGTTCGGGAGGTTGTACAAAACCCATCAGTTAGTAAGTGGTTTTGATGCTTGAAATATCAGTGTTCACCGTCATTTAGAGGAGATTCTCATTTTATAAACTTTGTTTGAGAACTTGCAGTATATTTTGTAATATATAACTCTCCATAATATATCCCTCTAATTACCAAGTCATCACATTACTGTGGAAAATAATTAAAGAATGTAGTACATCCTGTCATAATTTTAAATATAGATGTCAATCATATTTTTGGCAATACATAAATATGTAATAAAATATAAAATTAAATTAAAAATGAGACCAACTTTCTAGACCCACATTATCGAGAAACAGAAAATTCTCCCTTTGCGTATAACTTCATCAATGCTCTACATCTTTTGTACAAAATGAAGGAACATTATGATTGAAAGAAAGCTCATAAATCCACAGCTTATAATTTGTACATATAGTTCATTTTGCATATGAGGCAAAAGAAGAAGAAATTAATACATTGATATATATACAGCTAATATGAGAGTTCAAAGAGACATTTTGGAAAAGAATTCCTCTAATTGAGTTTCGCTTACGACCACACCAAGCTTACCAGTAAAAACTTCATTGATGGAATCAGATTCAACATTTGTCAACATATTTGCGCTATGGACCTCCATGTATTCATTCAGGTTGTGCATAGTTCCATCTGTAAAACCGAACGGAGAAAGAAAAAAACAATAATTCAAAAACAGTCACTGAAGTTGTGCAAAGACACAAACACAAAGTCATTATCTTTTGGGTGTATATCCCAATTTTTATCTCTCAAAAAGAAACAGGTAAGAATGAATATGTAGACACAGCATTTTTGTTCAATATGGTATCTTTCAAGACGACAATCTGACAGGATCTATCATGATCACATGAAAATGTGCACTAAGGTCTGAGTTCTGCATGTTATGTTTTCGAATGATGATAATAATAACTAGTAATGGCTTGTAAATGAGAGACAAGTGTCTGTGTGAATGTGTGAGCATGTAGGTGTCTATTTCAATAAAATAAAAGGAGAAAGAAAGCAATGGGCAGCATCAAAATGCTTACTTTATAATAATAATAAAAACATGGAAAGGCTTAAGTGGCCACATAGTTTCTGTATTTGGTATTTATCTTAGATGCCAATTGACAATTCAAATATGCTCTCTCTCGTGATCTCATTCAAATATTGTCATTATCTGCAGAAAAAAAATTACAAAATTGGCAAACATCCAGAGAATTCCATATTGCATTCCTTTTAAATGTTTAGCATTTAGTTATTCTTCAAATGAATATGATATTCAAGGCCCAAGAAGCTACTCCTAGAAAGTTCTTACGAGATTACATTAATTTAGAAAAAAAATTAAGAGTATGCTATCTAACTCAACTTGAAAAATATAACAGGGATGCCACCATCTCATTGGTCACACGTTTAGGATCCAGCGCTCTGACTACAGAACCTCTTACGTGAAGGGGTAAAAAATTTAGAGATCACAACTTGAGACAAAAGGCATTTCCAAAAACTAATCAACGATCTAGAAGAATAAAGTATGCACATTTATTTCTAGATTACCTTCAGAAACAATGGGATTGTAAGCAGGAGGTTCAGCAATCCAATTTCCTGCAGAATCTTTCATATGTCTTCTATCAGATGCAAAGGAACGGAGAAATATTGGAGCATGCACGATCCGGAAATACCTGATACCACGAAATGATTTTATCAAATTTGAAATTAAAGTAGAGTATGCAGCAAGATACCTTCTCCAGCATAAAGTTGATTTATCAGTTCATTAATACGGAAGAATAGAGTCCCACAAAATACAAAAACGGTAACACATGCTTACAATTTCTCAACAGTTATGATATTCCAAACAAAATATAGTGATAGACAATGGGCACATTTGGATGACGTGAATAGCGCCAAAAGATCAATGTTGATAAATCTTAAACAAACCAAGCTAGTTCATTACAATTAACCACAAAAAAATAATCTACCAAAGTCCACAAAGACAGAAGTATGGAAGTTCTGTGACCACTTAAGTAATTGAACAGCAGGTGAGAGAAGAAAAACTAGAGAAAGAAAGTAAGAAGAGAAATTAGGATTAAGACTTTGAGACAAAATTAGGCAGAAAAGATACAAAATAATAGGTGAATCAATACGCAGAACTTTAATTATCATCCAACAATGAGAATTACCAGGCAAAAGAAGTCAATATATATAGGCATCCTAGAAAATATAAAAAATCATAATGGAAGCCCTACAAATACGCAAGTAACAAAGGAAACAACAAAATCCCAAATAATCTTTATTCTCCTAATTATCTTACTCCTAAATTCCATCATTAATAGTCCCATAAATAAGATGAGTAATTATAGCAGATAGACCATACCTTTGATACTCAGAAAAAAGCTGAAATGATGGTCGGATGGTTTCTGAGATGTAGGTGACTAAAGGAGACGGAAATGGAAGGCTTGAGTCTAAATCCCACACTAAATAAGGAGGGTCACCATTATGTTTTCTCTGCTAAATCCACAAGGAAACAAAAATAGATAAATGAATAAATATATTTAAGGCCTTGTTTTGTAATCAATTTTGTTTTCAAGCTCTAGATTTTGGACTCAAGTTTTCAAAATGAGTACTGTTTGGTAATTAGCTTCATTTTTTAAGTACAAAATCCAGTTAAAACTCAGTTCTATCTTTACACACTTTTTATTGTTTTTGAAACTTATTTAAAAACCATACTCCAAGCTCACTAATCATTTCATTAGTTAATTTTACATTTCTTTTTGTGATAAGAAAACAGAACTTTATACCAAACGAATTTTTTTCCCGCTAAATGAATTAGAAAACAGAAAAGTAGTTTCAAATACAAGTAAACAAAACTTAAAAACACAAAACGAGCCCTAAGAAACTCAAAATAATTCCTTCTGCCCTTAAATAAACAATTTTAGAATACTCACTGATTTTACAAAAGAGAGCATTAGGTCCCTACCTGTATGCAAATTACATGATAATCCCACAGAATAATTCCATCTGCTCTGTTGCTAGCCTTCTGATGCCACAATGGAATCTACAACATTTTGCTCAAAATGGTCATTATAAAAAATATAACAAATTTATATGAGGCAAAACAAAACATATCATAACATGAGTGATCTCTTGATTCAAATCAAAAGTGAATTTCAGAGTTGATGCCCACAGAAATATTTTTGCAGAAGTGGCACCAGCATTGTTGCCAACTGCCAAGGTTAAAACCAACGACTTCTACCTGAATGTTTGTGTATGCAGCCAACATGAACAGAAATTCCGCTTTCATTCACATTTCAAATATTCAATTACTTTGTTTCACTGCATAATACAAGGAACAATTAACAGGAACCAATTTCTTGAGTGCATCAACAAAAACTTGTCATAAAGCAGCAAAATTGAAGGTTGTTCTTTTCACTCTTTAATAGTTGAAATTCAATTCAAGACATTAGCAGGAAGAGATCATGTCAGATGAAATTAACCCTGTTCTGATAGTAACATCGCTTGTAGATTTCCTATACTTCTTTCCTCCATTCATGAACAAAAAAATATTAGGAAAGTTGGAAATATACGAAATTTTAGAAAAAAGAAAATTACAAGAGAAGAACATCAAACATGATGGAGCTTATGACGTGAGAACAAAGGACCCAAATTCACCAAGTATTACAACCAAATGTTATTGTGGTATGATATATCCACTTAAAATAACAGTGTTGCATAATAAGCCCCAAAGATAAACTAATCAAAATAGCATGCACTAAATTCACCAAAGACATGCCTGTTTCTTCTCATTGGAAATGAAAACGACAAAAAGATCGAAACCGCCTGCATCTGCTATCTCATTTGTGCACAATTTCTTGCAAAGCAGGTGAACATTCTCCTCACTGCAAGAGGATAACATAAATGATAACAAAAGTTAGCGCTAAAGCATTAGAAAAGACAGTCTTTTGAGTTTGACAATTATAAAGAAACATCTCATATTGTTGGATACACTTCACCACTCACAATTGACGACTGAAGTAATGAAAGCTCTCTCAAAGACAGACATACAAAAACATCAGTTCAACTGTCTTGTCTTAATGTCAATACCATATTTCCATACTAAATATTCAACCAATTGGCAATTGTATAAAAACTCTGAAAATAATGAAATTGATCAGATAAAACCTTTCTTGCAAACAAATCTGTAGTGTGAAGTTAAATTCAATCCATAGCAAGTGTCATTACAATCTTCCATATCCATACTCTTCCATTTTATAAAAACAATTAAACAGATTTAATTGAAGTTTGGTGCAATATTTTCCTCTAGTCTATATATAGACCAAAATCCCAAGGATCCATTATCATCAACGCCAAAAACAAGTAAAGAACAGAGAAAACCAATCCATCTCAGTTTCTTCCAATTTATAGCTGAATTTAAACATCGATAAACTTTGGCATCGATGGATGCTCAAACCTACTCACTAACCATGCAACCGCGAGATTAAACCCAAAAAAGAACAAGCTGATCTAATCTAAAATCAGATTAATCAGTGAATGGAAAGTAAAGGAGCGTGTGTTTGTGTAAGTCAAAAACTCAAAAGTACCAGTAATGAGGAGTGTGATGGAATTGAGAAACGTCATACGACAACGAGCCACTGCTTTGATCCAAATTTGAAGTCGTCATCTTCTTCCTATGTCCCTAAACAAACTACCCACAAACCCTTTTGGCCTTCGGCTTTGTAGTTTTATATATACCCCATAGATTAAGCTCAACCAAACGACACCGTTTTTTTATTACACTCTGTTCTTTTATAAAACCTAATTAACGCCTAAAAACAAACAAAACACAAGTTCCCAAAATACAAAGCCCATTCTTTGAACTCTCACAGCCACTCCATGGAAGAACTTGAGAGTCTGAACTGCCTAAACCTCTCCGACACCACTAAACCGCCGTCACTGCCATCTTCACGGCGGTCCATATGTGCAAACTGCTCAAGGCCCAATCCAGTCTGTCTATGTAAATCCCTTCCGACCCAGCCCATTCCAACAAAAACCCAGATTATAATCATTCATCATCCACACGAAGCCCAACACAAGCTCTCCACAACCCCAGTCCTCACCAAATGCTTAGCTAACTCAACCACCATTATCAACCGTCGTCTAAAACCAGGCCTTTCTTCTCTTCTCGACCAATCACCTCCTGCCATCTACCTCTTTCCATCAACCCATTCCTCACCGGCTATCAACTTATCCCAACTCAATGTCACTGACTCACCTCTACTCTCCAAACAAACCCCTTTGGTTCTCATTGTGTTCGATGCGACATGGAAGCACGCGAAGGAGATGGTGAAAGCAAGCGAGGAATACTTGTCCAAATTTGCCAAAAGGTCTTGTTTGGATTTCGATGAAAAGGTCAATGGTGGGAGTATTTATGATTCGGAGTTGCTTTTAAGGAAGGAACCATTTGGTGGGTATGTGAGTACCATGGAAGCTGTGGCTAGAACTTTGAAGGTGCTTGAGCCTAATGGGTTTGAGATTGAGAGCAAGTTGATTGAGGTTTTGAGAGATATGGTGAGATTACAGGCTAGTTATTTGAAGCCCACGAAATTAAGGCCCAAGTTGGCGAAGAAGAAAGGTAAGGATCAAAAGCAGAGGTTGGAATCGGATGATAAGATTGAGAATGATAGTTCCTAAATAGTTAATATCGTGGTATTGTATTTTCTTGCAGATTTTAACCTTCATTTGGGTTCATCATATCATAATAATTCATTAGCATAGGTATAAAAGATGCTTATTAGTTTTTTAATTGGCTAATAATATTTTACAATTGCATTTGTTATTTTTATTATAATGCTTATTAGTTTTTAATAATGCACATGCTTTGATAATCTGTCCTTCACCAAATGGAAGTTTTAATTTTTAACCTTTAATCTCATATTTAAAATGAGTTTTTCTCATTTAAATTAAAAAATATGGGTAATTATATTCTTACAATTGCATTTTTTTTATTATAATCTATATGTATAAAATATTTATGATTTAATTAAAGGAAATAATCTTTGTTTATTTTTAATAAAAAATATTTTTTATGAGTACTTATAGTAAAATTATGTGAATTAAATTTAAAAAATTACAAAAGAAATATTTCTAAAACTTAAAACAACAAAAAAATCCAAATAATATTAAACATTTTAGTTTAATTAGATGATATTTAATATTGAACGAATTTAAATAATAGTAATTAAATTCAAATGATGTTAAATATAAAATAATTTTTTAAATTTTTTTAAATAACAAAATATGTGAATTTATCATAAAAAAATATTATTTTTATAATTATAGAACTTAAAAATATTTTTTTTATTTATTTTTCAAACAATATTTTTTTTAAATCATTTTTTTGATAATATATATATATATATGTTTAATTAAATGAAAAATATGTTATTTAGTGTGTTAGGTATGAACATTTTTGAGAAATTATAAAAAAGATACTTTTAAAATTTATAGTTACAAAAAAATAAATAATATTGAAATTTAATTAAACGATATTTAATATTAAACGGATGTAAATAATTGTAATTAAATTTAAAAGATGTAAGATATAAAATAATATAATGAATTCTTTTTAATAATGAAATATATTAACTTATCATAAAAAAATATTATTTTTATAATTATATTAATATATTTTTTTAAAAAACATTTATTTTCCTAATGATACTTTTTTATTAAAATCACTTTTTTTAAATATATATATTGTTTGTAAAAAATAGCAGTAGAGCCAACCTTTTTTAATATTAAGAAAAAATATTAAATTAAATATATATATAATAATAATTAATAAATTAAAAATACATCAAATGAATGTCTTGCAGTATAGCAAACCTTTTTCAATTTTCTTCTTGAACTTTTTAAGTTCTTAAATGACACTTTTCTACGGATAATATGTCAGATATTCAATATAATTAACTTATATCTTTCATAATTTGATATCTTTAAGATTTAAATATGAAAATATATAAGTTAAAAATATCAAAATCTAAATCTAAATATATAAAAAAATCAAATCAAAACAAAATATTTAGGAGAGAACTTGTACAATAAAGCATAAAACTTAAAAAAACGAGAAAAGATAGATGGTAGTGAATAATCACATATAATTTACACTTTTATTGAAATAATGATTTGAATCATATTTATTATAATAATAAAATATTTGTAACAAAAAATTATCAATAATATCTTTGGATTATTATTATAAATACTCATTAAGTTTTGGGTTTCTTCGAAATTATCCCTAAGTTTTATTTAATATTAAAAATATCTACAAACGTTATCAGCGTTATATCTCCGTTTAACATTAGGGGTAAAATGATAATTTTATTATTATACATATATTACTCCTGCAAAAAAAAATCAAAAATACCCCCGAGGTTTTCAATATTTTCATAAATACGGTTAATGTTCAAAAAAAACTACAATACCCTTAAGGTTTAAGGTATCTTAAAAAATGCCCTTATTATTTAACATAAGCACAAAAAGTTATGAAAAATTATATCAATATCATAAAAATCTTTTTCTACTTCTTCCTATATAACTTTTCGAATATCCCCTTTAAAAATATTATCGCAAATACCCTTGATGTTTTGCTTTTTAAAAAAAATACCTATGCTATAATAATTAATTTAACTTTATCAAAAATACATCTACTATAATAATTAATTTAACTTCATCAAAAATGTCCATACTATACTCCTACTTCTCAATAACACGATATAAAATATTTTTCAAAAATATTTAACTTGATATTGTGTGCTTTATTAACTTAATTTATCTTCAGAGGTATTTTTGGAAAATATTTTATATCGTGTTATTGAGAAGTAGAGATATTTTTTTATGAAGATAAATTAAATATTGTAGTAGGGGCATTTTTGATGAAGTTAAATTAATTATTGTAACAGATGTATTTTTGATGAAGTTAAATTAATTATTATAACAGGGGTATATTTGATACAGTTAAATTAATTATTATAGCATAGGTATTTTAAAAAAAAAAAAAACTCGAAGGATATTTGCGATAATATTCTGAACGGTAATATTTAAAAAACTATATATGAAAGGATAGAAAAGACTTTTTAGATATTAAAGTGATTTTTTATAGTTTTTTTATGTTTTTGTTAAATAATAAGAGCATTTTGAAGATATCTTAAACCTCGGGATTATTGTAGTTTTTTTTAAACGTTAAGAGTATTTCTGAAGATATTAAAAACCTCGGGAGTATTTTTGATTTTTTTTTCGATATCTCTAAGACTCGATATTTCTTCACCCATGTTCCTAATTTATCCTTGCATTTGAACATAGTAATTAAATAAGAAATCCAACTTATGGGTATAAGAGTATTTACAAATGATTCTGCAAAAATGTCAATCAAAATAATGTAACATCTATTAGTAAACATGATATTATAATTGGTGCTAACTCATTCTCTCATTACTCTCCTCTCTTAGCATCGTTCTTCTTCGAGAAGACATCATTTGTAGTCGTGAACCTTCGTTTTCTTCTTCATCTTTTTCCAAGAAACCCTTACCAAAAACATCCAATTTTTAGTTGATCTAGTAGTTTAGAGGAAGGAACAAAAGAATTTTTTGAAAAATCGAACCAGAAGTGCGTTTGTTTTGCATTTTTTAAGGTAAAAACTTTAACTTTTATAACAAGGTTTGATGGATGTTATAGTTTTAAAAAAATTGACATACTTTTCTTTGTTGATGTTTATGTATGCTAAAATAACTTATTTTTGTTAATTTTTAAATGGTTTTTTTAATTTTTTTGTTCGTGTTTATAGTTTATATGTCATGTTTATTTGTTCTCGTTAGCAAAATGATCCAATATTTTTTAGATCATAACATTAATATTTGTTTGTATGGTATAAACCTTAACCATACAACCTTGAAAAACCTAACCTAAAAATAATTAATTGATTTCTTTAAAAAGTGTATACGAAGAGTTGAGTTCGTCCATTATGTTTTAATGAAACGATCTATCTATTTTTGTTTTTGTGTACGTGGTGATGATATACTTTGTGTTCAATGTCAAGAATGTTGTCTATTCTCGAATAATTTGGAAGTTATATATCATTATAAGTGTATTAGGATTTGATTATGCTAACAAGCAATGTTGATCAAATCTTTAAGTTTATAAGATAATTGTAATATCTTTTGATAACTTAAAAGCCAAAGAAAACATATATAGGGTACATGTTATAAACTCTACTATTATTTTTATTTTCTAAAACTAATATCCCTTATTATTCTTATAATATTATGTTAAATATATTCCAAACATACTTGTATTTTATGGGATGTTAAACATGATTTATCATGTTTAACAGTAATTCATGGTTGGTGAAATTAGGAGTATGTTGAATAGATGTTAAACAAGTTTCATGAATTTGAGTAGGCTGTTAAAACAATAAGTTATTTATTGAAAAAACAAGAAATAATTCTATACAAAAGAACTCTTATTATTTTCTTCATGTTTTCATTACAATTGTATAGCTATTTATAAGGAAATTTTACTCCTTCAATTATTCTTTGAATTAAGCATCCCTTGATTTACTCCTTGAATTAAGGATTCTTTGTTTTGCTCCTTGAATTAAGGATTCCTTGTTTTGCTCCTTGAATTAAGGATTCATTGTTTTGCTCCTTGAATTAAGGATTCCTTGTTTTGCTCCTTGAATTAAGGTCCTTGTTTTATTCCTTGAATTAAGAACTAATATACAATACTCCCCCTCAAGCTGGATCCAAAAGGTTTATGGATCCAAGCTTGGACAAAAGTCGTTGAAATTGATGAGAAGCCAAGGGCTTGGTGAAGATGTCATCCAGTTGGTCGAAGCTTTTTGTATAATGTGTTTGAATCACTTGTGATTGAACTTGTTCACGAATGTAATGACAATCAACTTCAATGTGTTTCGTCCTTTCGTGAAACACTGGGTTTGATGCTATATGCATGGCTTCCTGATTGTCACAAAATAAGGACATAGGAAGAGTTGTAGGAACACCTAAATCACATAGAAGACCTTTAAGCCATATCAACTCACACGCAGTTGAAGCCATTGCACGATACTCAGCTTCGGCACTTGATCTGGCGATGATAGTTTGCTTCTTACTCTTCCATGTGACCAAGTTTCCATCAACAAATGTACAGTAGCCAGTGGTAGACTTGCGATCGATTGTATTCCCTACCCAATCAGCATCACAATACCCCATGATTTGTGTGTTGTCATTCTTCTTCATGATGATACCACAACCCACTGATCCTTTTAAGTAGCGTAAGATCCTTTTAACAAGGGTCAAATGCTCAAGTGTCGGGGAGTGCATGAATTGGCTCACAATACTTACAAAATATGTGATGTCAGGTCTAGTGATTGTTAGGTAGATCAACTTACCAACCAGTCACTGGTAATAACATATATCCATGAGTGGCGTGCCCTTCAAGCTAGGTTTGAGCTTGCTGTCAAGAGGGGTAATGGCTGGTTTAGCATCACTTATGTTAGCTTCCTTGAGCAAATCTAGGACATATTTCCTTTGGTTAAGAAAGAGTCTCTTGTGTGAGGTTGTCATTTCTATACCAAGAAATTACTTCAATATCCCAAGGTCTTTAATTGCAAAACTTTGTCTGCGGGACTGTTTGAGGTTGAAAATCTCGTCAGCATTATCACCTGTAATTATCAGATCATCTACATAAATCAGCACAACCAATTTTCCCATAGTTCCTGTGCGAACAAATAGTGAAGAATCGGTATTGCTGCTTTTGAAACCAACACTAGTGAAAATTGAGCTTAGCTTGGCATACCGAGCTCGTGGGGACTGTTTCAAACCATAAATGGATTTGTGCAATTTGCACACTAAATCCAATTCATTGCTTTGAGGATGCCCGGGTGGCAATTTCATATAGACTTCTTCTTTGAGATCACCATGCAAGAATGCATTCTTCACATCCATTTGGTACATGGACCATCCCTTGTTTATAGCCACAGATAGTAGCACTCTTACTGTGTTCATTTTTGCAATAGGTGCAAATGTTTCTTTGTAATCCACCTCGAATGTTTGAGTGAATCCCCGAGCCATCAATCTTGCTTTATACCTCTCAATTGATCCATCTGACTTGATTTGAGCTTATAAATCCATTTGCAACCCAGGACTTTCTTGCCTTTTGGAAGTTTGGTGATGCTTCATGTGTTGTGTTGATCTAGGGCTTTAAGTTCTTCTTGCATGACTTCCTTCCACACCTCTTGGCTATTGACCTCATGAAAGTTTTGAGGCTCACTGTAACTCAATATAGTGCTGAGGAATGCGGCATGAGTTGGTGTCACTCTCTTATATGACACATAATTTGAGATGGGATGTGTGGGTTTGTAGGTGACAAAGTCTTGAAGTCTTGTGGGAGGTTGCCTAACACACATTGGATTACGTCGTGGAGCAGGAGGAGTTATCTCACACTCGTTCACATCTTGTACCATATTGTGAGGATCATCTTGATTATCACCATCTTCATACAATGTACCATTAAGAAGAGACCCTTCATTGTTACTTTCAGTGAGAGATGTATCAATGTTGACATGACTGGGATCTTGTTGTTGTAGAGCCTCAAGTTCAATTCTTAGTAATGGAAACACATCCTAGATGCCATCCCTTGACTTGTGATTTTATGTGACTTGCTGAAAAAAGGGTTAGTTTCATAAAATAGAACATCTTTAGACACAATTAATCTCCTAAGTTGGGGATCATAACACTTATATCCCTTTTGTGAAGATGAATAACCAAGAAAAATACATTTAACAGCTCTAGGATCCAATTTATCTCGATGATGAGATTGAATATGTACAAAACAAATACAACCAAAGACTTTAAGGTGTGAGAGGTTAATTTTCCTTCCTTTCATGACTTCTAGGGGAGACTTGAAATCCAAGACTCGGCTGGGTAATCTTTTGATGATGTAAGCAGCTTTCATAACCCCTTGGGACCAAAATTTCTTTGGTACATTCATTTGTAGCATTAATGTTCTAGTTTTTTCAAGTAAGTCCCGATTTTTGCGTTTAGCTACACCATTTTGTTGAGGTGTGCCAACACAACTTGTTTGATGCATAATGCCATGAATGCTCAAATATTGTTTCATAATATGGGACATGTATTCGGTGCCATTGTCAGACCTTAAGGTTTGAATTTTAGAGGAGAAATGATTTTTAACAAGGTTATGAAAGTCCTTAAATACTTCCATAATTTCATTCTTATAATTTAAAAGATATAACCATGTGACTCGAGAAAAATCATCAACAAAAATCACAAAATACTTATAACCATCAAAAGATTCATTAGTTGGTCCCCATACATCTGAATGAACTAGTTCAAAACACTTACTAGCCCTAGACAAGGAAGAATTAAAAGGAAATCTAGTGGCCTTAGACAAGTGGCAAGTTTCACATGCAATTGCATCATTTCCTAAGTTTGGAAATAAAGTTGACAAAATTGGTGGAGAAGGGTGAGCTAAACGTTGATGCCACAATTGATTATCTTGGATAGGGTTAAACTTGGCTTGAAACCCTCTGGATTGCTCTTGGATATGTAATAGAGATCATCTAAGTAAAACCCTTCACCAATCGTCTTTTTGGTGGCACAATCCTGAAAAATGACATTGTGAGGAAAAAAAATGGCTAAGCAATTCAAGGTATTTGTGATTTTTCCTACAGACAGAAGTTGGAAGGGAAAGGAAAGTACATATAAAATTGCCGACTCGATTTCATCTGACATTAATTTTATTTTTTCCTTTCCTAAAACTTTTACATTCTCACCATTTGCAATTGAAACTTGAGAAGGATTTGCTAATTTTTCAAACTTATAAGACTTTGACACATGGTTTGTCATATGATTTGTGGCACCTGAATCTACAACCCAAAAATCATGCAACATATTTATTTTAAGAGCAGTTTTAAAGGCTTTTATGATACCTTTCATGTCCTCTTGTGGTATGAGTTTTGTATCTGCCAAGAAACCTGCAAACTTGCCTAGCAATGCTGTCGAGTTTCCTTCTTCTATGCTATCCACACAGTCAATTCTAGCTCCTCTTGTCTTGCTTTGAAGATACAACATAAACTCATTCATAAGTTCAGCTGGATTCGCTGTGAAGTTTTTGAATGGATCAGACCCATTAGAGGTAGAGGCAGAAGCATGATTTGTACGGTGTGCAGTACGATTCACTTTCTATAAACCCTTATCCTTTATAAAATCAGGTTTTAATTCTGGATGTAGAATCCAACATGTGTCCTTAATATGGCCCGTATAGTTGCAGTGTTGACACTTCAAGTTTGGATGCTTCCCTTTGTACTTTCTCTCGTTGGTTAGATAGGCTCTTGCCTCAGGTGCACTAGCCATTGTATCCTTGTTCATGACTTTCCTCCTTACTTCTTCACGTTGAATTTTCGCACATACATTGGTGAAGGAAGCAAGTTCAATATTCATGAGTATATGGCATCATATATCTTCATATGTTGAATTGAGACTGGACAGAAGTTGAAATATCTTATCTTCTTCCGCTCTTTTTCGTAGCAAAGCTACATCGGTTGTATGAGGATGATATATTTCTAACTCATTCCACATGCTTTTCATGCTTCCTAAGAGTTGTACAAAAGGCTTACCATCTTGTTGCAGATTTGAGATGTCCTTCTTTAATTGAAAAACTCGTGCAGCATTGTTTTGACCGTCTCCCATAGTTGGTATGCATATTCAGAGTAACTGAATATTTTAGCTAATTTACGTTCCATGGAATTTAGGAGTCATGACATAACGAGCTGATCCTTACTAAGCCAGGATTCATAGGTTGGTGAGAAAACATCACGTACTTCGATGCTTCCATTTATGAACCCCAACTTGGACCTTCCACCTAGAGCCAGAGACACTGCTCTTGACCAAGGTAAGTAATTAAACTCATTCAACAAGACTGAGCTTAATCTTTGATTTGGGTTTACATCCACCTCATGCATATTCATGAAGGAAAGCACCGATGAACTTTCAGCTTCTGATCCTAGCGGCTTGTCTTCCGTCATTTCAAAGATTGAAGATGCTAAGATAATAATAAAGAAAAAGCAAGTTAATTTTCCTGCTCTGATACCATGTTGAAAAAACAAGAAATAATTCTACACAAAAGAACTCTTATTATTTTCTTCATGTTTTCATTACAATTGTATAGCTATTTATAAGGAAATTTTACTCCTTTAATTACTCTTTGAATTAAGGATTCCTTGTTTTATTCCTTGAATTAAGCTCATTGTTTTAATCCTTGAATTAAGTTCCTTGTTTTATTCCTTGAATTAAAAACTAATATCCAATATTATTATTAGTATTTTATTTATGCATAGCTAGAATAATAACAAGATTATATAAAATAAACTCATGTTTAAAACTAGCATATTCTTAAATCCATTTTTAGTACTTTTTTCTATTTTTTTTAAGCCTATTTCCCAATGCTTATACTTCTAATTTTAGTTTCTAAACTTATGTAACATCGCTTGAATTCATGCTTCCTCATCTATCACTAGGAGCAACATACACTTCATTATTAGGATTCTAAAAGAAAAAAAAATTTGTATTTGTCACTTACACAATAGAATAGTAGCTTATTAGAATTCATTCTTGACTTAGATATCATTATTCTAGCTTCTTTTTTTCATAAAAACAGTTTCGATTTTTGAACTTTATTATAGATTAGCTCCTAGAAGCCATTGATGGTATTGAAAATATGAAATGATAGGGATAGAATAGCTTGTTATTTTCTTATTAAACCTGTGAAATGAATGCATGCATTGAAACTGTTTATAGGGGAGAGATATTTGTGATATTTATTTAATTTAAAACTGTGAAATGTTAGAACCCATTAAAACTGTGATTGAATGGAGTTTTGGAATAGCTTCCTATTTTTTTGTTAGAGTAAAATTGTATTGAATTATAAAATGCATGACTGAATGCATGCATTTGAAACAGCTGGGGTATTGGTTTTGGTTATTTAATTTAAAATTGTGAAATGCTGGAAGCCATGTTTTTGATTTGTAAATATAATTCAAGAACACTTTCTTAAGATAAGAAAGCAACGTCTAAAGTTAAGAAATGCACCTGATCTTCAAGAATCATCAATCAATCAATCATAAGTATATTCTTTTATTGATAAATTTTTTTTAATTTAATAATAAATAAGGTCGTTTTCATTAGTTTTCTTATTCTGCTTTCGTGCACCGACCAAACCGTCCCTTTCTTCCTGAAGGGTACAATTGTAAGCTGGCTTGAGAGTTGGGACCAATAAGTGAATTTCAAACAAAAATATTGAAGAAAAAATTATCATTTGAGCATAGAAGATCTGTCTTTAGACCCCATTATCAATCCTATAATGCGTCACAACCCATAATTTTATGCTTTGTTTGGCAATGTGGTGTGAAAGCTCCCTTATTATTATTATTATTATTATTATTTTTTGGACTCAAGGCATGAGGTATCTTTATATCAAATTGTTAGAAATTATATTTCTTAAAAGTTATTAAAAAATTAATCTTAAAAACTTAAATTATTGAATGAATAACGAATTATATTTATATACATAGGATAGGTAAATATATATTTATTTAATATTTTTTGTTTGATAAACTTATATAGTTATTTATATATATGTAAAAAAAATTATACAGGTAATGTTTTTTAATAGCTTTTCTTGTACCTTATAAGAGCAATATTTCACTTTATATTTTTCTTTTAATTTTTTAACTTTATATATATATATAATGGATAAAAAAAATAACACGAAATGATAATAGGAACGGAAAAAATAAGAAAGCTAAAGTTAAAAAAACAAAAAAAAAACAAGGGAAATGTTGTTTTTTATTTTTTTATTTTTTAACTTTAGCTTTATTTTTTTTAATTTCTTTAGATTCTTATAATACATTAATAAATTTTAAAATATTTATATAATAAATATATCACACCTCTAACGAATACTTGTATTTAATAAAAATAAAATTATATAAAAATATTTTTTAAATCATTTATACACCTATGTAATAATATTACATATAATAAAAGTAAAAATAAAATATTTATTTATTGAAAACAATATAGTGATTTTGATAGTATAAATTCACTTAAAATGGAATGAGATATGTATTGTTATATAAATTTTTTAGTTTTGGATCTCTAATAACTCAAAACAATTCATAAATTTAAAATTTATAAAAATAACTCAGGTTTAATTAGTATTAAAGTGATATACTGTGACAAACATGTACTTAATATTTTATTTTACGTTAATGTTATCAATGAAAAATTATCAATTTTTAATTCTTTTATTTGTAAGCTTGATTTAGAATGAAATTAAAATCGTGTTAACTAATTTAATAAATAAATTATTTTTGTGTTTGATATCATGTTAATATATTTTCAATAAAAATATATCAATAAAAATATATTATTTTAATTAAAAAAAAGCTCATTGAATTCACCTAAATCTTTGTTGGTATTATTATTCTATGTTATTTTTTATACATTTAAATAAATAATTATGTATCTTTTTATATCTTATTAAATAATATAAATCATGTTGTATTTTTATCGTATTATTATTATGGTCATGAAATAAAGGATTTATTTTTTTTCTATTAGATATATAAGCAAGAATTAAAAGTGTAAACTAACAAATAAAAAATCCTAAAAAATTTGCTTAAAAACAAGGAAAAAATTTGCTAAGGCATCAAGCTCTTTTTGTGTAAGTAAAATATTGCTATAATTGAAATATCAAGTCTCATAAGTAATAAATATGAAAAAAAATTATTAATTATTAATAAAATATAATAAATTTATAATATATTTTTATATTTATAAAAATTTGAAGATTAAATAATAAGTTTAAAAATTTATTTATAAAATTGTTAAAATTTTAAGAACTAATAAAATAAAAATAGTGATATAATAACAATTATTATTATTATTATTATTATTATTATTATTATTATTATTATCATAATAATAATTTATTAATAATAAATTTATTTTATAGTAATTACAATAACATATAATTAGTATTAAAAATAAATAAATATTTTGTGTATTTTTATCATGATCATAAAAATTATTATAATTATATCATTAATTTAAATTTATTTTTTTGTCAAATTTAGGCGACTGGTCATTAACTTAAACTAATTAAGCAGCATAATATTGATACAAAGATTAAATATTTAACAAAAATACTAAATATTTACACAACAACGGTGGCCATCAAGTATCCTCCAGCTCCATTGCCGCCGGCCAGTAGTCTACATAGTGCACTATATTTCCCGTCAATTATTATTCTTGATTGGCCTTTAGTTTGCAATAGTTAATATCTCTGCCTTATGTTGATTTATTGGTTTCAGTTTTATTCTTTGGGCTCAGAATTGCTGATATTAGCTAGTTTAGTGATCTGATATGATTCTTTGTTTACTTTTTCAATCATTTAAAAATGTTACTATCAACTGTTCAATACATTTCAAGGGCCTTATATTTAAGTGCGGCCTAGGGCCTCACAAACTCTTGACACTGCATATTTGACGCTTGAGGTATACAATTTATTTCTAAAGTAGGGTTTATAGGTACTTGGGTTTCAAGCAGCTTTCTAAATTCAAGTATTTTGGTCCTTAGAGTGTTCGTTCGTTCGGCGTTGTAAAATTTTGGATATGTTTTTAACATGTTCGATGAAAGTTCCCAAGGACAGAGAGTATTCAATTGATGTGTAAGCTAACGCCAACAGCTTTCATTATGTCACATTTTATCTCTCACAAAATAAATCGTTGGTTTTCTCTCATTAAGAGACTGTTCTGCATGAGAACGCCAATCTCGACCCTGTTGTAATCTGTAAGTTTAGTTATATCAGGTTCTAGTGAAAAATATATTCTACTTATCCTATTTATAATTGCAATATGTTATGTAATGTTTATTTCAATTAATCTGTCGTTAATATTTATATTCACAGAGAATGAAACTTTTAATATTCAAAGTCGAAAAGTTTAGAACTTTTTAGTTATTACTGAATCCTACGAAGAAATCAATATTTGAAGAAATAATCAGAAGAGAAAATCAATGTTTTCTGAGTATATTTTCTTAATTTTATCGGATATTTACATTGTTTATATAGACAAATATCAATTACTATTTCACCAACCACCATGATTGAATTGCATGGTTTACATCATGCTTGGTAGACGCCGTGTATATTGGAAGAAATGTTTGTTGAATTGTATTGCAGTGATTGTTGAATTGTGTTGCAGTGTTTGTTGAATTCAACACTCCCCCTCAAGTTGGTGCATAGATGTCTTTCATGCCCAACTTGACTGAAACTTCTGTGAATATTCGATATGAGACTGCTTTAGTGAGGATGTCAGCCAATTGATCTTCTGACTTAATTTTTGGCAATTCCAATGAATTTTCTTCTAACTTTTCCTTAATAAAGAATCGATCAACTTCAACATGTTTTGTACGATCGTGTTGAACTGGATTATGAGCAATATCACATGCTGCTTTATTGTCACAAAATAACTTAATTGATTCTTTAGAAGGATATCCCAAATCTTTCAAGAGAGATTGTAACCACAAGGCCTCACAAAGCCCAAGTGTCATGCCTCTGTATTCAGCCTCTGCGTTTGAACGGGCAACAACATGTTGTTTCTTACTTCTCCATGTTACAAGGTTTCACCCTACAAAAGTGAAGTAGCCTGATGTAGATCGCCTATCATTTATTGATCCAGCCCAATCAGCATCAGTATATACTTCTATTCTTTGGAATTCTGAATTTTTAGTAAACAATACTCCTTTTCCAGGAGCAGACTTTAAATACCTCAAAATACGAATAACTGCATTCATATGTTGTTCTCCAGGATTATGCATAAATTGGCTGACAATACTTAAAACATAGGCAAGATATGGTCTTGTGTGTGCCAAATACATCAACCTTCCAACAAGCCTTTGGTATCTTTCTTTATTTGTTGGAACTTGATCAACCTTGATACATAACTTTAATCCTTCCTCTACTGGTGTATTAGCTGGTTGACATGCCGACATACCAGTTTCTTTTAATAAATCTAAGGCATACTTTCTTTGAGATAAGAAGATTCCTTTTTTTGATCGAGAAACCTCAATCCCAAGAAAATATTTTAAGGAACCAAGGTCTTTCATTTCAAATTCCTTGGATAAATAACTTTGGAGAGCTTTCCTTTCTTCAAGATCATTTCCTGTTACTATCATATCATCAACATATACAATAAGTGCAGTGATCTTGCCATATCCTTTTTTTAGAAATAAAGTATGGTCTGAATTGCTTTGTTTGTAGCCAAATGCCTTCATTGATTTTGTGAACCTACCAAACCATGCTCTTGGGGATTGCTTCAATCCATATAGTGATTTTTTTAATTTACACACCTTTTCATCATGGATTTTGAATTTCTTGATTCCTGATGGTAAATCCATGTAGACTTCTTCAATTAAATCTCCATGTAGAAAGGCATTTTTTACATCAAACTGATATAATGGCCAATCTAAATTTGTAGCTAGAGATACTAAGACTCGAACAGTGTTAATTTTGGCTACAGGTGCAAATATTTCTGTATAGTCAATCCCATATGTCTGAGTGTATCCTTTTGCCACCAATCCTGCTTTATAGCGTTCAATCATACCATCTGCTTGATACTTTACTGAAAAAATCCATCGACATCCAACAATTTTCTTTGTTGGTGGACGATCGACAAGTTCCCAAGTTCTATTTATTTCTAAGGATCTTAGTTCTTCATTCATAGCATCTTTCCATTTAGGGTCAGCTAAAGCTTCCTGCACACTGTTAGGAATAGATACAGCAGATAATTGATTCACAAATGATACATTTGATTTTGACAAACGATGTTTAGACATATAGTTACTCATGGGATATTTGACTTTACTAGAAATTTCAGGTTCATACATGGCTTTAGGAATACCTCTGTTAGGACGTGATGGAAGTATTTTTCTGGCTGGTTCAATAGTTGGAACATTCTCAACAAACGATTGGTTAGGTATATCAGCAATTTGTGGAGAAGGAAACTCATACTCACTTTGTGGTAGTAAGGAACTTGCTTGATGATCTTGAAGTTGATGAGGACTTGATTCCATTTCCCTTTAGTCTTTTCTATATTGAGAGTTATTACCATCTGAATTCAAGTTATTTATATTTTCCTCACATATAATTTGTCTTTCTTCATAAGGAAACAATTTATATGTAAGGGTCTGAATTTCAGCATGGTTGTACTCCCCCTGAAATTCAGGTGTAGATGAGAAATACATTGTATCTTCATGAAAAATAACATCCATGGTGGTAATCATTTGTTTTGTAGGAGGATGATAACACCAATACCCTTTTTGTTGTATGGCATATCCCATAAAAACACAACGTATTGCTCATGGATCCAACTTGCTACGTTGTTGTTTATGTAGGTGTACAAATGCCACACAACCAAAGACATGAGGAGGTAAATTGGGAACACTTGGTGCAATGATTGCTTCAGTAATGGCTTGTAGTGGTGTTTGGAAGTTAATGGGACTGGAAGGTACCCGATTGATCAAATATGCAACAGAAGTAATTGCTTCTCCCCAATAAGATAATGACATATTAGCTTCGATCAATGAGGCATGGACAACTTCCAACAAGTGTCGATTTTTTCTTTCTGCAACTCCGTTTTGTTTAGGTGTATCAACACAAGTAGTTTGATGAATAATCCCTTCTGTTTTAAGATATTCTTGAAGCTCAGAACTTTTATATTCTCCTCCATTGTCACTTCGTAGAACTTGAATCTGTGTTTTATATTGAGTACGAACCATTTTATAAAATTTTCTAAATAATACATTTACCTCACTTTTAGATTTCATTAAACAGGCCCAAGTCATTCTACTAAAATCATCAATAAATGTAACAAACCAACGTGATCCTCCCAAAGTATAGACTTTGGAAGGACCCCATACATCAGAATGTATAACCAGAAACGGAAATGGACTTTTATTTAAAGTTACAGGAAATGAGGAACGATGAATTTTTGTTAATTCACAGACATCACATTTTAAAGTAGAAAGATCGAAGCTCAAAAATAAACTTGGAAATAATTTCTTTAAATATCCAAAAGAAGCATGACTCAATCTCCTATGCCATAGCCATATATTTGATTCATCCTTGTTAGATCCAGTTGCTACCAATGCATGATTTGTTGAATCCAAGTCCAAATAATACAGGTTTCCTTGCCTAACACCACGACCAATCGTTTGCTTTGTTTGAATGTCCTTGAACACACAAAAGTCAGGCCAAAAAATAACAAAACAAGATAAAGCAGTGGTTATTTGAGAAATAGATATAAGGTTATACTCTAAAGAGGGAACAACTAGTACTGAGTCTAAATTCAAAGTACTAGTGAGAGACAAAGATCTTTCCCCAATGACTGGGGCTGTGTTACCATTGGCAGTGCAAACAATTTTGTGTGATGATGGTTTTGAGATTTGTCTAGAATCGAATGTCATATGATCAGTTGCACCTGAATCAATTATCCATGTATTATTAAAAACAGGAGAAAAAACTTTAAGTATCTTACCAATATTTGTTGAGGAGTTTGCAACCTGATCTTTTGTTGTTTCAGCAATGGTGGCAGTAGACATTTGTCGTGGATTTTTCTTCCGAGAGTCACGGTTGTGATCCCACCAGTCAGGATATCCCATAAGTTCAAAACATCGTTCTTTAGTATGACCCTTTTGATGACAATGGGTACATTTAAATGATGATTTATCAGTCACCCTTCGTTCTTGCTGATTGGAAAAAGAACGATTTTTAGAAATCATGGTGGAAGCGTCAACGTCTCCAGATTTTTCCTTCAATGAGATTCGACGTACTACCTCCCGTCGAATCAAGGAATAACAACCTTCTAAATTTGGTATAGTTTCTTTTCGCAAAATTTCTCCACGAACCTGCTCAAATTCATCATCTAATCCAGCAAGAAAAATATCTTTCAACAGACTCTTGATATGATATTAGATCATTAGGGTCTTTCATGACCACCTTATCACGATGGTCTAGCTCTTGGAAAATTTCAGTCAACTCTCCATAATACTCTGAAAGTGATTTTCCATTTTGTCTGGAAGTAAATGCTTTTTGGTTTAAGACAAATACCTGTAATTCGTCACTTACATCATAGAATGCTTTTGCCAAAGCACCCCAAATTTCAAGAGCAGTAGGTATGTGTAAATATCGCTTCATGATTTCTGGACTCATTGACATAAGGATCCATCTCTTCACTTTTTGATTTTCTGCATACCACTTATTATAATTGTTTGATGTTTTTTCTTGTTGCAAATTTTTGTCATGAATATAAGAGAGTTTTTCTCTCTCTGCAATATGCATTTCCATTATTTGAGACCAAACATCATAATTAGTATCAGTAAGAACAATTCCAGCATTAAACACACCTTCAGACTGAACCGATTGTACAACAGTTGGAGTTGATTGCTCCATAGGTAATGAAATTATACCCTCTGTCATGATATTATGGTAAACAAACTAGAAAATGGTGTAATAATTTTAGATTTTTTTCTGTTTTTTTTTAATATATATTTATACTAAACCGGATAAAAACTAGTAAACCGGTTCAAAATTGGATTAAAAACTTGAAAAAATGAACCAAAACGGTTTTAGAAATCCAGAACCGGAAAAAAAACCGGGTTCAGACCTTTAAAATGGACCGAACCGACCAAAAATAGGAAAACTATGAAAAACTGAGAAAATTGGGTTCAACCGAACCGCTGGCCAGACCAACCTGAGCCGAACCGAGGTGACCTGAGCCGAACCAAGCTGCGGGCCGGCTACGCCCTCTGGCCGGACCGAGCCAAGCCATCCGAGCCGAACCGAGCCGAGTCAGCCGAACCGAACCGAGCCGGATGACACATCATCATCTTCAACCTCCAGACGGCGGGTGACGGCGCATGAGGCGCATGGACAATTGACCCTCTACTTCAGGCGGCGCGTGAAGGCGTGTGTGGAGGTTTTCTTCTACTCTAATTTTACCAAAATGTTCAGAATTGTGTTTAGAGTAATTTGGTAAAATTAGGTGGGACAAATATTGCTTCAAAAATGATGTTTGTAATTAATATTTGTACGGGTGTTTGAGATTTTTTTTTTCAGGAGAGTAAGGATTTTCAGAGAAAGAAATCTCTGTTTTAGAGAACAAGAGTTTTAAATTTGTATAAAACAACGACTTGGCTCTGATACCATGAAGAAATCAATATTTGAAGAAATAATGAGAAGAGAAAATCAATATTTTCTGAGTATATTTTCTTAATTTGTATCGGATATTTACATTGTTTATATATACAAATATCAATTACTATTTCACCAACCACCATGATTGAATTGCATGGTTTACAGCATGTTTGGTAGGCGCCATGTATATTGGAAGAAATGTTTGGCGTCGGTGTAGTGTTTGTTGAATTCAACATCCTACTATCAAATATATTATAACTTTCTTTACCTGTTTTCAGCCTCAATTGAAGGAACATAATTGCATTTGATATTAGCAAACAATGGAGGGTTTGAAAGTTTCAGAAGCTAATATGCTCGTGCATGTTCACTCATCAAAGAGTGCTAAAATCTACCAGACAATCCACCGTCAGCTGAGCTCCTTGCTTTTCATGTATTTCTAATCCCACATTTGGCTTAGCTTTCTCTCTATATCTCTCTCTATTTTTCTGTTGTTTTCCCTCTTTTAAGTTGTGTTAGACTTTGGACTTTATTATTGAAAAAGAAGTGTTGGCTAAACAATTTATATATGTAAATAACTTCAAACTGGTGAACTTTGTATAGTAGATGTTTCACTCACTTAAATTTTGAAATATTAATGCCAGATTTATTTTTTCGTTTGAAAACGTCAGTTTGTTATGTGTACTTGTTTAATTGATATTTATGATTCTAATTCTTTCCAAAGAATTTAGAATGCCTTAATAGTTTAGTTTTTTTAATCCCTACTTAGGTTATGGAAAGAATATGTAAAAATAAATGTAAAGCTTTTTATTGTTTGGATAGTTTCTTTTATAAAGTGTTATATGGAAATTTTGAAAACTTCTATTGCCTTTTTGCCTCTGCAAATCTCAAGTAGTTATCAGTGCTTTGTTTAGCATGATTATGACATTTTATTTTCAAGAATACACAAGAAATTTCCTTTGCCAAGATAACTTTGCATTGTCTCTTTACCCTTTTTTCTTAACTGTTACTTAAAGTGATAAATTTGTTAAATTTGAGAAATTTTGACTTTGCTAAGTAGTTTCCATTGTTATTTTTCAATTTACAAGTTCAAACTACTTGAGCTTTCCTGTGATGTCAACACTTTAACGTACTAAGATAAGATTCTAATCATTAAGGTGTACTTGGCTAGTGTCTGATTTTTATTTTTGGTTATTTTTCTTGTTCTGGTACTTATTGCAGCTTCAATGAGAATTTTGATGGTGTTATATTGGCATATGAATTCAACATTCTTGACAAAAACGCTAAGATTTTAAATGGGTTGCATCCTTATTTTGATGTGACACTAAATGCAAAGCTATTACTTTTTTCTCCTAAACCAAATATGCTTATGGGTAAAAAATTTCTTGCTCTGTATTATTCTCGTTGAACATAAAACTCTTTATCTCGTTGGCTATTATTCAACAATGGATCTTCCCGTACATTTCTCTGTAAATGTTATAAATTCTTTGTGTATTTTATTTTGTACTGTCCCCTCATTCTGTTTTAATTGTCAATATTTCCAGAAGGGAAGGTAGTCGAACTTACTCGAGAATCCATTCATATTATTGTTCTCGGCTTTTCTTGTGCTGCTATAACTGATGATGACATTCGTGAAGAGTGTGTATAAAACTGTGGGTATATTTGCACATCATAATTTTCACTATTCATATATGTGGTTGGTGACATTTTTGATTAATTTTCACTAGAGAAGAAGTATTCTCTAGCAGATCTCACAAGCGTCATGTTATAAAAGTCGGGACTACGATACACCTTTCAATCAAAAGGTGACATAATTTAAATTTTATGTCCTTTTGTCTCCAACATTACTACAAAAAGAGGCATTAAAGGATGATTGATCAATTCGATAGACTCCTCCTTGATTGCAATTTTATTCGATTCCCAACTGCGAAACAGGTTTGGGATTCTGCTGCTACCACCTACTATGATAAGACAGACACGTCTCAAGTGTATGATCTTCGCCGTCGAGTTACTCGTATGAAACATGCGGATGGATCCATTGAAATATACTACAATGACCTTCAAGGGTTATGGCGAGAAATTGATTTCCGTCATCCTAATCCAATAGAGTGTGCGATTGATATACAAAAATACACTCCATCGTACAGGAAGATCGAGTGTATACCTTCCTTGATGGACTTGATGACAGACTCGACAAAACTCAAAGTGATGTGCTTCAAATCAAACAATTCCCTACGGTGGAACAAGCCTATGGATTCATACGTAGGAAAGAGGTCCGGCAGACCGTGATGATCACGGGTATGGATACGACACCCGGAGCAGTTATGGCTTTTCAAGGGGTCAAGGGACATCATAATCTGATGCCACCAAAAACATGAACTTCTTTTGGTAGCAAGAAATCCACGGGAAATCCACCATCTCTTGACATGAAATATGGCCATTGCGGAAACTCCAAACACACCCGTGAAAACTGCTTCAAACTACATGGGTATCCAGAATGGTGGAATGATCTTCAAGCACGGAAGAAACGGGACACCACTGGGCGAGCCGTTGTGGCTACCAATAATGCCTCACTATCCCTTACTCCTCAGGCTGAATCTTCCCAGGATCCAGGTATTTCAAGTAAAGCATTTCACATCTCTACTCGTAGTGATAAGGAGGATTGGATTCTGGACTCTGGAGCTACAGATCACATGACATTTGACCCAAAAGATCTCTCCAATACAACCCAACCAAGACGGAGTTGTGTTGCTAATGCAAATGGGGTCACTTATCCAGTTACATGAGCTAGAACAGTGACCTTATCTCCTTCATTATCATTATCTAATACTTTACTTGTACCCTTTATTTTAAACTGACTAATGTCTGTAAGTCAGGTCACTTCAGATCTTAACTGTGTAGTATTGATGTATTCTACTTTTTGCCTTCTACAGGATATTCTCACCAAGGAGATCATTGAGCATGGTACTAAGAGAGGAGGGTTATATTATGTGGATGACCTCAATTCAGGAAGAGCCAATCACATGCAACACACTGTTGATAACAAGGAATGACAGATTTGGCTATGTCATCGTAGATTTGGGCATCCATCATTCGGGTATTTAAAACACTTACTCTCCAGTTTATTTTAAAATATCACACACTCATATTTCAAATGTGATACTTATGTCCTAGCAAAAAGCCATAGGGCATATTATCCTATGAGCATGAATAAAAGTATGACTCCTTTTGTTTTGGTACATTCTGATGTTTAGGGACCTTCCCTAGTCACTACGTCATCGGGTCATCGTTGGTTTTTTATTTTTGTTGATGATTGTACACGAATGACATGGCTTTACCTTCTCAAACATAAAGATGAAGTATTCTCTACGTTTCACTTGTTTCACACCATGGTTCAGACACAATTTTCTGGAAAAATTAAGATTCTTAGGTCTGATAATGGAGGGGAGTATGTTAATCAACAATTTCGGACATACTTGGACAACCATGGTATTCTCCATGAAACCTCGTGTTCATAACCCCCACAACAGAATGGGACTACGGAGAGAAAGAATAGGCATATTTTAGAAACTGCTCGAGCCTTACTAATTGGTGCACATATTTTGATGCTTCCGCCCTGATTTTTTGGATGTGTTGCTTTTGTCCACCTCCATAAAAATCAACGAACTAAGTTGGATCCATGTGCTATCCGATGTGTATTCTTGGGGTATGGCGTACAAAAAAGGGTCACTGATGCTATGATCCAATTACTAAAAGAACCTATATTACCATGGATGTCACTTTCCTCGAATTAGAATGCTTTTCCCCATCACCGGTATCCAATTACACTCTTCAGGAGGAGAGTTATGGTGAAGAACGAAATTGGCTTGATGTTGAAATATTAGACATTAGTCCAACATACTCGGATCGTGCCAATAATATGGAGGAGCCAGTATCTAGACCCGAGCTTGAACTTCCAAGAACTGAAGCTGAAGTAGTAATTGAATCTCCAGAAGATGAAGTGGTTGATGTACCCCTCCACTCTCTAGTACCCAATGATCCTCCTACTGAGAATACTCCTGAGGTAAGTTATCCTATCACACCTTTACAAACTAATGCTATAGATACATCTGTTGGTTATGTTTTACCTTTCAGACACAATCGAGGCAAACCTCCAAATCGATACTCCCTAGAAAGAGAAGAACGAAAATCCAAGTATCCAATAACAAATTATGTATCTACTCAAAGGTTATCAGAACCTATCAGGGCATTTTCACAAACACTCTCCTCGTGTCAAATTCCAAGTAGCATTGAAGAAGCCTTATCTTATCCAAAATGGGCTCAAGCTATAAAAGAGGAATTTGAGGCATTGCAGAAGAATAACACATGGGTGTTAAGCGAATTGCCTCAAGGGAGGAAGATGGTAGGATGCAAGTGGATTTTCTCCATTAAGTATAAAGCAGATGGGTTAGTTGATCGATACAAGGCGAGGCTTGTAGAAAAAGGATATACACAGAAACACGGGATAGATTTTCAAGAAACCTTCTCACCTATGGCTAAACTAAAAATCGTTATAGTCTTGTTATCTCTTGCGGCAAATTTAGATTGGCCATTGCACCAACTTGACGTAAAAAATGCCTTCCTTCATGGTGATCTTGAAGAAGAGATTTACATGGATATCCCACCAGGATATACTGTTACATCAGGAAAAGAAACTGCATGTAGATTACAACGAGCATTGTATGGACTAAAATAATCACCTCGAGCATGGTTTGGTAGGCTGAGTTTAGCAATGAAGAAATATGGGTTCCAACAAAGTAACTCTGATCATACTCTTTTCCTAAAAAATTGATTAGGAAAGATAACAGCCCTTATAGTCTATGTAGATGACATGATCATTACAGGGGATGATAAAGAAGAAATTTATAAGCTTAAAGAACAACTGTCAAATGAGTTTGAAATAAAGAATTTGGGAGAGCTCAAATACTTTTTAGGTATTGAGGTAACAAGATCAAAACAAGGCATATGTCTTTCCCAAAGGAAATATACTCTGGACCTACTGGCAGAGGCAGGGCTACTAGATTGTAAATCTGTCGATATTCCAATGGTTCAAAATCATAAACTCGGAGCATATGTGGACCAAGTACCAGTAGATAAACAGAGATATCAACGGTTAGTGGGTAAACTCATATATTTATCTTATACTCAACCTGATATTGCTTATGCTGTAAGTGTCGTGAGTCAGTTCATGCACTGCCCAAGTGAAGACCATATGGATGCGGTCGTGCGAATACTTCGTTATCTAAAATCCTCCCCTGGGAAAGGACTTATGTTTTCAAAGAATGGTCAATTGGAAGTCCTTAGATATACAGATTTCGACTGGGCAAGGAATATGAAGGATAGGAAATCTACTACTGGGTACTTTACTTTTGTGGGGGCAATCTTGTTACATGGAGGAGCACGAAGCAAAAGGTAGTTGCCTTATCTAGTGCTGAAGCTGAATTTCGAGGAATAATCAAGGGAATATGTGAGCTCCTTTGGTTGAAAAAACTTCTAACTGAGATTGATGTTGCTCCTAACTCTGAAACGAACTTATTTTGTGATAACAAAGCAGCTATTGCCATCTCTCACAATCCAGTTCAACATGATCGCATGAAGCATGTTGAAGTGGATCAGAACTTCATCAAACAGAATCTTGAAGAAAAGATTATTAAGCTTCCATTTGTTAAACCAGAAGATCAATTGGCTGATATATTCACAAAATCTATGTCTGTAAGAAACTTCTACAACTCACTTGACAAGTTGGGCATAAGAGACATATATGCACTAACTTGAGGGGGAGTGTTGGTGTGTGTTGTGGTGCATGCTGCAACAGTGGCAGACACCAATGCTTAATGGAGCAAAACATGGAGCAGACAATAATATTAATGGAGCCATAAAACATGAATGTGCAGCTATTAGAGTTATTGTTTAATTTTCGTTTTCATTATATACATATAGTTAAACTCTTGTATAGAAAAAAAAACAAAAATAATATGAAATATACATGGTAATTATTAGAGAAACACAATATTTTACTATATCTTTCCTTCTATCTGTATTATAAAGTGTGTGATATATAAAGCATGTATATTATAAATTATTGAATATACTGTCGATAATTAAGTTTAACACCTAATTAGGTTAATTCTGCTTTGCAATTTTGACGATGAAATACTACATAATTCTGGTTCTCTTCTTCCGGCTCATATGGGTTGTATTCGCTGGTTAGAGAGACATTTGGATGATGTTTCAGTAACTGACAGGTTAGTAAATCTCAACTTGCAATCCTTGGAAGAGTTTAAATATTCAAATGTCTTATATTACTCTTCTTGACTTCAAATTTTTTATCTCTGAAGCAATAAGAGGAAAGAAGTTGAGGAATGTGTTACTCGAGAGCATGATATGGTGAAGAGCAAAACATCGCCCTCTCGCACCAATAAAAGTATCAAGAAATCAAAAAAGAGAACGAGGCAAGAATCTTGACGGCTACTATCGTAATGACATTGAGATTTTGTTGTTGTCAGATTATTTTTTCTTCGAGTATCTGTGCTACAAATTTCGTTTTAAATTACAAGATGTTCATTAAGTGGTTTCTCGGTGTAGTAAAGCAGGGTATTATATAGTGATAGCCAAATTTAATTATTTAAAATCCAAGACATACTTGGATGTAATAGGCAAATTATGCTAAAACTTTCAAAAAAATTGGTTTTCATTATCAATTTAGGCCACCAATATTTTCATTTCATTATTTCTTTTCCCTTTAATACTTGTTTAAATTTAGAAAAGTGACGTTGGAGATTGTTATAAAGCTCCTTAATTTAAAGAGCAAATTAAGGAGCAAAACATGGAGTAAAACATGGAGCAAAACAAGGAGTAAAACATGGAGCAATTCATGGAGCAAAACAAGGAGCTTAATTCAAGGAGCAATTTAAGGAACCATTAATTTAAAGAGTAATTCAAGGAGTGAATTTTCCTATAAATAGATGTGTAATTGTAATGAATTAATCATCCAAAGTGTTCATTCCAATTGAGAGAAAAGCTTAGAGAGAAAAGCTTTTGTGAGAGAAAATTGAGAGTAATTTTCTTGGTTGTAATTGGGTTGTGAGTTGTTAGTGTTGTAAACACCTTGTGTAATTTCTCCCATTTCAGTAAAAAGATCTGCAGCAGGTCCGGAGACGTAAGCAAGATTGGCCGAACTCCGTTATCAAATTTTGTGTGTTATTTTTCTATTCTTGCTTTCTCATAAATCTGGCTTATCGGAAATTTGCGTTATTTCCCAACAACTGGTATCAGAGCTATTGGTGGTGATTTCTGTCAATTTTCTACAAGGTTACTATTTACGTAAATAGTGAATTACGTGAATAGTGAAATTTTGTTGACGATATTTGTTCGTTGACGGAGGTGTTCTAATACACGGTGATTTACAGAAATAGTCAGAAACGATCCAGAGGAAGTCAGATTTTAGTGGGAGCAATGGCCGCAGATGAAGGAAAGGGTGAAACTCGAGAAATTTGATGGCACAGATTTTGGGTTTTGGAAAATGCAGATAGAGGATTATCTGTATCAAAGAAATCTATATCAACCTCTCTCAGGAAAGAAACCAGAA